>SJXQ01003146.1:63142-131707 GCA_006408695.1 Aepyceros melampus
AATTAAAAAAAAAATAAAAAAGAAAAAAGAAAAAAAAAATAGAATCAAAAAGTCAAATAAATATTCCCAGGATAAGTGGTGAAAAAAGGAAATGCTGTTTAATGCGTATAAATTTTAGATTTGAAAATATATCTTCTTTATAAATATTATCAGTTCTTTCTTATCCTTTCCTACAATTTTCAGATTTTACTGTTCCTCTTTGACAATAACTTCATTTACCCTCATGGTTAACTATGTGAACTTTTTCCTAAGCTCTGCCTTCATGTTTTCCAAAATCACTGTGGTGTTATCCAAAGAGATCAGGGCTAACTTTGTTCTCTAGGCTGATTAATGACAAGTGCTAATGATACTAATGACTCAATTCTGTCATCACTTTGGTTTTTGAGTATACATAGCTTGAAGCTGCATCAAAAGCCAGGGAAGAGCACAGGAAACAGGCGAGTACAAAATGAGATTTATTTTTCCTTTATCTCCAGATTCCACCTGGTCTTAAGTCATCTATGTCAATTCTTTTTAGACCCTTGAGCATCATTTGGAACAAAACATTGTTGGCATCTATGCTACCTATCCATGCTGGAATTCTTCCCTTAAGTCAGAATACTCAGGATATGTACTGGTGGGGACAGCTTCCAAGATGGCTCAGTGGTAATGAATCACCTTGCCAATTCAGGAGACAGGGGTTCAATCTCTGGGTCGGAAGATCCCCTGGAACAGGACATTGCAATCCATTCCAGTATTTTTCTTGACAAATCACATGGGCAGAGGAGCCAGGGGTCCATGGGGTCACAAAAAGTCAGATATATCTTAGGGGCTAAGATGTGTGAGGACAGACACTGAGAGTCACACTTATCTTCTTTATGGATAGATGGTCCCTCATATAAAACTGCATCCCTGTTAAGAGATTTCCACTTATTTAACTTCTTTTTTAGAATTTATATTCAGGAGACAGGGGTTCAATCTCTGGGTCGGAAGATCCCCTGGAACAGGACATTGCAATCCATTCCAGTATTTTTCTTGACAAATCACATGGGCAGAGGAGCCAGGGGTCCATGGGGTCACAAAAAGTCAGATATATCTTAGGGGCTAAGATGTGTGAGGACAGACACTGAGAGTCACACTTATCTTCTTTATGGATAGATGGTCCCTCATATAAAACTGCATCCCTGTTAAGAGATTTCCACTTATTTAACTTCTTTTTTAGAATTTAATTTTCAGAACATTATCTATTACATCAGAATTAGGAATTAGTCTCATTTATAGCTCAAAAAATGAGTGAGAATATCTTATAACAAGATATTCATATTCAAAATTGCTTATAACTCCCAGAGAGTTTCCATCTTTACTACATTCTTCCAAAATAAGTAATTTTTGCAAACAATTGGTAAATGCTGGCACAGTGGTAAAGAATCTGCCTGCCAATGATGGAAATGTGGGTTCAATCTCTGGATCAGGAAGATTCCCTGGAGGAGGGCATAACAACCCACTCCAGTATTCTTAACTGGAAAATTCCATGGAGAGGGGAGCCTGGAACACTATAGTCCATGGGGTTGCAAAGATTTGGTCACAACTGAGTGACTGAGAACAATACATATCAAGAAAAGAGGCATATATAAGCTACTGAAATTTGGGGAGCAGGGTATTTTTATTTTCCTGAAAAAGAAGCCTCACTATATAAATCCAAGTCACCACTATTCTTTTTTCTTTTAATTAATTTTTATTTTTTAGCTTGTTTTGCTTTACAATACTGTATTCGTTTTGCTATACATTGACATGAATTAGCCACAAGTGTACATGAACTCCCAATCCCGACCCCCACCTCCCCACTCCCATGTCACACCTTCTCTCTGGATTATCCCCATGCATCAGTCCCAAGCATCCTGCATCCTGCATCGAACCTAGACTGGCGATTTGTTTCACTTGTGATATCATACATGTTACACTGCCACTCTGCCAAATCATCCCACCCTCTCCCTCTCCCACAGAGTCCAAAATACTGTTCTATATATCCGTGTCTCTTTTGCTGTCTTGCATACAGGTTTATCTTTACCATCTTTCTAAAGTCCATATATATGTGTAAGTATACTGTATTGGTGTTTTTCTTTCTGGCTTACTTCACTCTGTATAATCAGCTCCAGCGTCATCTACCTCATTAGAACTGATTCAAATGTATTCTTTTTAATAGTTGAGTAATACTCCATTGTGTATATGTACCACAGCTTTCTTATCCCTTCATCTGCTGATGGACATCTAGGTTGTTTCCATGTCCTGGCTATTATAAATAGTGCTGCGATGAACATTGGGGTACACGTGTCTCTTTCAATTCTGGTTTCCTCGGTGTGTATGCCAGCAGTGGGATTGCTGGGTCATAAGGCAGTTCTATTTGTAGTTTTTAAAGGAATCTCCACACTGTTCTCCATAGTGGCTGTAGTAGTTTGCATTCCCACCAACAGTGTAAGAGGGTTCCCTTTTCTCCACACCCTCTCCAGCACTTATTGCTTGTAGACTTTTGGATAGCAGCCATTCTGACTGGCGTGAAATTGTACCTCAGTGTGGTTTTCATTTGCATTTCTCTGATAATGAGTGATGTTGAGCATCTCAGAAAAGGTTTTTCTTTGTGAATAAAGAATTGTTAGCTAATGGTTGATTGTGGAGTACTAACTAAATGCCTTACATTCACCATCACACTTAGTTCTCACAAAGATAAGCCAAGGCATGTGCTATTATTATTCCTATCTTATAGATGAGGACATTGAGACAGAGGTTAAGTAACTTGCTTCAAATTACAGAGTTAGCAAAAAAAAAAATAAATAAAATTATAGAGCTATTTAGTAGTAGATCAAACCTCAAATACAGATCTTACAGAGACTTTTAAAGATGGACAATGAAACATGGTCATGAAATGTAGATCATCTCAGAAATATGGGACATTTATGGTTAAACAGGATACAAAGATATCTGCTCTAAGAGTGGTGAGAAGGAATGTGGAATAGAGCTTACCTGGCACACAGTAGCATATTGAATGGGCTATATGCTGTCACGTCTGGCATCTTTCTAAATGTTTGTCATTCCTCTCTAGGTTTTAGGTTTGAGCAAGCACAAGAAGAAAAATATGACTATGAAGATATATTGGAAGAGGAAAAGAAAACACAAAAAGATCCTTCATTCGAAACTATTTATGAAGAGCCCCATTTTACTAGACTAAAGCCTGATTCCACTTATAGAATATAATTATATAAAAATATATAATTATAAACTATAATTTTCTTTCTGAGCTATAACCCTTCAGCTCTGATTCCATCAGTTACAGTTAAGAGATAGTCTATTCTGGCTGGAATGACTTCTATATTCTTGACACAGAGTCTAACCCATTAAGTAAGGAATATTAAACAGAAATAGAACACCAGACTGAATATAGTAGTCATGGAAAATGTAGAAATTAATCCTGTTATTCTGAGAAACTGAGAAAATGTAGTCTAACAATTACACTTAAATAAAAATGTTATATTTAGGTGTAAAAATAAAACCCTCAGTCAGACTATTTTTCTTCTTTATTTAAAGCATTCATTATTTGTGCATGTCTATCAAGCAGAGCCCTTTCTTCATTAAAAAAGGAAAAAGGGCAGTGTAGCAAGTTCTCCTTTTATTAGAATGCAAAAGCCAGCTTCCCTGGTGGCTCAGATGGTAAAGAATCTGCCTGCAATGCAGGACACCCAGGTTCTGGGTCAGGAAGATCCCCTGGAGAAGGAAATGGCTGTGCTTAGTCACTCAGGTGTGTCCGACTCTTTGTGACCCCATGGACTGCAGCCCGCCAGGCTTCTCTGTCCATGGGATTCTCCAGGCAAGAATACTAGAGTGGGTTGCCATGTCCTCCTCCAGAGGATCTTTCCAATCCAGGGAGAGAGCTCAGGTATCCTGCATTGCAGGCAGATTCTTTACTGTCTGAGCCACCAAGGAAGCCCAAGAAGAGTGGAGTGGATAGCCTACCCCTTCTCCAGGGGAACTTCCTGTCCTAGGAATCAAACTTGGATCTCCTGCATTGCAGGTGATTCTTTATCAGCTGAGCTACCCAGGAAGCCCCAATGTATATTAAAAAACAAAAACAAATGTATTCATATAATTTACATATACTTTCACCCCTTTTGAGTATTGTTTGAATTTTGACAAATGTATCAAGTTATGCAATTTTCACCACAATCAAGATATAATCCATTTCCATCACCCCTAAAATGTACATCTTTGGAGTCAATCCACCACCTCATGCCATGCCACAGGAAATGACTGATCTTTCAATCACTACCATTCTGCCTTCTCTAAACTGTTACATAAATGGAATCATACTATATGTAGTCATTGTTGGTCTTGTTTCTTTAGGATTATGCTTTTGAAATTAATCTTGTTGCTGCATTTTTCAGTAGTTTTCTTTCTTTTTTGATTACTGTTCCATTACATGGCTATATTACAATTTCTTTATCCATTCACAAGATTGATGGACATTTGGTTGCTTCCAGTTTTGGATCATTACTGAAATAATGGGGAGTGGAATTGCTAGGGCAAATAATAACTATAGGTTTAGTTATCTATTTATTTATTGATGTATACTTGCTTTACAATGTTTCAGGTATATATCAAAGTGATTCAGGTATGTGTCAATATGTGTATATTTGTTCAGATTCTTTTCCATTATACTTTATTACAAGATATTGAATATAGTTCCTTGTGCTATACAGAAGGTTGTTGTGCATTTTATATATAGTAGTGTGTGTCTGTTAATCCAAAATTCCTAACTTATCCTTCCTCCCTTCCCCTTTGGTAAACAAATAACTTTTTGTTTTCTAAGTCTATTTCTGTTTTGTGGATAATTTCATTCATGTCATTTTAAGTTCTATATATGTGATATATAGTATTTGTCTTTCTTTTTCTGACTTATAACAGTCAGCATGACAGTCTCTAGGTCCATCCATATTGCTGCAAATGGCATTATCTCATTCTTTTCTATGGCTTGTATTCCATTGTATATATGTACCACAACTTCTATTGATGGACATTTAGGTTGCTTCCATGTCTTGGCTATTGTAAACAGTGCTGCAGTGATGATTGGGGTGCATGCATCTTTGGGGCCATGTTTTTCTCCAGATATATGCCCAGGAGTGGCATTGGTAGTTCTATATTGAGTTTTTTAAGGAATCTCCACACTGTTCTCCATAATGCCTGTACAGTTTACATTCCTATCAGTGTACAAGGGTTGCCTTTTCTCCACACCCTCTGCAACATTATTTGTAGATTTTTGATGATGGTCATTCTGAGCTGTGTGAAGTGATACCTCATTGCAGTTTTGACTTACATTTCTCTAATAATTAGTGATGTTGAGCATCTTTTCATGTGCCTATTGGCCATCTTTATGTCTTCTTTGGGAAATGCTTATGTAGGTCTTCTACCTATTTTTTTTATATTGAATGGTATAAATTGTATATTTTGGAAATTAACTCTTTATCACTTGCATTTGTTTGCAAACATTTTCTCCCATTTTGTAGGCTGTCTTTTCACTTTGATTGATTTCCTTTGCTGTGCAAAAGCTCCTAACTTTAACTAGGTCTCATTTTTGTGCTTGTTTCCATTACTCTAGGAGACAAATCCAAAAAAATATTGCCACAATTTAGAGTAAAGGGTGTTTTCCTCTAGGAGTTTTATATTATTTGGGCTTATATTTAGGTCTTTAATCTAGCTTATTTCTGCCTGTGGTGTTAGAGACTGTTCTAATTTCACTCCTATACATGTAGCTGTCTAGGATTTCCAGCAGCATTTATAGAAGAGACTGTTTGTTCACTGTTGTATAGTCTTGTTTCCTTTGTCATAGATTAATTGACCATAAATGCTTGGCTTTATTTCTGGGCTTTCTATCTTGTTCCATTGATCTACATGTCTGTTTTTGTGCCGGTACTATACTGTTTTGATTATTGTGGCTTTGTACCTTCATCCTGTTTCCCCATCACTTCATGGGAAATAGATGGGGAAACAGTAGAAACAGTGTCAGACTTTGTTTTTTTGGGCTCCAAAATCACTGCAGATGGTGACTGCAGCCATGAAATTAAAAGGCGCTTACTTCTTGTAAGAAAAGTTATGACCAACCTAGATAGTATATTCAAAAGCAGAGACATTACTTTGCCGACTAAGGTCCGTCTAGTCAAGGCTATGGTTTTTCCTGTGGTCATGTATGGATGTGAGAGTTGGACTGTGAAGAAGGCTGAGCACCGAAGAATTGATGCTTTTGAATTGTGGTGTTGGAGAAGACTCTTGCGAGTCCCTTGGACTGCAAGGAGATCCAACCAGTCCTTTCTGAGGGAGATCAACCCTGGGATTTCTTTGGAAGGAATGATGCTAAAACTGAAGCTCCAGTACTTTGGCCACCTTATGCGAAGAGTTGACTCATTGGAAAAGACCCTGATGCTGGGAGGGATTGGGGGCAGGAGGAGAAAGGGACGACCGAGGATGAGATGGCTGGATGGCATCACAGACTCAATGGACGTGAGTCTGAGTGAACTCCGGGAGTTGGTGATGGACAGGGGGGCCTGGCGTACTGCGATTCATGGGGTCGCAAAGAGTCGGACACGACTGCACGACTGAACTGAACTGAACTGACCTTCATCCTGTAGTATGAAATCAGGAAAGGTGATTGCTCCAGCTGCATTCTTCCCCCTACCCACCCCGCCCTCCGCCCAAGGCTATTTTGGCTATTCAGTCTTTTGTGCTTTCATATAAATTAAAAAAAAATTTGGCCCAGTTCTGTGAAAAACATTATTGGAAATTTGAAAGGGATTGCACTGAATCTGCATATTTCCTTAAAGAGTATGGTCATTTTGTGTGTGTGTGCACATTGCCTAAATTGGGTCCGACTCTTTGTAATCCCATGGACTGTAGCTTGCCAGGCTTCTCTATCCATGGAATTTTCCAGGCAAGAACATTGGAGTGGGTTGTATTTTACTCCTCCAGGGTCGTTTTAGCAAATGTTTAACTATCCTAGGGGATGTAGAGTAAATAGCCTCTCATTGTGATTTTAGTTGCATTTTCTAAATGACTTATGATAGTGAAGATCTTTAAAATGCTTATCCACCATTTGGTATCTTCTTTGGTGAAACATCTCTTCAAATCTTTGGCTAATTCTAAATTGTTTATTTCATTATTGTGTTAAAAGACTTTAAAATATTTTCTGAGAACAAACCCTTTGTCAGATACTATTTTGCCAATGTGAGTGGTGTTTTCATTTTCTTTTATGATGTCTTTTGAGGATAAAAAGTATTTAACAGAGTTCAAGTTAACATTTTTTCCTTTAATTCATTTTTAGTTTATGCTGGGGTATAGTTAATTTACAGTGTTTGTTTCAGATATACATTAAAGTGGTTCATTTATACATACATTTAGCCATAATTTTTCTTAATATATACATTTTATTTAAGTATAGCTGATTTACAATGTTTTAGGTGCACAGCAAATAGTATTCATGTACACATATATTATATTTGAAATTATTTTCCATTATAAGTTATTATAAGATACTGACTATAGTTCCGTGTGATATAGTAAACCTTTGTTGCTTGTTGCATATACATTTTTTAAAAATTAGAAATCTAGCAAGCTATTTATACTAAGTCAAATAAGTGGAATCAAAATGTCATACAGTTTTTAGTTAGGCAGAAATTCGTAACATTTGTAATATACATATTACCCATATTATTTATATCAGTTCAGTTCAGTCGCTCAGTCATAGCCAACTCTGTGTGATCCCAGGACTGCAGCACACCAGGCCTCCCTGTCCATCACCAACTCCCAGAGCTTACTCAAACTCATGTCCATCATGTCAGTGATGCCATCCAGCCCTCTCCTCCTCTGTCGTCCCTTTCTCCTCTCACCTTCAATTTTCCCCAGCATCAGGGTCTTTTCCAATGAGTCAGTTCATTGCATCAGGTGGCCAAAGTATTTGATTTTCAACTTCAGCATCAGTCCTTCCAATGAACACCCAGGACTGATCTCCTTGTAGTCCAAGGGACTCTCAAGAGTATTCTCCAACACCACAGTTCAAAAGCATCAATTCTTTGGCACTCAGCTTTCTTTACAGTCCAACTCTCACATCCATACATGACTACTGGAAAAACCATAGCCTTGACTAGACAGACCTTTGTTGGCAAAGTAATTTCTCTGCTTTTTAATATGCTGTCTAGCTTGGTCATAAGTTCAGTCGCTGAGTCGTGTCCGACTCTTTGTGATCCCATGAACTGCAGCATGCCAGGCCTCCTTATCCATCATCAACTCCTAGAGTTCACTCAAACTCATGTTCACTCAAACTCATGTTCATCGAGTCGGTGATGCCATCCATCCTCTGTCATCCCCTTCTCCTCCTGCCCCCAATCCCTCCCAGCATCAGTCTTTTCCAATGAGTCAACTCTTTGCATGAGGTGACCAAAGTATTGGAGTTTCAGCTTCGGCATCAGTCCTTCCAAAGAACACCCAGAACGGATCTCCTTTAGAATGGACTGGTTGGCTCTCCTTGCAGTCCAAGGAACTCTCAAGAGTCTATATATGCATACAAAAGCTTTTCTACTATGTTTAATAAAGATTCAAGAAAGAACATCAAAAAAAACAAAAAGAGATGGAGAAATTGGAAAACATAAACTAAATAAAATGAGAACACTGAATATGAAAAAGTGAAACAAACTAGATAAAAGTAAAAGATCATCATATAGCTCAGTTGTTTTTAACCATGGCTGCTCACTAGAAATATATCTGGAGCTCTGGAGAAAAAAGGCAATAACTAGGTATTTGTATTTTAAAAAAACTTTCAAGATAATTCTGATATGCATCTGGATTTTAAAAAGTGACCACAAGTTTTTCTATTTTTGTGTTATAAATTTTTGGTGATATAGAGTAGTAGTATTTTTCTCTTACCAATCATGATACAATGGTATCAAGTGAATAATAGTTACATAACCACAATAGTAAAAGATGTTTATCAGTTTTCACAATCAATAGCCAGACAAAAAATAAAAGATAATTATAATTGCACACCATAATGGGAACATGATTAACCTAACAATAGAAAATAATTACATATAATTTGGGAGTCAAGAAGACTAATGTGGTAATATGTGGAAGTGAATACATGCCAAGTTTTCATCTACCCAACCAGTCTATGTCTTTTGGTTGGTACATTAATTCATTTACATTTTAAGGTAATTATCAATATATATGATGCTATTGACTTTTTAATTTTTTAAAATTGTTTTAGGTTTATTTTGTGTAGGTCTTTCCCTTCACTTGTGTTCCCTGCCTAGAGAAGTTCCTTTAGCATTTGTGGTAAAGGTGGTTTGGTGGTGCTGAATTCTCTTAACTTTTGCTTGCCTGGAAAGCTTTTGATTTCTCCATCAAATCTGAAGGACAGTCTTGCTGGATAGAATATTCTTGGTTGTAGGTTCTTCCCTTTGGTCACTTTAAATATATCATGCCATTCTGTTCTGGCTTGTAGGGTTTCTATTGAGATCAGCTGATAGTCTGATGGGAGTTCCCTTGTATGTTGTCTTTATTCCCTTATTGCTTTTAAGGCAGAGATAACTCTGCCTTTAATGTTTGTCAGTTTGATTACTGTGTGTGTTGGTGTGTTCCTCCTTGGGATTAGCCTTTCTGGGATTCTCTGTGCTTCCTGTACTTGGTTGACTATTTCTTTTGCCATGTTCAGGAAGTTTTCGGCTATTTTCTCTTTCCTTTCTCTCTTCTCCTTCTGGGACCTCTATAATGTGAATGTTGTCCCAGAGGTCTCTTAGGCTGTCTTCATTTTTTTCATTCTTTTCTCTATCTATGGTTCTGTGGCAGTAATTTCCACCATTCTGTCCTTCAGGTCATTTATTCATTCTTCTACCTCAGCTACTCTGCTACTGATTCCTTCTAGTGTATTGTTCCTTGGAAGAAAAGCTATGGAAAACTTAGAAAGCATATTAAAAAGCAGAGACATTACTTTGCTGACAAAAGTCTGTCTAGTCAAAGCTGTGGTTTTTATAGTAGTCACATATGAATGTGAGAACTGCACCATAAAGAAGGATGAGCATTGAAGAATTGATGCTTTTGAACTGTGGTGTTGGAGAAGACTCTTGAGAGTCCCTTGGACTACAAGGAGATCCAACCAGTCTATCCTAAGGAAATCAGTCCTGGGTCTTCATTGGAAGGACTGATTTTGAAGCTGAAACTCCAATACTTTGGCCACCTGATGTGAAGAACTGACTCATTGGAAAAGACCCTGATGCTGGGAAAGATTGAAGGCGGGAGGAGAAGAGGATGTCAGAGGATGAGATGGTTGGATGGCATCACCGACTCGATGGATATGAGTTTGAGTAAACTCTGGGAATTGGTTATGGACAGGGAGGCCTGGCGTGCTGCAGTTCATGGGGTTGCAGAGTTGGACACGACTGAGTGACTGAACTGAACTGAACTGAACCAGAGAAAGTGTGCCGCTAGGCGCCCTAGGAAGTTTTCTAAATAAGGTCACTTCACCAAGATTGGAAAAGCTAACCAACCTACCTAGTACCTAGAAATAAACAGAGAATTAGGCAAAATGAGGAGATAGAAATTTATGTTCCAAATAGTGGAATAAGACAAAACATCAGGAAAAGAACTAAACAAAATATCTATCTATCTATCTAACAACAAAATATTTATCTATCAGATAAAGAGTTCAAGGTAGATTGAAAACGTGCTCACTGAACTCTGGAGAAGAATGGAGAACACCATGACAATTTAGGCAAGGAATTAGAAAATATAAAGAAAAACCAGTTGACAAATAAAAAAGCAATTGACAAAATAACTGAAATAAAAAATAGACTAGAAGGAATTAACATTAGATAATGTTTATCTAATTAAGATTAGATAATACAAAGGAATGGATAATCAGATTAGAAGACACAGTAGTAGAAATTCCCAAACTGAACAGAGAAATGAAGAAAGAATTTTAGAAAATGAGGATAATTTAAAAGACCTTTATGACAACATAGAACATACTATTAACAGCATTCAAATTATAGGGGTCTTACAAGAAGAGAGAAAAGGGAAGATAACTTATCTGATAAATAATCACTGAAAATTTTCCTAACAAAGGGAAAAAGACATCAAAGTTCACGAAGCACAGAGAATCCCAAACAAGATGATTCAAAGGTGTCCACATAAGACACATCATAATTGAAATGGCAAAGTGAGTTCTCTGGTGGCCTAGTAGTTAGGATTCTAGGCTTTCACTGTTGTGGCCTGGAGTTCAAACTCTGGTCAGGAAACAGATCCCAGAAGATGCCCAGTGCAGCCAAAAGAAAAAAAAAAGTTTTTAATTAAAATCACAGAAATGAAAGGTAAAGAGAATTTCAGGAGCTGCATGAGAAAAGCAGTTAGTAAAATACAAAGAAATCTCCATAAGGGAATCAGCTGAATTTTCAGCAACAATTTTGTAGGCCAAAAGGGAGTGTCATGATATAGTCCAAGTGATAAGTGGCAAAAACTTACAACCAAGAATACCCTAGGACAAACAAAAGCTAAAATGGTTCAAGACCATGAAACTGGCTATATTTATATGTTATAGGGAATTCTGTGGTAGTCCAGTGGTCAGGGCTCCTTGCTTCCACTGCAAGGGGCATGGGTTAGATCCCTGATAAGGGAACTAATATCCCACATGGTGAAACCAGAAAAAAAGAAAAAATGTTACAGGGACTTCTCTAAGTAGACAGAGAAAGGTCACAATCTACAAATAGGAAAATTATGAAAAGAAAAATCTCCACTGTAAAGGCAAACATGTAGTAAAGGCTGTTGATAAACCACTTATAAAATTATTATAAAGGTTAAAAGACAAAAGTACTAAAACACCTATAGAGACAACAAGTGAAGAAATACACAAAACAAAGCAAAAAAGTAAAATACCATGTTAAACATTAAATGCTGGGATATGGGAGTAAGAATATATAGTAAAAATGCAGACTGGTTGGAATGCATTTGAATGTAAGAGATCATCAACTGAAATAATCACATAACACATACTGTATTATATAGGAGCTTTGTGGTAACCAGAAACCAACACCAATAATAGACACACAAGAAGCATAAAGGAATCTAAACATAAAACTAAAGAAAACCATCAATTCACAAGGAAAGAAGACAAAAGAAAAAAGAAACAAAAGTAACTGAAAATCAACCAGAAAACAATAACAAAATGACAATAAAAACATGTGTATCACTAATCACTTTAAATGTAAATGGACTAAATGTTCCAACCAAAAGACACAGAACAGTTGAATGTTGACTGTTGAAAGACACAGAACAGAAAAAGAAGACTCATACATGCTGCCAACCAGAGACTGGTTTCAGATCTACAGACACACACAGACTGAGTCACAAGATGAAAAAAATGTATTCCATGCAAAAGGAAATCAAATGAAAACCAGGATACGGATACTTATATCAGACAAAATAGATTTTAAAACACACACTGTAACAAGAGACAAAGAAGGACATTCCATAATGATGAAGGGATCCATCTAAAAGGGTAAAACTATCTCGGGGTGCACCAAACATAGGAACACTTAAATACATAAGGCAAACATTAGCAGACATAAAGGAAGATGTTGATAATAACACAGTATTAGAAGGGTTAACACCTTATTTACATCGATGGATGGATCATCTGACAAAACCAGTAAGGAAAAACACTGGCCTTAAATGACACATTAGACCAGATGAACTTGATAGACATATACAATACATTCCATCAAAAGTAGCTGAGTATACATTCTTTTCAGTGCACGTGGAACATCTTTCAGGAAACATGCTAGGCCAGAAAACAAGTCTCAATAAACTTAAGAAGATTGAAATTGTATCACATATCTTTTCTGATCACATGCATGACACTGGAAATCAATCTACAAGAAAAAAAACTACAAAAAAACACAAAAATGAGGAGGCTAAACAACATGCTACTAAACAACCAATGAGTCATTAAATAAATCAATGAGGAAATTAAAAACTGCCTGAAGACAAATGAAAATAGAAACACAATGATCCAAAATCTATGGAAAAAAAGCAAAGCAGCTCTAAGAGAGAAATTTATAGTAATACAATCCTACCTCAGGAAACAAGAATTATCTCAAATACACAATCTAAAGTTAGATCTAAAAGAAGTAGAAAAAGAACAAACAAGATCCAGAGTTGTTAGGAAGGAAATCATAGAATCAGAGCAGAGATAAATGAAATGAGACTAAAAAAAAAAAATTTAATGAAACTAAAAGGTAGTTCTTTGAAAGATAAACAAAATTGACAAACCTTTTTATCAGAATCATCACAAAGAAGAAAGGCCCAAATAAATGAAATCAAAAATTAAGGAAGAGAACTTACAAACAAAAGTCCAGAACCAGGTAGATAACTTCAACTAAATTCTGTTCAACATTTAAATAAAAATTTATACCTGTTATCAAACTACTTCAAAAACTTGAAGAGGAAGGATGCTTTTATAAGACCAGTATCACTGTGATATTACAACCAAAAACATCACAATACAAGAAAATTACAGGACCAAATTACTGACAAAATACGCAAAAATCCTCAACAAAATATTAGTAAGTGGAATTCAACCACATATTAAAAGGATCATATACCATGAAGTGGGATTTATACAGGGATGAAAGGACAATTCCAAACCCACAAATCAATGAAATATACCACATTAACAAATTGAAGAATAAAAATCCCATGATTATCTCAATAAACACAGAACTTCTGACAAAATTCAACACCCATTTATGATAAAAAGTCTGAAGACAGTGGGATAGAGGGAACATAGTTCAACATAATAAAGCCCACATATGACAAACCTATAACCAACATAATACTCAATGGTGAAAAGCTGAAAGAATTTTCTCTAAGATTAGGAATAGGACAAGATGCTTATTCTTGCCACTTTTATTCAACACAGTATTGGAAGTCATAGCCATAACAGTCATATGAGAAAAAGAAAGAAAAGGAATCCAAACTGAAAAGGAAGAAATAAACTGTCATTGTTTACAGATGACTTGATACTATATATAGAAAATCCTAAAGATGCCACCAAAAACCTGTAACAATTAATAAAGGAATTCAGTGAAGTTGCAGGACACAAAATTAATATACAGAAATCTGTCTTGTTTCTATACACTAAAACACAAAATATGAGAAAGAAAAGTTAAGGGAATAATTCCATTTAAAATTACATCAAAAAAATGAAATCCCTAGGGAAAAAATCTAAGGAGGTAAAACTTTTCCAACATACTTAGAAAACTAAAATATATTAATGAAATAAATTGAGATGACACAAATAGAAAGATATACTGTGCTCACAGGTTAGAAGAACATTATTAAAATAACCATACTACCCAAGGCAATCTACAGATTTACTGCAATCCCTATCAAAATACCAATGGCATTTTTCACAGAATTCAAACAAATAATTTTGTAAATTGTATCAAAACACAAAAGATCCAGGATAGCCAAAGCAAACTTGGGAAAGAAGAACAAAGCTGGTGGTTATCATGCTTGCCAATTTCAAACAATACTACAAAGCTACAGTCATCAAAACAGGATGGTACTGGTATAAAAACAGGCAGATCAACTGAACAGAATAGAAAGACTAGAAATAAACCTCCACACTTCTGGTAAATTTATCTACAACAAAGGATCAAAAATATAGGAAAAGACAGCCTCTTCAATAAATGGTGTTGAGAAAACCAGATAGCTACATGCAAAACAATAAAATTGGACTATTATTTTTCTATACCACATACAAAACTAAAGTCCAACTGAATTAAGAATTGAAGTCATAAAATTCCAAGAAGACAACAAAGGCAGTATGATCTTTGACCTTGATCTTAAAAAAAAAAAAAGTAATACCTTTTTTTTGATCTGTCTCCTCAGGCAAGGGAAAGCAAGACAAAAAATAAACCAACATGATTATATTATGCCTGATAAGCTATCAAGAAAATGAAATGGCAGTCTACTGCAAAGGAAAAAACACTTGCAAAGGACAAATCCAATAGGAGGTTCATATCCAAAATGCACTCAACTAAACATCAAAAAACCAAACAACCCAATTAAAAAATAGAAGTCTTGAGTAGATATTTTTTCCAAAGAAGACATACAGATGGCCAACAGACATATGAAAAGATGCTCAACATCACTGATCATCAAGGAAATGCAAAACAAAACCACAATGAGGTACCACCTCATACCTCTCAAAACAGCCGTACCATAGAAGCAACAAGTGACAAGTGCTGGCGGCAAGGATGTGAGGAAAAGGAAACCATGGGGCACTGTTTTATGAGAAACAGTTGTGGAGGGTTCTTAAAAGATTAAGAGTAGTGAAATTTCACTTCTGGCTGTCTACCCCCCACAAAAAACAAAATTCAAAATATATATGAGCTGCAATTTTCATAGCAGCATTATTATAATAGCTAAGAAATAAGTGCAACATGAGTGTCAAGCAATAGATGAATGGATAAAGAAGATGCGGCATATATATAATGGCATATTAGTCAGCCATTAAGAAAAGAATGAAGTATCACCATTTGCAGCAACACAGATGAATCTAGACAGTAGAGTAAGTATAGTAAGTGAATAAGTCAGAGAAATACAAATAGCACATGTCACTCACATGTGGATTCTAAAAACCAAAACAAAGCAAAATGAAAGAAGACTGACACATGCAGAGAGAATAGGCTGTTGTCAGAGGGCAGACAGTGTAAGGGGGCAAAATGGGTGAAGTGAAATTAAGAGGTACAAACCTCCAGTTATAAAATAAATAAGCCTGGGGGATATAATATACAGCATAAAGAATATGGCCAATAATACTGTAATAACCTTATACAGGGACAGATGGTTATCAGATTTATGGAAGTGATTTAATAAGGTACACAAATGTCAAATCACCATCGAGTACACCTATAGCTAACATAATACTGTACATAAACAATATTTCAATTAAAAAATATAAAGTAAAAACAAAGCAAACAAAAAACAAATCTGCAATCAGCTGAGTGATTTCCATTTTCTCTCTTAAAATGCTTCCAACTCTTCAGAGTCATGGATAAAATTTTTAAATGCTGCTTAAATGGTAAGAAATATTAAGTATTTACAAAGAATTGTAAATCTAAAGTGAATATTCTAATACTAGGCAACATTTGGGGTGGTTTTCATATAACCTAACATTAACCAAAGCAGAACCAGGTTTTCAGAACTGTCAATGGACAATTGTTTTCCTCCTAAAACTGTTGTTCCTTGCAATAACACTCATTGGCTTTGTAAAAAGTATACAATGTTTTTTTCTTGCAAGAATGACTTCTACATGCATTAAGATGGTTACAATTGAAACAAAAACAATCAGAAAATAATAAGTGTTTGTGAGGATGTGGAGAAATCAAAACCCTTGGGCACTGTTTGTAGGAATATAAAACACTTTGACCACTATGGAAAACAGCATGGTATTTCTATCAAAAAATTCAAAATACAAGTATCATATGATCCAGTAATTTCAATTCCAGTACATATCCAAAAGGATTAAAAACAGTCTTAAAGAGATATTTGTACACCTCTGTTCAACAGCAGCATTATTCACAATAGCAAAAAGAGGAAAGTAATGCAAATGTTTATAAAAAGATAAATGGATAGACAAAAATGTCATCTATACATACCATGGAACATTTTTCAGTCTTTAAAAAAGGAAATTATGATATACAGCAACAGGAATGAACCTTATTAAATAATAAGGTAAAATAATAAACCAGTGAAATAATTCAGTCACAAAAAGACAAATGCTTATAGGAGGAAGCAAGGGCAGTGAAATTCAGACAGACAGAATATAGAATGGTGGTTGCCAAGGGCTGGGTGGAGAGAGGATGGGGAGCTGTGGATGTGTACAGACTTCAGTTTTGCAAGGTGAAAAGTGTGCTGGAGGTTGGCTGGACTACAGCATGAATGTACTCTGCCACTACTGAACTGTACACTTAAAAATGGTCAAGATGGTAAATTTTATGTTACATCTATTTTACAATTTAAGAAAACAACAAATCACATTAACAGGTGACCAGCTAAGAACACACACAAGCAAGGCAAGATCTACAAGCCACATCATGACCATTTTTTTTTCCTGGTTTGGAAATACGTACTAAGCTCACACTTTCAACACTATGTGTCACTGTTTCATGCTCTTAGCATGTTAGTGACAACAAAAAATGTCTTCAGCTATTGCTAAATGTGAGGCAGTGGGAAAGTAAAATAACCCCCTAAGACCTACGCTTTAGAATTACACATGGTACGTTAGTGTAAAAGTATGTACTTTTACATATTGTTGTATGTTGAAAAAAAAACTATACATGCTATATACCTCATGGGAAAAGTGATTTTTAGGGAATCATTTTCATCAGGTTTTTGCCTTATTCATCAAATTTGGAGTCTATTCTCTGTGAAAACTTTGTACTATATTTATGCAAAATTCACTTTTTCAGAAACTTGACAAAGGAGCTTGAAACTCTAAGAGAAGACCAAAGTTACTGATTTTTAAAAAATGATAAATATGCAGAATGCAAACTTCACATTTAGAGTATCATGATCTTGGTGTCTGTCATATTGTAGTATATTTCTTATATAGACTCTAGAAATGTCAACTATACCTCTCTCTGGCCTCTGCTCCCCAAAAAGAGCATTCATTTGGTTTTCTGTTACAAGGCAATCAAGAAAAACTACTATTTAGAAAGAGATACATCATACTGGTCTATTGATGTGTAGCAGAATTCCCAGTTCACACTACACTGTAAACTGCCTATATACCCCAGACTATGAGTTCTACAGGGATGGTTATACCCTTCTAGTTTACTGTTGTGGAGGAGGCAGTGGCACCCGACTCCAGTACTCTTGCCCAGAAAGAGGAAAGTCCCATGGACAGAGGAGCCTGGTAGGCTGCAGTCCATGGGGTCGCTAAGAGTCAGACATGACTGAGGAACTTCACTTTCACACATTGCAGAAGGAAATGGCAACCCACTCCAGTGTTCTTGCCTGCAGAATCCCAGGGACGGGGGAGCCTGGTGGGCTGCCGTCTATGGGGTCCACAGAGTCAGATATGACTGATGCGACTTAGCAGCAGCAGTTTACTGTTGTCTCCCTATGAACCAGCGCCATGCTTGGCACACAAAACACTCAAAATATTTGAATAAAATGAATGAGTCAGAGTATATTTTTTAAAAGATTTATTTAAAAACAGGTAACAGAATAACTGCAGCCATGAAATTAAAAGACATTTGCTCCTTGGAAGAAAAGTTAGACCATATTAGACCATACTAGACAGCATATTAAAAAGCAGAGACATTACTTTGCCAACAAAGGTTTGTGTAGTCAAAGCTTTGGTTTTTCCAGTAGTCATGTATGGATGTGAGAGGTGGACCATAAAGAAAGCTGAGCACCGAAGAACTGATGCTTTTGAACTACGGTGTTGGAGAAGACTCTTGAGAGTTCCCTGGACAGCAAGAATATCCAACCAGTCCATCCTAAAGGAAATCAGTCCTGAATATTCATTGGAAGGACTGATGTTAAAGCTGAAATTCCAATATTTTGGCCACCTGATGCAAAGAACTGACTCACTGGAAAAGACCCTGATGCTGGGAAAGATTGGAGGCAGGAGAAGGGGACGACAGAGGATGAGATGGCTGGATGGCATCACTGACTCAATGGACATATGAGTAAGTTCTGGGAGTTGGTGATGGACAGGGAAGTCTGGTGCACTGCAGTCCATGGGGTTGCAAAGAGTTTGACATGATTGAGTGACTGAACTGAACTGAACAGAATAATAAAGATATACATTCAACAGTACTGAAATAAATCTACATAATATATATAATTTCATTAAGATGCAATTAAAATATTTAAAATGGCACATATGTCCATATTTCAAGCCAGTATACTAGCTTCTAGGTATTTAAAGACTAGCCTACTTTAACCTTTAAAACGAACAAAATTTTCCTCTTTGTGTTTATTTGCTTTAAGCCATATTTAAATTTTTAGCCATTTCTAAGCATATATATTTTAAGTACATACTATAATGACCATGGATTTATTTTACCTACTAATTAGGAAGATACTTTGGGGTGGTATGATCAGCACAGAGAATAGTGGAAGGGATATTATCTTCCTTAATCTGAACACAACTGTCAAGTCTATAATTTATTTGCTTTTCTAGTAGCTTCTCTCCTTGGTTTCCAGTGACTTTATGAGCAACTGACTGGTGAAGCCTAAATTCTTTTCACTTGAAAGATTTTCACATTAAAGACTGTCCATATTAAACCTGTCCTTCTTCAGTTTATTATATTTGGGTCTTGGACAAGTTATTTTACTTCCCCAGCTGTAAGCTGAGATAGTATCACTAATCTTGCAAAAGATGTTGCATGTAAGGTATGTCAGGTACTCAGCATACAATAAATATTCTATCATAAATATTTAAGAAATTCAACCACTCATTATTTGTTCCCAGTCAATTTCTAACTTATTCATTTCCAAACAGTGTTCCAGATGTCATAATTTTTAGAATCTTAATTCTATCACCTAGGAATTAGCTATTTCCTCTAGTTGTTATCTGGCAAGCTTTTCACAGCCTGAATAAGACAGGAGTTTTACAGCACGTCATTCAAGGCTGAAGAGTAGATTAATAATGTTACTCAAAACTATCTGGATATATCAATTAGCAAGAATCAGTGATGAATTCACTTACCTATGCTATCATCTAGCTGATCATTTCTTATTCCACGCATCAATATTTCAAGGTTTTTTTTTTTAACTTTTAAAAATCTTTTTACTTTTCAAGGCTTTCTTAAAGACATTCTAAGTTTACTGCTTTCCCTCGATTCACTATGGTAATAAAACTACCAATATATATTGAGTATTCATTTAGGAAATTTATAAGAAAAAATATATATCACAATAAGCTTCTAATTTGAAATGCAAAATAGAAAATTTAAACAGTTTCCCAGAAACCAAACTAAGAAATCTATAGTACGAAAAGTTCTGGAGATTGTTTTTGGAGAGGAGAGAAGGTGGAGAGGTCAGATGAGTGAAAACCTGACACTGGCAACAGAAACAAATACCAAGACACGGCTTACATAACCGTCTCAGGTGCAGACAGAAAGAAAGCTCACCCACCCATTTCTTAGTCTCTGCAGATATGGACAGTTTCCTAAGGATGGAGGATTATATTCACCAACAGACAAGTCAGTAGTTTTACTTGTTTGTCTAATGACAGTATGTGGACAGAAGGGTTCTGTTTCTAGCTGTTATCAGACTTGATACCTAAACCCCTCCCCACCAAATGCTATATACGGTACAAGAAATGTTTTTTAAATGCATAACAGAAGTTATAAGAAAGAGGAATTTCTTATGGTCAAAAATGTTTCAGTTTCAAAAGGAAACTAAAAACCAGAGTAAACTTGCCAAATTCACTCATCTATGAATTCATCTGTAACATCTCTAAGAGGACTTTAAAAAGGCAGTGGGCAATAATTAAATGCATCTCCCCTTGTGTCCACAATGAAGTTGGGACACACGCAGGTTTACACTAGCCCACTAGCACAGGAACAGAATGAGGAAAAATGTCTGTTTTGGCCTGGTAGTCGTCTCTCAGCAAGTAGTGGTTCTCTTCATGTCAAGAAACCCTCAAGCCAAGAAATTAAAGTAAGAGTAGTCCTCTGTCAGTGATAGCCCTGGAACTATGACATAACCAGACATAAAACTTTCTGGAAAGAATTATTCTTAACCCAGGTCACTCAAGATTCCCATGAGAAGGTCCTACTGAAAATAAGCTCACCTTATAAAATCACAAAATACATGGATAAACAGTCCACCAAAGATAAGACCCAATAGATACAAACAGAACCTAAAGTTAAACAAACAAACAAAAAAACCCTGGACATCATGAAACAAATAATAGGCAAATCTGAAGAATGGTACATACCTAGAAATGAATAACAACTTTTAAAAGGAAAAATCCAATGAATAGTTTAAAAAGGAGATTATATAGTGAGAGACAAGAGAATTCATGAACTAGAAGACAGATATGAAGGCATTATAGAAAGATAAAAGTACTAGAAACACAGAGGGCTTAAAAGATAAAGAGAATAGAATGAGAAAGTCTAATTAACAATTCTAAAAAAAAAAAGTAACCATACTGTATCTGTAAAATTTGTTCTCCATATCATAACATCTTCATTATTGAGCAGCACTGAGTGACCTTACTATTGAAAATCCAACATATTTACTTATGATGGTATATAGATGGTTACAATTTTAAAGTTTTTCCTTCCTTTTATAGACTAATATTAAATAATTTATCATTCATATATAATATCTGGGAAATAAGCTTTAATTAAAAGCTACATCAAAGTTAGCAGTATATTTATTTGTTCTGACTGTAACAGTGATTTTACTGATTCAGTGATTTTACTGAAACTGATACAAGTATGTACTTGAAAAAACAAATATTTAGCCTAGAATTGATTGACAGGTATGTCTAAAGTGTGAAAAACTATTGCTTGAGACTAGTAAAGCAACTTTAGAGAATTGAAGCAAGTATTAAACACTTTTTAAAAAACACAGTAATTCACTTACTTCAATATTAATACTTATTCAAAGTATATGGGTGGGTTAACAATGAGGCCAAAATACAATTTATAAAGGCTGACTCCAAGGCAATCACATGCTTAATATCACACCCAAGCTTTCCATCCTGGGAAAAGTCGGCTGAGATTTTTCGGGTCCATGGCCTGCTGTATGAGCAAATTCACCTGTCCACCAACACTGAGCACGGTTCCTTCCTCTACTCCTTTTAGTTTCTCTTGCAGTCTCATCAAGACACGTTCAGCTACTTTATTGAAACTCTGGTCAATATCACTAATGACAAAAACAAAGATTTTAATGAGGTGGAACAGTTTAAAGGGTCTTGGGAACAGGAGAATCGGAACAACTGTCAACAGATCCTGCTCACCTGAGATTTCGTTTGCATTCCTGGTCATCTGCATTTGGAGTGGAGTGGAGCTCACTTTCATCGTCTGGCCTCTGTTGTAAATATAAAGCTTTTAAAGGATTCATGGTCCAGTCAAAGAGAGGATCATATAGGAGGACCTAGATAGAGAACATATACATTAGAAGAACAATGTGCACTTTGACCAGCATTATAGTAGAAACCAATTACACGGCAGTTGACTGGGATGGAGGGGCAAACTTATCACATGTGCTTCATGCTTCCTTGTGGAGAAAACTGCACTAACACAATGCTCTGGGCTTCTCCTCCCATCTGAATCCATTCTTCGTCCCAACTGGGGGCTGTGACATTGTCTGACCCATGGTTCCTGATGGAAACTAATCAATTAAAAGGTCATAAGCACTAGTCACGCTCTTTCCTTCTCTCTCACGTCTTGATGAGTATGGTCTTGGGTAAGAACATCTGCTTGCAGGCCCCAATTCTCCCGGTGAGCTGGACCAAGGGACAGATTGGGCTGTGGGCGGTAGACAGCAGAAGCAAGTCTATTTGGACCTTACTCCTAAGCCATATTCTCCAACAGTTGTATCAGTGATAAACCTGACATTCCAATCTCTTACTTTTTTTCGTATTATTTAATCTAATTAATTTATTATATTTCTACACTATAAAGCTATTCTTTACTCAAGTTCAGACTTACTCTTTTTAAAAAAATTTAATTGGAGGATAATTACAATATTGTGATGGTTTCTGCCATATATCAACATGAATCAGCCACAGGTATACATGTGTCCCCCTATCATGAACTCTTTTCCCACCTCCCTCCACACCCTAGCTCTCTGGGTTGGCCCAGAGAGAGCACTGACTTTAGGTGTCCCACTTCATGCATCGAACTTGCACTGGTCATCTCTTTTACATGTGGTAATATACATGTTTCAATGCTATTCTCTCAGAGCATTCCACCCTTGCCTTCTCCCAGAGTCCAAAAGTGTGTTCTTTACATTTGGTCTCGTTTGCTATCCTGCATGTAGGATTATCATTACTGTGTTTCTAAATTCCATATATACACAAACATTAATATACAGTATTCATGTTTTTCTTTCTGATTTAACTTCACTCATAAAATAGGCTCCAGTTTCATCCATCTCATTAGAACTCACTCAACTGCATTCCTTTTTATAGCTGAGTAATACTCCATTGTGGATATGTACCACAACTTCCTTATCCATTCATCTGCCAATGGACATCTAGGCTGCTTCCATGCTCTAGCTATTGGAAAATAGTGCTGCAATGAAGAGTGGGGTACATGTGTCTCTTTCAATTCTGTTTCCCTTGGGGTGTCTGCCCAGCAGTGCGATTGCTGGGTCATATGGCAGTTCTATTCTGTTTTTTAAGGAATCTCCATACGGCTCTCCATAGTGGTGGCACAAGTTTGCATTCCCACCAACAGTTTAAGAGGGTTCCCTTTTTCCCACATCCTCTGCAGCATTTATTTGTAGACTTTTTAATGATAGCCATTTTGACTAGCATGAGATGATTCATAACTGTGGTTTTGATTTACATTTCCCTAATAATGAGTGATCTTGAGCATCTCTTCATGTGTTTATTAGCCATCTGTATGTCTTTTTTGGAGAAATGTCTGTTTAGTTTTCTTATTTTTTGATTGGGTTGTTTGTTTTTCTGGTATTGAGCTTCATGAGCTGCTTGTATATTTTGGAGTTAATTCTTTGTCAGTTGCTTCATTTGCTATTATTTTCTCCCATTCTGAAGGTTGTCTTTTCACCGCTTATCATTTCCATCATTGTGCAGAAGCTTTTAAGCTTAACTAGGTCTCATTTGTTTATTTTTGTTTTTATTTCCATTATTCTGGGAAGTGGATCAGAGAGGATCTTGAGGTGATTTATGTCAGAGTGTTCTGCCTGTTTTTCTCCAAGAGTTTTATACTTTCTGGTGTTACATTTAAGTCTTTAAATCCATTTTTGAGTTTATTTCTGTGTATGGTGTTAGTTTCATTCTTTTAAATGTGGTTGACCAGTTTTCCCAGCATCACTTATTGAAGAGACTGTCTTTTCTCCATTGTACATTTTTACCTCCTTTGTCAAAGATAAGGTGTCCATAGGTGTGTGGATTTAACTCTGGACTTTTTATTTTGTTCCACTGATCTATATTTCTGACACAAAGCCAGTGCCATACTGTCTTGATGACTGTAGTTTTGTAGTATACTCTGAAGTCAGGAAAGTTTGATTCCTCTACTCCCATTCTTCTTTCTCTAGATTTGCATTGGCTATTTGAGGTTTTGTGTGTTTCTATACAAATTGTGAAATTATTTGTCCTGGTTCTGTGAATAATACTGTTGGCAATTTGATGGGGATTATGTTGAATCTATAGATTGCTTTCAGTAGTATACTCATTTTCACTATACTGATTCCTCCAATCCATGAACATGGTGTATTTTTCTCCATCTATTTGTGTAATCTTTCATTTCTTTCATCAGTGTTTTACAGTTTATAGGTCTTTTATTTCTTTAGGTAAATTTATTCCTAAGTATTTCACTCTTTTCATTGCAATGGTGAATGGGATTGTTTCCTTAATTTCTTTTTCTGATTTTTCATTGTTAGTATATAGGATTGCAAGGGATTTCTGTATATTAATTTTATATCCTGCAACTTTACTATATTCATTGATTAGCTCTAGTAATTTTCTAGGCATCTTTAGGTGCTTCTATGTTGAGGATCATGTCACTGCAAACATTGTGAGAGTTTTATTTATTTTCCAATCTGGATTCTTTTTATTTCTTTTTCATCTTGATTGCTATGGCTAGGACTTCCAAAATTATGTTCAGTACTGGTGGTGAGAGTGGACACTTAAATATGTCCTTCTGTCCTGAAGAATTTCTATTGAAAGACCAGCAGTTATCCTAGTGGGGATCCCCTTGTATGTTATTTGTTGCTTTTCCCTTGCTGTTTTTAATATTTGCTCTTTGTGTTTAATTTTTGTTAGTTTGATTAACATGTGTCTTGAGGTTTTTTTGCCTTGGGTTTATCCTGTTTGGGACTCTCTGGGTTTCTTGGACTTGGGTGGCTATTTCCTTCCTCATTTTAGGGAAGTTTTTGACTATTATCTCTTTAAGTATTTTCTCATGCCCTTTCTTTTTGTCTTCTTCCTCTGGGACATGTATTATTTGAATGTTGGGGTGTTTAACATTGTCCCAAAGGTCTCTGAGGTTGTCCTCATTTCCTTTTATACTTTTTTCCACTCAGCTTCATTTATTTCCACCATTCTATCTTACACCTCACTTATCCTTTCTTCTGTCTCAGTTACTGTACTATGGTTCCCTCCATAGTGTTTTTAATCTCAGTTATTGCACTGTTCATTATTGACTGACTCTTTTATTTCTTTTTTGTTAAACATTCCTTGCATCTTCTCAATCCATGTTTCTAGTCTCTCTGTAACTCCATTTTGTTTTCAAGATTTTGGATCACCTTTGCTATCATTATTCTGAATTATTTTCAAGGCAGACTCCCTATCTCCTCCTTTTTTGTTTGGTTTAGTGGGTTTTTATCATGTTCCTCCACCTGCTGGGTATTTCTCTGCCTTTTCATTTTGTTTAGATGGCCGATTGGGGTCTCCTTTCTCCTGGCTGGAGGGTCATGGCTCCTCTTAATTGTGGTGTCTGCTTCCTGTGGGTGGGGTCGGACTAGTGGCTTATTAAGGTTTCCTGGTTGGGGGAACTTGTGTCTGTGTTCTGCTGGATGGAGGTTGACTCTTCTCTCTGGAGTGCAATTAAGTGTCCAGTAGTGAGTTTTGTGATGTCTATGGGTTTGGTATGGCTTTGGGCAGTGTGACTCCTAATATTCAGGGTTGCATTCCTGTTTTACTAGAGAATTAGCATCAAGTGTCTCACACTGGAACTTGCTGGCTCTTGGGTGGAGCTTGGTTTCAGCATGGGTATGGAGACTTTTGGATGGGCTTATGTCTATTAACGTCCACTGGCGTCAGGAATTCTATGATGGTCTAAAGTTCTGGAGTTGAGCCTCCTGCCTCTGGGTTTTGGTTCTTCTCTTAATAGCCTCAAGATTTCTCTACTCACAGAGCGTCTTTGCTTATCTTGGCTTCCTCTGTTTGCAAGTCTCTTCAGTGTCTAATCTCTGCCCTGACACAAGGAGGTGAAGGTGGCCACTTACTCATGCTCACTTGCTCAGTTGTGCTGTGGAGAGGAAGGGACACTGCAAACAAAATTGGCTGGTATGTGGGTATGTGTGGGGAGTGCTCACAGTGGATGGACCGCACTGTGTTTGCAGCAGCCCAAAGTGGCATGTACTTCCCGGGTCCACACTGCTCAGGCTCCCAGGTGCTCTGCGAGGTCACTGTCCCAAGTGGACCCTGCGTTTCGTGCACTTCTCAGGTCCAAGCTGCTCAGGTGACCGGGTGCTCAGTGAGCACACTGTTCCAGGCAGGCTGTGAGTCTTATGCACCCACCAGTCCTGACTGCTTGGTTTCCCAGGTGCGCCACAAGGGCACAGTCCCAAGTGAGCCATGTGTCTCTTCTGGAAAGCTGGTCTCAGGTTGTGACACTCCGGGCTGATGTGACCCGTCCAGGATCCCAGCAAGATGTGGTTAGTGACAGGTAGCCTGCTCACAGTTTGGTGGGAGATGTGATCTCAGGGCCAAGATTGCAGTGGCCCCTTGCCTTCTGCCTCTGGCTGCCACACTCCTGCCTCTCTGCCTCCAGGAAGCGAGGGTCGTAAATGGCAGCAGGCTTGCTTTCCTTTGGTATTCTCTAGGCACAACCCTTTGTTCTGTGAGCATGGCAGGTGTCACTGTGCCAGTTAGAGCCTTCCTGCAGGAAAGGTTCATTCATTTTTTGTCTATCTGGCATTCCCATGGTTAAGGTTGCTATGTCCCTTTAGCCCCCTTATATTGTCCTCAGGCCATTCAAGCCCAGTCCTTATCCTAAGGACCAATGATGCAGCCCACACCTCCACACCCAGCCCCTATTTGCTGCAGGCAGACACAATCATCTGAGCCATTTCTCTGTGATAATTGTGGTTAGGTGCGTATTCTTGGTGTTTTATTTTCTGGTTATGTTGCCCTCTGAGATTCCAAAGCTTCCCACTGTTAGAGGGTTTCCTCTTGTGTGGAATCTTCTCCTTCACAACTCCCTCCCCAGGACAGGTCTCTGTCCCTAAATCCTTTGTCTCTCTCTTCATCTTTTATCTTTTGTTGTATCTCCTTTTGGGTTGCCTTTCTGGGTGTTTGGTGTCCTCCACCAGTGTTCAGAAGTTGTTTTGTGGAAGTAGCTCCACATTCAAATGATCTTTTGATGTACTTGTGGGGGAGAAAGTGATCTATCTCCCTGTCCTATTCCTTGCCATCTTCTATATATTATTCTTAAGGCTCTTTCTTTTTCACTCAGTTCCAAATTTGGGTAGGAGAAAAAAGGTATAATTTATTGAAAACTTCTCAGAACCAAAGGTCTAGTGCTATGGCTGGCATTCTGAAATCTATATATGGAGTAGTATTTGAATACCAAAATAATTTATAAACATAATGACAGGAGAGTAGACTAAAATAACATTCCAGAGGACTGGGATCCAGCAAAACTCTTGAGAAGTACCTGATAAAGCTGAGGATACAAAGTCCATATGAGGTCAATTGGGAAACTACTCTTGAAGATTGGGACAACCACACCAAATAATTTGAGGAAATTCAGACAGATTTACAGAGGAAACACTAGGCAGATCAGTAAAATACACAAAGCTTATAAAGCTTATGTTACACAGTTATTGCAGGTGAAGATGCGGATCATTCTCAAGTCTGAAACTCCCCAACAGTTTATATCTTAGTAAAATCTAAAGTACTCACACTCATGTAGGAACCCCTAGATAATCTGTCCACTTTTACCTATCTAATTTTATATTCTACTACTCTTTAAACAATGAGGCTCCTAAGCAATTTGGCATTCAACCAGTAAAACTTCTGAGACATTGAGGGAATTACTCTCTTCTGCCAAGTGGTAGCTAAGGATTCAAATACCAAAGGAACCCCTAAATCTACCCAGGCACAAAAAACCTTTTCACTGAGACTGAGCAGAGTAAAATACTGGGGAATATATTAAATTTCTTTGGATCTTAAATCAATTTGAAAGGTTAGATTTTTTTTTGGCTTAAAGGCAAAAAAGCAAGATAATTTAATTTTAGAACTTTACTTCTATATTATTGATATTATTGAGGCATCCATGCTTATCATTTATTCTTGCTGCAGAACCAATGGTAAACTTTAATAAACGATAACATGTATAAACATAATATGGGAAAAAGGAAAGCTTTTCCAGTCTTGAGAACAGTACATCCTTGGAATTAATTTTATCAACATAGTATTGGGACCTATTTTAACACTCTTTGTACCAAAAATCTATATTGCCACCAGCAGTTGAAAGAACTATAAAGAGGACTTTGGTTTATAAAGGTTGCAGACATAGGACCACACTAAAAGACTATTAATTTCACTCTCCTTGACATATAGTTCTGCCTGTCGTTGATGACAGGTTTAATGGTTAATGCCAGTGAATTAACAGAGATTCTCAACCTTGGCTGCCAATAGAACTTTTATAAAATACAAGTGTTCTTGCCTCATCCCTAGAAGTTCAAATTTGGTCAACATCAATATTGTTTAACACAACTCTACTTTCATGCTTCTCTGTGGAGGATACCTGCCTGGTCTCTTGCCCCCCATACTGTACTAGGAGAGAAAAGGACTGCCTTGGGTATTCAATTCTCACTTGGGTAGAATTAATGTCATAAGCACTGGAAATGGTGGACTTCCTTCCTTTCTGCCCCGATCAACAGGAAGCAGTAATCCTGATGGAGTGTTTAGGCCCTGTAGGCCCAACCCACTCGGTGGGCTGTCCCAGGTTAAGAAAGTAGAGAGGCACTGAGGTGGCACCAGTAGCAAGCCAGTCTGGCCCTCACTCCTCAGTCATGTTCCTGCAGTAACACTGTTGACACTCTGATCTCCATGTATCTCACTACATGTTTATGAACCTGGGCAGCGGAAAGGAGATATAATTTACTGATTTCTTTTAAAACTCCAAAGGAAACCATTCTGGAAATAATACCATACAAGATAACTAAAATGTCAGTGCTGATGTATGTATTGAAGACTAAAGGTTACTTATAGTGCTGTACATTCCAAGAAACCTGAGGGGACTGAAGGCATTTCTAAACCACTATTAACTCTCCTGCTGCCAGTATCATCCCACATCTTTAAAACAAAGTACTGAACCTCAAATCAGTGCCCTCCTAACAAGACAGCAGTCTATTAGGTAGAGAAATTAAAATTTCCTTATAATATACTTTACCTCTACAATGGTTAACAGGGTTTCCTTAGAATTTCTCATTACCTCCATGGTTTTTTCACAGCATCTACAAACAACATTGTAAATATGAATTTAAATAAACATTTTCAATGTATCTTTATCTCCTATATATTCCTGTCTAGTGTGCTGAAACTATTTTTAATTCCCAAATTAATATCTCAAAGAATATAAATAGGTATGTGAAAATAAGCTTAGCATTTATAAGAATAACAAGGTACTACTATGAAACATTTCTTTCAGTTGATTATTATGGTAATCAGTAGTTTACTTTCACTAGAATCTGCTAAGTTAAAAGTTGAGTGTGTAGACTAAAGAAAGAATATTGAGTATGTAGACCTATGCTGGGAAAGCTACAGGGAACTGTAAAGTTAGCAGGAATTGGTATCAGACCATAAACTTCTTTAGGATAAATTATGCACCCAAGGATGAGTACCCAATAGAAGTTCTCATCAATAAACAAAGATTTAGCTAGGCAGAGGTGTGAAAAGTAAAGGCAGGCTGCTTTCAGAGGTAGTAAGGGAAAACAGTATGTGTATTATATTGAGTGACATCCTAGGCGGTTTGAAGGGGAAATTACTGTTTTTACCCATAGTCTTTTCCTTAGTACTAGTAAAGCACTGCAATGTAATTCTAGCAATGAATTCTACAATCTATAGAAATCAATAATCTGAATAATTTTGAGATGATGATTTGATTTTTGATGACACCAAAAATCATCTACCCTACCTTACCTTATTTGGCTTACCTTCTGAAGACACCTTCAACACCAGTAATGCCCATCCCATCCACAATATCTCTGGTAAGTCTAAAAGGAACTGTTTCAGGAGTAGGAAGGATTTTGCCCTGTTCAAAAGCAACTCCTAAAGTAAAAAATATAGTGAGGTTAGGAGGTCACAGAGCTAATTTACTTTCCTCTCAACTGGCCTGTGAACTTTGCAGAGGCACCAAATAACTTGTCACCAATACTCAATCAGTATTAGAACACACAGTCATTTATTCTATGCTCTGCCTGCCTGCCTTATCTTCAAAATGCTCCAGAAAAATCAACTTCAAATTTTAAAAAACAAGTTTAAAAATTATTTGTTAACATATAATCAGAGAAACCTATATTAAAGGGTGACTTTTAAGAATGAGGTAGTGAAGGGTAGAATTTAAAATGCAGAAGATATGTATATATATCTTTTACCGATTTTTCCCCAGTGGCAACATCTTGCAGAAAACTATAGTACAATATTACAACCAGGATGTTGACACTAATACAATTAAGATGTAGCATATTTCCATCACTATAAGGATCTCTCATGCTATATTATTGTTTTTCAGTCGCCAAGCTGTCTGACTCTTCATGATGCCATGGACTGCAGCACACCAGGCTTCCCTGTCCCTCACCATCTCCCAGAGTTTGCCCAAGTTCGTGTCCATTGAATTGATGATGCCATCCAATCATCTCATCCTCTGTCACCCCCTTCTCCTTCTGCCTTCAATGTTTCCCAACTCCGGGTCTTTTCCAATGAGGCAGTTGTTCGTACCAGGAAGTCAAAGTATCAGAACTTCAGCTTTGGCATCTGTCCTTCCAATGAATACTCAGGGTTAACTTTCTTTAAGATTGACTGGTTTGATCTCCTTGCTGTCCAAGGGACTCTCAAGAGTATTCTCCAGCACCACAATTTGAAAGCATCAATTCTTTGCGCTCTGCTATATTAGCTTATGCTGTAATAGGCATACCTATTTACCTCCCAAGACCTACCCCTACTCTCTCTTCGTCCAGTAATCACTAATCTGTTTTCCATTTTTATAATTTTGTAATTTCAAGCATGTTATATTAATGGAGTCAAACAGTATGTAACCTTTGGGGATTAGTTTTTCACTCAACATAATTCTCGAGAGAATCATCCACACTGTCATCTACACTGAGTTGTATTCCATGGTATGGATGTACCATTTTGCTTAAGCATTTGCCCATTTAAAGGACATCTGGATTGCTTCCAATTTGGGGCTATTATCAAGAAATCTGCTGTAATTTGTGGTATAGGTAAGTATCTTTTGTGTGCTGAATTTACTGTTTATCTTATTTGATGAAATGTCTATTCTTGCCTTTTACCCATTTAATAACTGTTTTGTTTTGTTTATACTGGTGAAGTTTGAGAGTTCTTAGGGACTATGCTTTAGGTGTCAAGTCTAAGAACTCTTTGTCTAGCCCAAGTTGCTGAAGATTTTCTCCTTTTCTTTCTCTGCTGTCATACTGGATGGTTTCTACTTTTCTGTCTTCATGTTCACTGATCCTTTCTTTTGCTTCTTGAGCTTAACCATTGAGTTAAAATTTTAATTACTGCATTTTACTGTTCTAAAATTTTTACCTGGTTCTTTCATATGTCCTATTTTTATGCTGAGACTGCTTCCATGTTGAGACTTATTACCTTTTCATTTGTTTTAAACATATTTGCAATTGCTCCATGAAGCATTTTTATGATGGCTGCTTTAAAATCTTTTTTGGATAATCCTTTGTCATCTTAGTGCGATATTTATTGTTTTTCATTCAAACTATGATTTTCCTGACAAATGATTTTCAACTGAAATTGACCTTTTTCTATATTACATTATGAGACTCTGGATTTATACTTCTGCTTTTGCTAGCTTTTGAAGTAACCACACTGAAGTAACTGCTAAGTGATGATAGAAGACCAGATTCCTCAACTGGCCTCCTCTGACATCCAAGAGGAGAGGGGGTTCCTTGCTATAGCTGGGTGAGACCAGAGAGAGGGAGTTCCTTGCTATAGCTGGGTGAGACTGAAGTCCAGGCTTCCTGCATGATTTCCACTGACACCATGGGTGAGTTGCAAGGAAAACAAGGTTTGAAAAATATAGACAAAGAGGTAAACAGAATATATGTTACAGTGAGATGGTCTAATAATTGTTATTGGAGTCCCAGAAAGAGAGGGGAGAATCTGGATGGGTACTATGACATTACTATGACTTAGAATATAGCAGAAGTGACACTGTGCCAGTTGCATGCTAGCTCTTAACTTCCACTTCCTTCCTCTTGGAACCCTGAGATGTGTTATAAGAAATTCAGGTTATATGGCTGATTCATGTTGATGTTCGGTAGAAACCAACATAACACTTTAAGGTAATTATCCTTCAATTAAAAAAAAAGACCTCAGGCAAAGATGAACAAATCTTAGGGAGAACTACTTTAAAAAAATAAACTAATATACTTTTAATCACACACACACACAAAGTTCAGGTTACTTTGCTATATGGAGAGGTCACATGGAGGAGCAATGAAGCATCAAATGTGTAAGAAGCAATCCTAGAAACTGGCCCAGTTTAACCCTAAGACAAATTCAGCCCCAGGTTCTGACTATAATAGTATGAAAGATCCTAAGTGAGAACTGTCCAGCTGAGTCCAGTCAACCCATACTCTATGAGAGATAATAATAGTAGTTTTAAGCTACTAAGTATAGGGTAGTTTCTAATGCAGCAATGGATAGTCAAAGAGATACACAAGAAAAGTTAATCAATTAACAAAGTCATTCAAGGTATGGATATTGAGATTTTACAAAAACAAACCTATGTAGCCCAGCATTCCAGAAGCCCCACCCCATCTCCCTATCAATCATGAACCATTTCTTCAAAGGGTTACCACTATCCTGACTTCCAACACTGTAGATTAATTTTATCAGTATTATACAGTATACATTCTTTCATATCCAGATTCATTTATTTTGTATTTGTGAGTTTTCCATGTCATGTGTGGCTATAGTTCATTCAATCTCATTGTTATATAGTATTTCATTTTATGACTACAATACAATTCATTCATCCATTTTCCTATCCAAGTACTAACCAGGCCCAATCCTGCTTAGCTTCCAAGATCAGACAAGACTGGATGCATTCAGGGTGGTATGGTTATAAATTACTCATTCATTCTATTTGTGATGGGGGTTGGGGCTATTTCCAGTTTGGGGTATTATGAATAGTACTACTATGAACATAAATCTTATACACATGGTATGTATTTCTACTGCAGTGGAATTGCTAGGTCACAATTCCCAGCTTTAGCAGATAATGTCAAACAGTACCACAAAGTAGCTATACCAATTTACCTTTCTCATTTATAGATGCATTTAGCATGGCCTGAACATAGGTTGGCATACTACTATCTCTACTTTGTCCCTTCCAGACCACTGTCCTTTCATTCTCATGCAAAATTTCACTCCTCTACTGAGTTCCTACATTCAGGCGCTAACAACTCCACTCATTCTCATATTTACTATACCCGCTTCTAAGAATTACTCTCAAATTCATTGAATGTTGACATGGATCTAGCTCACAATCTTCCTCTCTGTCCCAACTCTGGAATTCGTTCTGGGGAAAATCATATAATATCCTTGATCTTATCTGTTCTAATGAAATTCAGTTTTACTCCCTCTTAGCAAACTGCTAGGTGAAAACCTACACTGTAAAACTTCAGTTCAGTTCAGTCGTGTCCAATTCTCTACAATGCCATGGATTTGCAGCATGCCAGGTTTCCCTGTACATGACTAGCTCCTGGAGTTTGTCAGACTCATGTCCATTGAGTCGGTGATGGCATCCAACCATCTCATCCTCTGTCATCCCCTTCTCCTCCTGCCCTCAGTCTTTCCCAGCATCAGGGTATTTTCCAGTGAGTCAGCTCTTTGCATCAGATGGCCAAAGTATTGGAGCTTCAGCATCAGTCCTTCCAATGAATATTCAGAGTTGATTTCCTTTAGGATTGACTGGTTTGATCTCCTTGCAGTTTAAGGGACTTTCAAGAGTCTTCTCTAACACAACAGTTCAAAAACATCAAATGTTGAGCACTCAGCTTTCTTTATGGGCCAACTCTCACATCCTGGAGATGTGAGAACTCCTAGAAAAACCATAGCTTTGACTAGATGGATCTCTGCTGGCAAAGTAATGTCTCTGTTTTTTAATATGCTATTGCAAGGTTGGTCATAGCTTTTCTTCCAAGGAGCAAGCATCTTTTAATTTCATGGTTGCAGTCACCATCTGCAGTGATTCTGGAGCCCAAGAAAATACCATCACTTCTTCCATTGTATTCCCCTCCTATTTACTATGAAGTGATGGGACCGGATGCCATGATCTTCATTTTTTGAATGCTGAGTTTTAAGCCAGTTTTTTCATTCTTCTCTTTCACTTTCAAGAGGTTCTTTAGTTCCTCTTCACCTTCTGCCATAAGGGTGGTATCATCTGGATATCTGAGGTTATTGATATTTCTCCCGCAATCTGGATTCCAGCTTGTGCTTCATCCAACCTGGCATTTTGCATGATGTACTCTGTCTATAAGTTAAATAAGCAGGGTGACAATATACAGCCATGACATACTCCTTTCCCAATTTGGAACCAGTCCACTGTCCCATGTCCGGTTCTAACTGTTGCTTTTTGACCTGCATATAGATTTCTCAGGAGGCAGGTAAGGTGGTCTGGTATTCCCATCTCTTTAAAAACTTTCCAGTTGTGATCCACACAGTAAAAGGTTTTTATCATAGTCAATGAAGCAGAAGTAGATGTTTTTATGGAATTATCATGTTTTTCTGTGATCAATGGATGCTGGCAATTTGATCTCTTGTTCCTCTGCCTTTTCTAAATCCAGCTGGAACATCGGGATTATAAAACTTATCATCTTCTAAAACAGTACTTTCTAAGTAATCTTAAATTCTACATTCTAATCAAAACCTCTTCTCCTTCTACCCCTTTATTCTTATTAAATAATCTTCAAACTCATTGAGATTTCTAGTCTGTTAGTTTCTCTTCTTCCCCTACTCAGCTAAGGGTATAGCCTGCAAAGCTGATTAATCTTGCTAGTACTTTAAATCTTCCTGGCCCTTTGCTCCTCTATGCTTACCATTTCAAAGTAGAACTTAACTCTAAGGATATTGAGGACTGCTGGAAGAAATCATATGATGACACTACAAATTTAGGATTATTATCCTAGGAAAGCATTCCTTAAAATACTTGGCAACGTGTGGTATCATTTCCATGGTACTCATTTTAAAATTTTCATTGTTCTTTTAGGGTCCTTTACCATCTCTCCAATTCTTAGCAAATAAACATGTTTTTCAGTTCTCAGAGAAGATGGAATAGCAAATATAATTTCTTAAATTACCCTTTGGTCAAACTTTCCTAATGATAATGTGTTCATCCTTTCTTCTACATGCTTCCAGTATAAAGCCAACTGTATACACTCATACTTTATGATTTCCCTTGCTATTTTAATTATCTTTTTGTCTCTCCTATAAGTAGCTCCCATCTTAAGAAAGCAAATGAGCAAGTTCTCTGGCAGTCCAGTGGTTAGGACTCCACACACTCACTGCCAAGGGCCCAGGTTTGGTCTCTGGTCAGAGAATTAAGGTCCTACAAGCCATGCAGTGCGGCCAAAAAAAGAGAGCAAATGAATAAGAACAAAAACACCTCAAAATCCAAAAAATGGGTGGGGGAGGGGACCAAATATGTACCTCCCATCTCTGTAACAAATTTCTCTTCATTCCTCTCTTACTTCTAAACTTCTTGCAAAACAGTTCCACATTATTAGCCTATATGTCCTTAACTTCCAAACTTCCATTAATTCTTGCCTTTTCACAATCTTACTTCTTCCATTCTATATCAAATTTACTAAGATTGATTAATTAAGTTCAAAGGCCTATTTTCAGCATTCATCTTATTTGACCTTTCTACATCAGATACTACTGATCACAGCGCTTCTTTGTCCATGAAAATTTATTCTCTCTTGGCTTCCAAGATAGCCCTACTTTAGTTTCTATGATTTTATTACTTGCTGGTTATTTCTCATTTTTTTTTTTCTGACTCAGCCTTTTTCTTCCCCTTCTTTCTTTTGGGTCCTGCTGTGCAGCTTGTAGGATCTTTGCTCACCAAGCAGGAAATGAACCTGGGCCCTGGGCAGTGAGAGCACTGAGTCCTAACCACTGGCCCACTGGGGAATATCCAAGACTCAGACTTTTGAATGTTGGTATTCCTTACAATTCTGTCGTTAGTCCTCTTCACCAAGAATGATGTATAAGATTAGAACCGCCTCTAGTCCAGTGACTAACTGTATTCTGTTTGCTTAAAGTTCTACATCTCTTACTATTTTCAACATCTTTACTTTCCTATATATTAAACTGCCTACTTCCCCTGGAAATGCCATTAATGACTCAAAACTATGCACAAAACTAAGCTCATCAGTTTATTATTTTCCACAAAACCGGCTGTTTTCTGTAGTTAGAAGCTTCAGTTTTCTTGGAGTACCATCTCCCTTTGTTTCCACATCTTCTATCACTGGTGCAGAATTACTACAAAAATATCCCTAAATCCAATCTCATGGTCCATACAACTTTAGTCCAAATCATCTCTTGCCTAAACTATTATAATCTCCCCTAACTTGTATTCCTACTGCTAATACTGTTCTCCAAATTATCTTTCCAGTAAACAAGATTATGTTCTGATCAAATATATCTTCATTCACTTTCCATTGTTTTAAAGATTAAAGTTGAAACTTCTTGGCCTGGCTTTTTATAATCTCTTATCAGTCTATATCTCAAGCTACTCAACTACATACAAACTTCACTCCAGCCACACTTAATTTCTCCCATTCCTACAACATGTTATATCTTCAATATCCTTCCCTTCATTATCTGCTCTATCTTCTCTCTAGATTATCTTTTCTTTCTCTTTGACCTGGCTTAAATGTCACTCATTATCTGAGGCAGAATTAGCTACTCCCTCCAGTATCACTGTATTTAAGCTTTTTTTTTTTAAAATAAACAATATTTATTGTTTTGATGTATCTGTCTCTCTTTCATACTTGCAATCCTGGTAGGCAAACAACAACAAAAATTTCTTGATGACCAAATCTTTACTGAACAAAGAAATATATCTTTGGTTACTTACCTAAATCTATATGTACAAGTTCTGCTGACTGCTCATTTATCAAGATATTTTGTACATGTCTATCACCAAGTCCAAGTATGTAACCAACTAAAAAAAAAAAACAAAAAAAACTTGAAATCACTGATATCATCTAACACAATTAGCCATAATTTGAACTAATACAATTGACTATTAGGCTTTTTTGCCTACTAAAAGAAATTTTGTATATTTTGTATATTTCCTTTTGGCCATCTTCAGTTTAAGTCAAATCTTGCCAGCCATTTTAATTTATACTGCAATTTACAAATCCTAGATGATTTGTTTAAAAAATTTTTTCCCTTTACTAATACGTACATATATTCAAATATTTGTACTTCAAAATAAGTGTGGTTAAAATTGAGACCCATTATTTACCAAAGCAGTGCATTATATATACTCAAATATTTATTAAGTATACTTTTAAATTGAGATGCCTATGCGTAAGTTCTTCATTCTTCAGTGAAACTTTCTTCTGCTTGATGAATTATATTTAACACAAATTAATCATTAATTCATTTAATCAGGTATATATCCAGGGAAAATTACATTTCTATTTTTAAGACAGATGATAGCATGCTTTGAAATGTTTTTAACCTAATGAAAAACACCATGAGATGTTACAGAAAAAATAGTGAACAGAGTATCAGGATGCATGTCTAGCTCTGTCATTAACTGAGCCCACTCTCCTGTTCATAAAATTAGTGAATCAGATTAATGATTCTTAATGTAGAAAAAAAGAGGGTTTCATTATTACCCAGAAACTTTTCAAAACATACATGCCCTGCCTTCCTGGTATACTGTACCTAAGTGATGAAAAGAGTGTTCTTCCATTAAAAACAATAGATCACTGATATTCCTGTTAGTTTCCATACTTTAAGATATTATTAACTGCTAATTACTGTTAATTCCAAACTCTTAGAAATTAAAAAGTCAAAATATATACTGTACACAGAATATTTAAATATATATCATTATTCCTATTTCTATTAAACAGAATCAATCATTGGGTATTAATATCATAGTGTTATAAAGGTTGTATGCAAAAGACTAGTAACAATTAAAGGAAATAACTTAAATGGAATTATCATGAGTTTTATTATTTTCCAAAGAAAATCCCAGAAAATAATACACTGAGGGAAGAGAAAATAAGACATATTCATTATTAATTAAAGAAGAAAAATAATCAGTCTTATTTCTCTTCCTGGAAAAAAAGAAATTCTTTCCTGCCAAAATAAGAAGAGCTATTTTTAGAAGTTAAGAATCAGGATCAACAAGAAACACAATGATCTAATGATGGTGGCTTGGTAAAAACCACGATCACCACCATCATCTCCCTGTAACACAGAATGTAGGAAGTGCTGAATCTACTAAAATGTAGAAGACGATTACCAATAGAAGAAGTAGCCACACTCCGAGTATAAGCCAATCGTTTCTCAAACCACACTGCTGGATCCAAGAATTTTTCCATGCAGAAGTAACGGAAAACTGGTTGAAAATTTTGGCAAATCTCCATAAAAGTTTCATATTTCTCTTCAAAAGACTTTTTCTGTACATCCTTTAATAGATAAAATATAAAATTATTTTCTCAGTATTGTGTTCAACTAATATGTACTAGTAGTTTCAATAAGAAAATGGCACAGTAGGTATAAAGACAATAAAAAGAAGAACTAGACATTATCTTTGCCTACAAGAAACTTGTCTGTCTGGAAGATTCCATAGCCAGAAAGTCTGGCAGACTACAGTCTGTGGGGTCACAAAGAGTAGGACATTACTGAGTGACTAAGCACACACACACATGAAGCTACAAGTCTGGACAGGGAAGCAATTAATAACAAAATATAATCCCTTTAAGGTTTTCATGTTAATTTTAGGGGAAAGAGGCACACCAACAGTGACTGTTATTTGTTTTAATTCAATTGTAATTTGAATGATTCTGTAACCTATTGGAAGTAAACACAAAAATGCCAAAGATAGCTCCATATATTATTAGGTATATCACAGATCTAGGGGGTGTGATAAGAAAAAAGGAAGAATCAATCATGGGTTGATTGAATCTTGACTGTGGCAGCAAGGCAGCCGAACATCCCAAATCTGTTCAACACTTCCTTCCTATGTAATAATTTCCTGAAGCAAAGCTTATCTACATCGAAGGGCTCAATTCTCATCTATGGACTGATGACTTTCAAATCTGTATCTTTTAAAAATATTTTTTAGTTTTTAATTTGAGGATAATTACTTAATATTGTGCTGGTTTCTGCCATACATCAACATGAATCAGTCACAGGTACACATACGTCCCCTCCCTCTTGAACTTCCTTCTGTCTTACCTCATCCCATCGCTCTAAGTTGGCAGGGAGCACTGGATTGAGTTCCCTGTGTCGCATGGCAAATCCCCACTGGCTATCTATTTTTCTTGCTATTCTCTCAATTTGTTCTACCCTCTCCTTCCCCTACTGTGTCCACAAGTCTTCTTTAAGTCTGTGACACCACTGCTGCCCTGCAATAATACCTACACAGACATTTCTGTGTATAAGACATACAGATGGCCAACAAACACATGAAAAGACACCTAACATTCCTCATTACTAGAGAAATGCAAATCACATCTGTGTCATTGGCTCAGGTATTTTTATTAAGCTCAAGCCTGATGTGCCTCTCCAACTTTCACTCAATATCTTCACTTGGATCACTTCCAAATCCAAACTAATTCACCTTCTCAGATTTGGCAAACCTCAGCCACTTCCTTATTCATCAAGATGGTAATAAATAGCCTCTCCATCTACCCCATTATCCCAATCAAGAAACTGGGCACCACTGATACTCTTTATCACCAACCCCACTTATAAACAGCAACCAAATCATACCAGTTTTGCAAAAGCTCTTTAATTTTTCTTACGTGAACTGCCTGTCCTCCATTCCTACTGTTATTACTCTTAGACTTAATCTCATGCTTCTAGTCAGCTTTCTCAAAATATAAGTGTTGTCAGAGTTAGTTTTCTAAAATGCCAATCTGATATTACTATACTTCTCAAGGTTTCTCTATTGCTTACAGGATAAAGTGCAAATTTCTTAACATTTCCTGAGGCAGCCCTCCACTTTTTGACTAATGACTACTGCTTCAGTCTCATCTATTCCTCCTCAAAAACTAAGCCTATGCCATCTTTACCTGCCTGTTTGTGCCTCCTTCCCTTCTGCTTCTTTGTTCCTTCTTCCTGGAAAACCAATTCATTTATAAAACTCATCTCAAAGACCATCTCCTCTATGAAGTCTTTTTTTTTAAATAAATAAATATTTGTCTATTATTATTTGGTGGGTTAGCTCTTAGCTGCAGTATGTGGGATCTTTCACTGTAGCAAGAGGGCTTCTCTCTAGCTGCAGCACATGGGCTTAGTTGCATGTGGGATTTAAGATCCCAGACAAGGGATAAAATCCACGTCCCCTGCTTTGGAAGACGGGTTCTTAACCACTGGACCACCAAGTATTGAATCTGATTCTCTCCACTCTTTCCTGTCCCAGGTAGAATTGATCACTTCCTCCTCTGTCCCTACACAAACCCTTCCCTCACAACCCCTATAGTGCTTTACCATACATTTTAAAAAATGTATAACAGAAAGCACAACAAAAGAAAAAGTAAATAAATTTTAGAGTTGGACAGACAAAGTTTAAATCCTTGTTCCATTATTTATTAGTTCACTGACCTGGGGGAAGCTAAATTCTCAGAACTTCTTTTCATCTTAAAATGGGATAAGTATGATAGTGATTACTCATTTTGTCAAGTCCTACCACAGAACCCAATAAAGAGGAGACATTCAATAAATGTCACTGATTGCATCAGTGAACGTCAGACCAGATGGCCAATGTGATGTGACGTGGCAAAAGTCTTAGAAGATCTCTCTCTCTTTCATAACTTTTTCTTTTTTGGTTTTAGTTAGTATTTTGTTTGTTAAGAATTACCTTACCCCAAATTGGAAGCAAATTAGCAAACATTAAATAATGTTACGTTTCTCATCCAACAAGGGTTGACATAACATAGTTTAAAAACTTTCCTTTTTCATTCACACAAACTTTCATTCTAGTGAGCATACTATCTTATACAATTACCTGATGAAATTAAAACTTTTTATATTCTAAAATATTTGATAACTGTCAGTTTTAATAAGCTACTAGATAATCTTATAATAGCATATATATTTGAATGTTACTCACCATCATTTTCTTTTGGCAGTGAGGGGCACTGAAATCCTTTGGCCTATATCTTTTATGAGCACCATTCTCATTATTAACAAGAAATTCACCAATAGGGACAGTTCCTGTGCACCATTCAAGAACACCACTTCGCTGAGAAAGGGGAACCACCTGAAGTTACAGATTAAATACCTTTTGATTATGGATAAGCGTTAAAGAGCATGTGAAGATTATTTAATTATCAGAGTTGGTGTGAAACATTTTTTCAAGTTGCATTACTCCAAGTTGCATTACAGAACATCCATAGGAAGAAAGCAACAGAAAATAAATGAGCTCAAACAGAAAGATTTTCTGTCCTGATGCTTAGACTTCTAAGAATGTGCTCTTCTCTCAATCTTCATGATTCTCTGAGGGGTCAATCCTGTTAATTGTATTCATCATTTGTGACTGACCAAGACATACTTAGGTTACTCCATCTAGCAGAGGAATAAACTTTGCTTTTCTTATGCCTTTAATATCAAATTCAAAGAATTTCACTTTTTTTTAAATTAATTTTTATTTTTCAGTTTGTTTTGCTTTACAATACTGTATTCATTTTGCTATACATTGACATGAATCAGCCACGAGTGTACATGAACTCCCAATCCCGACCCCCACCTCCCCCCTCCCNTGAAAAGGTATTATATTATCATGTTTTTATTTATTTTTAATTAAGTTTTACTTTTTAGTTCGTTTTGCTTTACAATACTGTATTCATTTTGCTATACATTGACATGAATCTGCCATAAGTGTACATGAACTCTCAATCCTGACCCCCCTCCCCACTCCCGCCCCACACCATCTCTCTGGATTATCCCCGTGCATCAGTCCCAAGCATCCTGCATTCTGCATCGAACCTAGACCGGCGATTTGTTTCACTTATGATATCATACATGTTACACTGCCACTCTCCCAAATCATCCCACCCTCTCCCTCTCCCACAGAGTCCAAAAGGCTGTTTCACTTTAGAAGACATCAAATGTAGTCTTAATTTGGGTATACTTTAATAATTGAAAGTGTATGTATTCTTGCTCTGTAGTCTCATTAGCTATACCAAGAGGAAATGTATTCCTAAACATACTGTAAAATGAGCACTTTTACTAGAAAGATTAAAATGATTAAAAATTATGACATCATAAATATACATAAAAGTAGAAAATAATATAAACACCCTTTTACCTACTAAACAGCTTTATGAAATCTAAGATTTTTCATATTTGCTGGGAAAGACAAAACCCCCTTTGTATTTCTCACTGACCCTGTGCCCCTCCATACCAACAAGATGACTGCTACCTTGCTTATCATGTTCACATATTTGGGGGCTATACAGTACTTGTATTTCAAAGCTTTATATATATATGGCTTCCCTGGTGGCTCAGCAGTAGAGAATCTGCCTGCATGCAGAAGGCACATGAGCTGTGGGTTCAATCCCTGGCTAGGGAAGACCTCCCTGGAGGAGGGCATGGCAACCCATTCCAGTATTCTTGCCTGAAGAATTCCATGGACAGAGGAGCCTGGAAGGTTGCAGTCTACAGGGCTGCACAGAGTCTGAAACGACTGAAGCAACTTAGCACAGCACAGCACGTATATATATGTAACTGTAAGCTTTAAATAAAGATATTTATACTATATGTATGTTTTGCAATTGCTTTTTTCTCATTCAACATTATTTTATTAATACCTTTAACTATGTTAGTACATTTAACAACTCTGAGTTAAAGAGTTATTCATTTTGTTTGTTTTAACAACTAAGTTACTCATTTTAACAGCTCTGCATTGTATAAATATATCATAATCATCCAATTTATACAATGGAATACTGATTAACATTTACATTGTTTCCAGATTTCCCCAATGCTGCTATCCCCAATGCTATTAGTTTAATAATGAGTATATTTCAGTTTTTCTAGGGTATACATGTACCTGCAAATTGAAGAGCTGGGTCATTCAGGATATGCATCTTCAATTTAGTTAACATATACTGGCAAATAACTATCCAAAGTAGTTGTACCAATTTATTTCAGCAGAGTCTATTCTATAACCTCCCAACATGTAGTATTTATCAAGACTTCCACATTTTCTCAATCCAAGAGCTGTGTAACAGTATCTTATTGTGGTTTTCCTCATTTGTATTTTCCAGATTCCCAGGAAAGCTGAGTACAACCTGATAGGCTCATTGGCTATTCAAATGTTTTCTTCTTGTGAACTGCCTGTTTGTATTCTTCACCCTTTTTTCTCACTGGCTTGTCTTTTTGTTACTGGTCTGTAATAGCTATATCTATATCCTGTACATAAATCCATTGTTGTTATTTATAACAATCCTTTTTGTTATCAACATTTTAACATTTGTTTTCTCGGCCACCTGTCTTTATAGTATCTTTAATTCTATACATTTTTAATTTTAATATACTCAAATGTTGTATTATTTTATGTTCTATGTCTTAACATGGAGGAGATTTCATTAATTTATTAACTATGTTTTTTGAGAGTCTATTATGTCTTACACATGATGCTAGGGCACTGAGAACAGAGCGGCAATGAGGCAGATGAAGAACATGTCCTCATAAAGCTTCATTCTGGTGTGGGAACACATACACTAATAGACATTTAATGATGCCAGATAACAAGTATAATAAAACAAAACAGACATTTTAAAAAGTAACAGATACTTTTTTATATGGTCAGAGAAGGCATCTCCGAAGAGGTGACACTGGAGAAAAGCCTGAAAGAATAATAACCTAAGGGAAAAGTTCATGCAGAGATCTGAAGAAAAGAGTATTACAAGCAGAGGGAAGTGAAAAGCCTTGCAGTGAAACAAAATCAGCATATAAGGTCTTTAGTCCTAAGCCACCACTCCCCTCCCCCCTTGCCTGCACATATCCCTACTGTCTTCTGCCCCCCTGCCCTTCCCCTGAAGTGGTCCCCAGCAGCTGTGATCCCACAGCAGGGTGCATGCCTCTCCCGTGTGGGCTCGCCCTCAGTTTTTACAGTGTCTGGGCCTTGAATCCTTTCTGATTGTCCTCTCTGGATAAGTAGGCTCAGGGCCAGCACCCTTTCTCAAAGATACCAAAATGAGGCTAGTTTTGGATGAGCTAGTTGGTGGAGGAAAACACTGCTACTCAGATCCTAAGACCCTAAGCCTCCAGATGTTCACAGGCCTAAGCGCTGGAGTCTGGCAGAATAGGAGCTATGCCCTGAAGTTCCTAAGAGGAGCCTCTGCAAAAGATTTGTGTTTTAAAGCCTTTTTCAGGGCTTCAGGCTTCCTTTTGCCCTGTGCCCACCTGTCCTGGTTAAAGGGGTGAGTGGAAGAGTTTGCCAAGGATCATGGACACAGAGTAGGCCCTGGTACTGTGGGTCTCGGGCTACTCATCACTTTTCTTGTAGGAGCATAATCAGGAGCTAATGAGGCAGGGCAGAGAGGGCTGGCCCCTCCTTTCTTCCCATCCTCCCTCAGACGTTAAACTGTGTCCAGCAGTAGAAGGAGGCCAGTGATTGTGAGTCCCATGCTGTGTATCCTTCCGGGGACTGTGCTCACTCTCAGGGCCAAGAAGCTCCCAAAACAAGGCCCTCTCTTTAGGGGCAGGGCCATAATCTCAGGAGCAGTGCTAGATCACAGGCATTTTCGGCAGGTAACAATTAAACAGGTTCTGGCTGCCTGTTAATGTGGGAAGGTCTCCTAACTGGGTACAAGAAAAAGGAGCTAGAAGAACCCTCGCTCAGAAGACTCCACTTGCTCCAGTAAGTCACAGTGACCCTGGGGGTGATGGCCTTGTATTGAGGGTCCACGGGGAGTTGGTGGCCAAGCCTCTCCCTTTTCTCTCCCCAGGCAGCATTGGAGCCTGTTCCTGCCCTCAGCTGGGTCTTCCCCAGTGATGTTAAAGATAAGTATGATTTCTCCATCTTCAGCTCTTTTCATTCTCCAAAAATGCACTTAACACTCTGCATTGTAATTGTCTGTCTGTTTCCCCTGGTAGACTACGAGCTTCTTAAGAACTAAGACTATGTTTTATTATTTCTATATCCCCAACACCTGGTAGAGTATCTAATACACTACTAGGCATGTAAACAAACAATTACTGAACAAATGAATGAACAGATCTCATAGTCTTTCCAACTTATTTTCCTTCCTGCTTAAGTACCTCTAAATACCTTCTTCCCAGAAAATCCAGCTTTATCTTTGACTTTGAGCTAGCTGTGACCCTAATGCTTGATCACATTAACGTCCTTACCTCCTAATATATTCCATCAAAGATCTCTTTTCTAAAATTACTCTCTATTACTAGTTATGAGGGGGGAAAAAAAAATCAAACCCTTCTTTTGTTAAAGAGACTGACGGAGAAAGGAGTAGGCTGGCTTCCTTCTATCTCATTTCAGAGATGTTGGTTGACGTAAAAACATTGAACTCAAGTTTCAAAAGGCAAATGGCAATGTTTTTCATAAGGCATAATGAAGAATTAAGTACAAAGCTTCTTTCAGCATTTAATTATTTATAAGACACTGATTTTAAAAAACGAATCCTCTCATATCTAAGACTTTAGGCTAGTTGTTCAACATACTTTCTAAAAATGTAGTTTTGGTAGAAATAAACTAGGCCCGTCACAGGAATTCTGGTTATCAGAGGGCTATGTCTCAGTGCCAGCAAAAACGTACTCTGTCTTCCTCCATCTCCATGTGATTCTCCCTGATATCTTCTGTTCCTCCATATACAGGTCTCTCCTTCGAGGCTGCCTTTTGACATCTGGGTTGCTGTCTTTGTTGTTGTTGTTCGGCCACTAAGTCGTGTCTGACTTTTTTGCCACCCCTTGGACTAGAGCCCGCCAGGCTCCTCTGTCCATGGGATTTCCCAGGCAAGAATAATGGAGTGGGTTGCCATTTCTTCTCTAGCGGATCTTCCTGACTCAAGAATCGAAACCACATCTGCACTGGCAGGCAGATTCTTTATCACTGAGCAATATTTGCATACCAAGAGTTAATTCCAGGCAGTCAATGACCCGGCCCGTTGTTACAATGGTCACAAGAAGCCTGAATGACAGATTGGGAATGACTCCACAGAAGACTAGGCAGACTGCTTCATTACATACAAGATAGTACTTTCAGGAACCTTTAACTGAAATCAAGAACAACTAGCAACAAAGCTACAACACAGCTTTCATGTTTTTGGAATAATCTCAAAATAATATGGATCTACTGGCCCAATAATACAATTCTAAACAATAAAGTCAAACTTGAGCTCTCATATTTAGGGGTCATTAAAAATTATTATTATTATTATTATTATTTTTTAGTTTACTTAGCTGTGCCAGGTCTTAGTCGCAGCACATGGGACCTTTGATCTTCATTACGGCAGGTAGGATCTTTAGTTGCAACGTGTTAGAACTCTTAGCTGTGACATGTGGACACTTTCTTAGTTGTGGTTTGTGGGATCCAGTTCCCTGAGAGAGCTTAAACCCAGGCCCCCTGCCTTAGGAGCACACAGTCTTCCAAGAGGACATTTTTTAATATTCAAATATATAACATTAAATAATTCCACTATTTAATTGGTAAAATAGTTCTCTGTGAAAATCAGATATTTAAAAAGTTACCAGGTAGAGATGGAGTTTGGTTATTTTTGCCTTCAAAATATTTTAGGTCAAGGTCTTCTCTCATGCTTTATAGCAATGAACCCTGGAAGCCAAATTGTGTTATTTGCTTGGAAGCCTGAGCTGCTTTCTGAGAAAACCAGGTGATCCTATAGCTCAAGGGCTCCCCCGGTGGCTCAGTGGTAAAGAATCCACCTGCAATGCAGAAGATGTAGGTTCGATCCCTGGGTCAGGAAGATCCTCTGGAGGACTCATGACACCACACTTCAGTATTCTTGCCAGGAAAACCCCATGGACAGAGGAGCCTGGCGGCTACGGTCCCGGGTTTGCAAAGAGTCAGACACGACTGAAGTGACTGAGCACTTACAGCCCAAATCTGCTGCAGTGTATTGGATCCCAGCTCTCTAGTCATTGCTTTTGCCATCTAAAAGTCTAGAACATAGAGCACAAAACTTCCCTTTCACTCATGTTACTGAATATCTGCCCTCTAAAAAATTCTGAGCAATCAGAGGAGCAAGTTAACAGCTCATCAACTTTGTCCTACAATGAAGCTAAATCAATAGATAGCAAATTAACTAGCCTATTGGCCTGTTAAATTTGAGTAGCACTGATCTAAACCACATCAAAGATCAGATTTCACAGATCTTTAATTTTAACTTTTGCTCTTAGCATTCCATGAGAACTTGCTTTTTGTTAACTGGTACTAGAAAGCATCAAGTTAACAATAAATTTCTCACAAATTTGAAAGTAAGAAAAAAGTGTGCTTTTTTTTTAATGCTTTCCCACTCTTCGACTTCATCCAACTAATAAGTGAATTTTATATTTTTATTTCTGTAGGCAGTTAAAAAGCTCTAAAAAAAAAAAAATCTGTTTTCAGTTACAACAGCCTGACTCAATCAGAATTTTGGTGGGTAGATCTAATTTCTTCCCTGCTCCTCTATTTGGTGTTTTTAATTTAACAGTTATTTTTATAATTAAAAAAATGTTCACTGAGGGCAATTCAAAATATATTTAAAAAACAAGTATTACCCATAATCCCATCATACCCAGAGTTAATAGCGTTTAAGGAACTTTATGTCAAAGCTATATACTGATTTCTTACACATGTATATATAGACATCTGTCAAGGCTACTTTGGTTTCATATGACTGGACAGAGTCTACTTTCATGTATTGCTTTTATCAAAGACATTTTAGTCATTCTCACCAATATATTTTTCAAGATAAACTTTTACATCATGTTTCCACATTACAAAATTTTTACTGGAATTTCATTGTCTATGCTAATTTGAAATTAGCTGACATTTTTCAGTTTCTTCCCATTTACGATGTGGTACTTTCACCTATGCTAATTTTCCTTTTTTCTTTCTTGTTACATTTGTATAATTTTTTTTCATACAGTCTTGCATCTTTCTTATTATTATTAATCCTAAGCAGCTTATTCACATTACAAACATTATTGTATTTTTAATTATATTTTTAAACTAATTTTAGTTGATGGTTGGGATACCTTGAGTTTAAGTAGGGTTAACTTGCTGGAGAAAATAAACACTTGTTGTTTATATACCATTTTGCAGGTTTAAGAAACAGATATGGGGCTATCCTAAGTTTCTCTGAAAGACTGCTTCTCTACTAATACACAGTAATTATCTTAATTTGCTTATATCTTCACAAAAATAGAAACAACGAATAAATAAATAAGCCTGGTTACAACAGTGACAGAAGAATAAAAGGCAAATAGGACATATAGGAGTGAAACCAGAAAGGAACATCCATAGGAAACGTGTCCTTCAAAATGAAGGTTTATTGCAATTTTTAAAAACGCAAATGTGCTAGGTGAGCATTCATTTAAGGGTCAAAGATGATTAAATTAATAGAATAATGTGACTTAAGAATTATCTTCTCAAGCAAAATGCTGGAGGAAATGCAATTGGGACATCCCTCTATTAAAGGTAATCTGACAATATCTACCAAATTATAGGTGCATTTACTGTTACCCATCAACTTTAAGAAATCTATCCCACAGATTCACCAGTGCATATATGAAATATGTTCAGTGTTACTTATTGCAGCACAGCACTGCTTGCTACAGTAAAGGACTATAAATGACCCAAATGTCTATTTTATATGATAAGGACTTGTATGATAATTATGTACTAATACACAAAGCAGTTGTTAAAAAAGCAAAAAATTTCTATAATATATTGCTGAGTTAAAAAAATATTGTTGTCTCTACTCTAGGAAAGAGAGGAAAATAAGGAATTATATTCATATATTCTATTTATATAACACTGGAAACAAATGAAAATGGTACTTATACGAATAAAAGATGGTGGGGCATGAGGTTTACAGGGAAAGGGAAAGGGGAGAGAAGGCTTCCCTTTTTATACCTTTCTCTACTATTGGATTTTTGAACCATGCAAATATATTACCTAGTCAAAAACTAGCATATTAAAAATTTTAAAACTCTACATTATATAATATATTCTTCACTGAATCAGTATTTTCTTTTTAACATCATTTCTCTTCTAAAGAGCACTTTTATACCAGAAATAGGCCAAATGGTCAAACATAAAGGGAAAATACTTTAGCTGATTATAAGAACAAGATTTCTTGAAACAAAAAAATTGTTTCAATTAACATTAATATATACTTTTACAAAAGAAAAATAATGTTTAAATCAGAGCTTAGCAATATATGGCCTTTGGACCAAACCCAGTCCCAAACTATTTTTGTATAGCCTGTGAGCTAAGAATGGTCTTTCAGGTTTAAAGGGCTATCAGAGAAAAAAAATAAATAAAGAATATGCAACAGAGACCTACGTATGTGGCCCACAAAGTCTAAAATGTTATCCTTCAGGAAAGTATTTGCTGACCCCCTACCTCAATAATGGCGTCTTTTATATGTCCTTTATGAAGCAGCAGAAATAAAAGTTTACCTTGTAAGTGCAAATAGTCAATTTCCTCTTCCTGGTTTCAGTATTTCTCTGCAGTAATGTATTACACATCTGGAAAACCTGCTGCATGACGGCATCTTGTCTCAGGTCATCACGGCCCTTCAGAATAATCAAAACACAAATAACTAAGCACAGTTCATTTTCTTTACTATAAAAACACGCAAAGTCATCTGAAGACAGCCAAAGGGTACTTGGAAATCAATCTGAGGATCTGTGCTCCCCTTAATAGTCTCTTAGGTAATTAAGACCTAATGATATTCTTTTTTTTTTTTTAATAATAGTCTTTCATTTGTGCGTGTAACACACAAACACACAAACAAAAGAATAGTATTAGAATAAACTACATCACTGTAGACCAATTTAGAAAAAAGAAGGACCCTTCCTCACTCCCCATCATAGCTGCTTTTGTAACTAAAATAACTGGATGCCTGCCTTAAGGGCACACTGCAAAACACCAAGGTGGAGGAGCACTGTTGTCTCTCTGCTACTTCCCAGCAAGGCCCAAAGAGTAAAAGCGGAGTAAGGGAGGAGTGCTATCCCTTTCGGATACGTTTAAAATAGCACTTAGCACAATGGCAGACCCAGGACATTGAAGCACGCGCCTTCAACTTGAACTATTCAAGAAAATAAGCAACACTCAAAATTTTTTTTTCATAACAAGTAGGCTGACGGTTAAACCTAACCATGTCTATACATGTAAAAAGTATTCTTTTATTTCAACCAACTGTTAAAATAAGGCTGGTCTTTCAGACACACACACAAAACCATGAGGAAAAGCATTCTGCTTCTAGAAAACAATTTATTTCTACTTTGTTTTCCTTATCTGTAATTATTGGGAATAGAACAAAAGAGCCAAAATAAGAAGAAAATATCTGTTAGTTTTTCTTTAATGTTTTCATTAATCCACTAGGAACCACACCACAAAAGCAAAGTCTCACCTTGACAAGCTGTCTCCTTTCCTTTCCATCAGAGCCCACACAATCTATTATTTTTGGTAAATTTAAACCTCCTGCTAAACGAAATTGTTCTTTAAATGACTTTATAGTCACAAGATTTCCATATTCTCCTGTGGGATCCACCTAATAAAGTATATGACAATACCTTAGTATTCAATTTGCATTTAAAGAAAAATGAATTTTAAATGACAATTTTAATACTAAGCAAAGGAATGAATGACAATGTGCTGTTGGTTAAGAACAGAAGTGATAACTTTATATATGAAAGAAAGGAGATTTGACATTGGAAATGCTTCAAAAAGCAATATAGATAACACAATTTACCCCCTTAAATATCTCTTAATAAAAGAAGTTAGATGGTTCAGGTGTTACCATTGATCTGTGTATGTTAAGTCATCAGTATAAATTAAGTCATCTCCTCACAAAAACAATAAGAAAAATTTTAGAAAAGTATGGAGAGGAGTTTTCTAGGTTTTAATTGCTAAATCTGGCAGTTTCCAAGATATTTAAATAAGTAACTTTGCTGATAGGTTATCACACGATGAAGCTACATTTCATATCAAATAACCATACATATTAAACACTAAACTGCAAATTCAAAGGAGAGATTTTACAATGTCGCTAAAATGATCATTTTCTAAACTGTAGTCTTTATTTATTATGGGCTTCCCTGGTGGCTTGGTGGTAAAGAATCCACCTGAAATGCAGGAAACATGGGTTAGAGCCTAGGCTGGGAAGATCCCCTAGAGAAGGAAATGGCAACCCACTCCACTATTCTTGCCTGGAAAATTTCAAGGACAGAGGAGCCTGGAGTGCTGCAGTTCTTGGGGTCACAAAAGAGATGGACATGACTAAGTGACCAAACAACTTTTATTATTATATTTATCCCTGCCCACATTGTACTTCCAGCAATAAAATACCATTAGGACATAGCTGAAAGTGTCATGTATATTATAGTCAATACTATAATATATATTGTATTATTTAATATTGTAACACATCACAGTCAATACATTCTAACATGTATAGAATTTTAAAACTCAATATAAAACAATTAGGAACTTTCTTGCTCAGTTAAAAATTAGTATTGACATAAACACACAAAATATTTCCTTCTTCCGGCCAATGAAAATATCAATAACAGCCTACAGACTTCTTCATAAGAAAGATGACAATTGTAAAAACTGAAGGCAATAGAAAAGAAAGCAGGAGAGATCTTTAAGTATTTTAAGTCTTGGGCAAAGGGAATCCAATAAAGAAAAAACTATTGGTTGAAACAAATGAAATTGCCAATAATTAACCAATTTTGATCTACAATAAAAGGCTATTTCAAATGGTTTAACTTGCTAAAAAGTAATTTAGTTTAATTAAAAAATCAAAACAATTAATAGTAAATTACCTTAATTTCCATAGTGGGGACAACAACATCTTCTAAATTTTTAAGTTTGATAATGGGCTGGTCTGCTGGAATATTTATGCCTTCTGTATTTAAAATAAAGAAGTTTCAGTGACAACCGCAATTGAGCAACAGTACTGAAGGTAAAGCAGGAGAATTCAGCAGATACCATAAACCCAAACTATGGCTAATCTGTGGTTCTGATTTAGAAATGAAGACCAAAGACTTGGGACACAATACCACTCAGGGTCAGGGCATAGCAATGAGTAATGTGGCTTACAGATGAATTTGCAGGTTACCTGGCACTGGTAATTAGACCAGACTCTACCTGAGGTGCCAAGTTGGACAACTTAAGATAATTATATAATAGTATGACTAGCACATAGATAATGCTATACACATTATTATTAAATGTGACTAAACAACATGACAGTATTCTTTGTTTGCTTAGAGGAACACTATGAGAAGCCTCATTTTTATTTTAAAATAGTAAGAATTTAAATATGAAGACATGATTCTGAACAGAAAAAAAGAACATAATTATTAAACTTTGGGGAGACAGATACACACAACCAAATATTATAGCAGTTTATAATTTTTTAGAGACACAGCAAGAAGAGTGATGGAGAAAATGATAAGGTCTTTTCATTTTTAAGTCCTAGAATGCAGTTATCTATTATCAGTTCCACAACAAGATGTTAAGCGAAAAAGTAACTGGAGGGGTATTGAAGGCTTTTAGATAAAAATTAAGTTTTGAATCATGTGTGAGTTATAATTATCAAAACTTTCATATCTATAATTAACGTGAGTTGAGCAGATATACATTCTGTTCTGTAATTAAAATATCCCTACAGAGAATAAGTGGGCTTCCCTGGTGGCTCAGTAGTAAAGAATCCGCCTGCAATGCAGGAGACACAGATTCAGTCCCTGGGTTGCGAAGATCTCCTGGAGAAGGAAATGGCAACCCACTCCAGTATTCTTGCCTGGGAAAATGGGAAATCTTATGGACAGAAGAGCCTGGCAGACTATAGGCCATGGGGTCACAAAACAGTCAGACATGACTTAGCACCTAAAAACAACAACAGAGATTAACATAGCAAGAACATAACATTCATTCTTTCAAATTGCATACTTCTCTGAGTCCTCACTGAGTGGCATCTAAATTTGCTAGTATAATATAAGCATCACAAAGTGCCTCAACACTTCTGACCATCTGAGGTCTCCTACTTCGGATAGTACGTATTATTTTGTTAGCAGCCTCGGTTCGATCCTATTAATAAAATACAAACAAAAAATATTACAAAAGCAAATATGCAACATTAAAACTTTTTAGAGTTATAAAAACAAAAAAGTGGAATTTATGTACATATCTAGACAATGGAAGGACTATAATTCCTCAGAGACAAAGCAGTCACTATATTATGAATGAAACATATCAAAGGCATAATAATCTCAAGAGTAAATGACTTGGGTGCCTTGTAAAAACTATTTTTTCTTTCCTCATTACACTGAGGAAAAACAGTAAAATACCTTTGGTATCTCTTATGCTTTGAGAAATATTCAGGAACTTTGAACCAATTTTAGGTAGCATCATAATAACAAAGGATTTACAAATTGAATATTGTAACAATACATACTCTTTGAATTCCTGAGACTTAAGAAAGGAATATTCTGGGGAAAAATGAATATCGCAATTCAAAAAGGTATGCATGTTCAATCCAAATACCTCATCAAGCTGAGAGCTTTGTTTAGGTGCATTTTTAGTAATTCTGCTCCTTCTGGCTGCCTCTGGTTTGGTCAAAAATTCATCTTTGTTTGCATTTGCTAAGGCCAATATGATAAACAAAGTGTGATGAGGATGATCCATTGAAATTCTAGAGATGAGCTGTCAAAAAATTAAGAACTATTAATTTTATGGAAAGAAAAAAATTAAAAATCCATAACCTTTTAAACTTTGCTTAACATTAAGACACGTTTCACTGTGCCAGGTGCTGCAGTGGGTGGACTGTGTGGGGGTGGGAGTGGTGATGAGGGATGCATGGGTGAGAGAAGTATATGAGGAAAAAGAAAGAGGAAGTGAGTAACATGTGGCGTATGGAAGGAGACAAAAGAAAATATTCTTGCCCTTATATAACATAATAAATATGACCGATGATACTTTTTTGTGTGCCACTTTCTAGAATGGAAGAGTAATATACGATAATATGAAAGAAAAGCAATTGTGGTTTGATTTTCACATTTACTTACATTATTGAGGACTTCATGAAATCCTAGGCCTCCCATCATCTTGGTCCCCATTCTAGCAGCCAATTGGTACATAAGAGGCAAAAATTTGTATGATGGAATCTTCATTCCATCTTTCTGCCATTAAAAAAATACAAAATTAAAAAGCAATGCATTTCAACTAGACCTCACATCTAAACAAATGCAAAATGCTCCTCTATTAGTGTAATCATCAAGCAGACATATTTTTTCCTTACCATTTATCTTAAAGTCTAGATTGATTCACTGGTAAATCATGCTTGAACCTGTATCAGATTGCATTCAGAAGTGGAATAGTTGGTACTGCTTATAGTCCAGTGAATCCAAGGAGGACAAACGTTGATCTAAGGACTATTGTAATCTTGACTCCTGAGAAGTCAGTGTGAATAAAATGGAATAACTATTTCCCCCTACATTCTAAAAGTAACAGGATTTAATGTACACCAGTAGCAGAAATTTGTTGTATCTATTATGAGTATTAATATTCTCTTCAGCCAGAAGAACTATTTTAAGCTTCAAACTGATTGAAACATAACTTTAGGTGTCATTTAAGTATCATTAATAAATGACAGGGATGACAGGATATTATATTTAGGTGTCATTAATAAAACCCAAGATTTTTAAATAAAAATTTTTAAAATTCTACTGCCTTAGTGTTTTCTTAAAATTTTTTTTCCATTAAAAAAATTTATTGTTAGAAAAAACAACAGAAAATAATAAAGCAGGGGGAAAAAAAACACCACCTGTGATCACATATCTTTAATTGCTTTCCAAATCTCCCAGTCTAGCATTCTGGGTACTTTCCAATGGTAATTCCCTGGTGGCTCAGATGGTAAAGTGTCTGCCTGCAATGCGGGAGACCCAGGTTCGATTCCTGGGTCGGGAAGATCCTCTGGAGAAGGAAATGGCAATCCACTCCAGTACTCTTCCTGGAAAATCCCATGGACAGAGGAGCCTGAGAGGCTACAGTCCATGGGGTCGCAAAGAGTCGGACCGACTGAGCGACTTCACTCACTCACTCCAATGGTAATTAAAATGCTACAAGAAAAGACTGACCTAAATTCTCTCATATCCACATAAACCTATATCATTAGAGTTAGTTAAGTACCTATGTGTAGTGCCCTAAACCAACTGCCAAGGATACAAAGTATACAAAATGCATGACATTTGAGAGGCTAATGGCTTAACTTTTAAAGCACAGGCTAGAATACTGGGGTGAAAAAGAAAACTTGCCTTCATCATGCCATTGACTTCAGAAACTCCAGAATTTTCAAGCCAGAGAGAACAAAGACGAAATATCCACATATCATGCCCTTCACCACTTAATAAGCAATTGATGTAATTTTCAACTGCTTTACATAAGAAACGTTTACGATCCTCTTTCAATGCACGGAGTGCACATTCATCCAACTCCAGCTCTCGCTGAACCTTTACTGTGTATCTTACATTGGATAATTAAAATAAAACACAAAAGCCGTTAAATTTTATAGAACTACAAAATCAAATAAGATATACAATATAAATGAAAAATCAGGTGTCCATCTTAGGAGAAAAAGCAACATTCTAAGAATTATAAAGAGAATAAACGACTTTTGTCTTTAAGTTTCTGCAATTCAAAAGCTATTTTAGGCAACCAAAGTAGACTCTATCCAAGGTATTTCATTAACCTTATTTTCTACTTACACTAAAATATATATACCAAAAGCAGGTTTGAATAAAGTATTTAATTACATCAAACTAAGTAATTCCTCTCTAATTTCAAAACATATCTCTTTTTCAACTATGATACCAACAAACAAACTAAGAAAGCAAAACAAAAAGTTAACACCAGTATATTTCACAGTTAGTATAGAGCCACAGCATGAATTCCTATCTGGTTCTGTATACCTGTATAAATACTGTATATCTTGTTACTTGTAGACCCTCAGTTACCTGTTGGTCTGGATTTTAGTTCCCTAAGTAGGCCAACTTCCTCTTTGGCTCTTTTCAGGAGAGCTTGCTTGTTTTCAAATTCTGAGGATTTCATGTAGTTTTCAATTCTTTGGTACTGAGTATCTGAGAACCGTGCTAAGGAGAGAAATGCCTTCATTTTTCCATTTCTGAGCCCATCATTGCTTTCTCCATCATAATTTCCAGCAACTTCCACAGCCTTCAAGAAAAAACAATCCATTTATATTACAGATACTAAATGCATCTAAAGAATTACTCAGATCAAAGAAATATCCATGGTAAAGTTTAACATATATATGTATATAAGCTAAATTATACAAAATACAGTACTTCTTTGACTTTTCAAAACAATTTTGACAGAGCAGAAACAACTGAAATGTGTAAATATGTGTAAAGAATGGTACGAAAACAAAGCTCTATAAAATGAAAAAAACATATTAGGCTTTTCATGTTCATTTATTAGTGAAGTAGCTATTTTTAAAATTAAACTATATGAATAAGAGGGAGAAACAGGAAGCTCAAAGGTGGTAGAAGCACTGGGTTGGGAAGATGCTATGGAGGAGGGCATGCCAACCCACTCCAATATTCTTGCCTGGAGAATCCCATGGACAGAGGAGCCTGGTGGGCTACAATCCATGGAGTTGTAAAGACTTGGACACCACTGAGCAACTTTCACTTCACTTCACTTCAATGAAAAGATCAAATGTATTTATGCTAAGCAATTCTATTAGGGTTCCTCAAAAACCTTACCTTTTCTAGATAGGTCTGCATGATGACTGCAGGATTTTCTAAGCAAGTTTCTGCTAACCAAGTGCCACAAACCCTTAGACATTCTGTGTATATAAGTTTTAAGTTGGGATCATTCTGTAAAGGAAAGCAAAGTCTTAAAATGTAATTCATTATCATGACTGTACAAAAATATCTTCCACGTAGGAAAAAAACAGGTTAAAAATGTCTTTCCTCATTTGCTTTCAACTTACAACTATTTTAATAATTCCAAATATTTACCTTTATAAAATAATATTCTCTACTACTATTACTATTATTGAAACAACTCACATTTATTGAGTACTTTTATATGATTGGCATTATTACTATATATAATAATATATAATAATTCAGTTAATCCTCATAAGAATCCTATGAAATAAGAACAATTATTATCCTTAATTAGAAAACTACAACTGAAGTACAGGTAGGTAACTTCAGGGTCCATCATTTCAGTTCAGTTGCTTAGTTGTGTCCGACTCTTTGTGACCCCATAGACCACAGCATGCCAGGTCTCCCTGTCCATCACCAACTCCTGGAGTTTACTCAACATCCTATCCACTGAGTCGGTGATGCCATTCAACCATCTCATCCTGTCATTCCCTTTTCCTCCTGCCTTCAATCTTTCCCAGCCTCAGGGTCTTTTCCAATGAGTTAGCTCTTCACATCAGGTGGCCAAAGGATTGGAGTTTCAGCTTCAACATCAGTCCCTCCAATGAACATTCAGGACTGATCTCCTTTAGGATGGACTGGTTAGATCTCCTTGCAGTCCAAGGGACTCTCAAGATCTTCTCCAACACCACAGTTCAAAAGCATCAATTCTTCGGCCCTCAGCTTTCTTTACAGTCCAACTCTCACATCCATCCATGACTACTGGAAAATCCATAGCTTTGGCCAGATGGACCTTTGATGGCAAAGTAATGTCTCTGCTTTTTAATATGCTAAGTTTGTCATAGCTTTTCTTCCAAGGAGCAAGGGTGTTTTAATTTCATAGCTGCCATCACCATTTGCAGTGATTTTGGAGCTCCAAAACACAAAGTCAGACACTGTTTCCCCTGTTTCCCCATCTGTTTGCTATGAAGTAATGGGACTGGATACCATGATCTTAGTTTTCAGGGTCCATACTGTTAAGCAATATTTAAACAATCATACCATGTGAGCTCCCAGGGTTTGGAATAATGATAAATTCTCTAATAAAGGAGGATGTTCTACAAGTTTCCATTATCCAAAAGTACAAAATGTTTATATTCACCTAGTAGGTGTATGTCAGGGGATACACTGAGTCCAAACCTTTAAAATACTTCATGATTCCTACAAATGCTGCTAAATTTGTCCATCATATGCTGGAGGCAGAGTTGAAGAAGCAATCAAGTTTATAACAACTAATATAAAATATATATGTACATTATAGGTAATGGTAGATAAAATATCAGATGTGATGTTTCCAAGGTCTTTGAATTGACAACCCAATTATTTCAACTTGCCTTTTAAAAAAAGTTTTATTCTCTTATGCATTTCCTCTTGCATTTTTTGTCATTTCAAATCTATAGTGTCTATTTCATCTTTGTTTCCCACACACCCTCCTTGATTAATGTAGAAAGTTTTAAAAAAGTAAGGCTTATAATTGGGAGGAATTAATCTATGATGAGATAGACTGATAGAAATGTTATAAATAGGAAAAATGAATACTGTCTAAACTTTTACAAATACTAATTTTCAAGACTCTTTTTTACAATTTCTTGTTCATGGATCAGTAATTTCAAATCTTTAATAAAATTAGTAATTATCTTAAAATTTATTTAAAATATAAAGCACAGTAATCTTTATTACAGTAAAAACTAATTCAACCAATAGAAAAAAAGTGAACCTCTGTACAACTGGCATCCAGCTTCTTGATCATTTGCTTGAGAATACTCAGGGCAAGACTCTGTTCCTTTTTTGCCCAGAATACTTGTGCTTCCTCCAGTTGCCACTCAGACACTCCACTACTAGCTGAATTATACTGTTTAATTTGAAATATTGCCCTTTCAGGGAGCTGAAATGAAAATAACAAATGGAAATAAATATCACCTATTTACTATTATTACCTTATTATTACTAAATAGTAATATTTACTATTACTACCACTACTTCTACTACTACTGATAAAAGCAGTCACCACCATTCACTAAGGACTTGACAATTTTTAAGATTGTCTTAAGTGCATCTCTGACTGCCTTCCCCAGCCCCCATATTTGCCTATCTGTTTTTCTCTTTACATAGAGACACATATAATTATGTGTGTGTTTATACACAGTAATACAATCACTGAAATGTTATACATATAGTAAGTTAGGTAGCTTCTCATATTTAACCAGGAAATTGAGGATTAGAGAAAGACTTGTGCAAGACTCAAATTCAGGTCTAATTTCAAAAGGGAAAATCTTAAACAACTTGCTATACAATGTTACAATAGCAATCTGTCTCTCAATGACATTTCTTTTTACGTATGCTTTCTATTTTCTAGGTCATAAAAAGGCAAGGTCAACAAGTGAGATGACACAGTTTTAAATCTGATTACCTGAGTGTTCTTGAAAGTTCGGGCTAATACAGAGAGTTCTACAAGATGCTTGGTGAGAATGTCCTTAAAACACTCTCTTTGGGAGTTTTCCATTTCCTTTTCCATCAAGATCTCCAAAATGACTGTGCGTAGGGCCATTATAGGCTCCTGAAAACTAAAATCACTGTCTTTGAGAAGCTGGGAATGTTTCCACCACTTCATGTACACTTCAGAGGGCTGCCTATCTGTTACTGATCTGAAAGCCAAACCACAAGGTTCACATTAGCAACAGAAATGAAGAAAGGGTGCTATTATGCAGGTTCTAAAACTTAAGAACTATTAAACTATTAACTATTAAATCTAAAACTTAAGATTTAATAAACACTAAAAGAATTTTTGCAGCAACATGATTGGAACTTCTAGAAGAAACCAAAAGAAGAATCAAAATTTAGAAATCTACAATATGGTCAGACCTCTGAGGGTCAGTCAGCAGAGAACCCAACAAATGATGAACATTTTAAAATTTCATTTCTTTTTTAAAATTGAAGCATAGTTGATTTACAATATTATAGTACTTTCAGGTATATAGGAGAGCGATTCAATATTTTTACAGATGCTACTTTCAAGATATTCTTAAAAATACTCTTCAACCTCACAAAAAGCAGCACTTTTAAATGAACATTCTTCTGAAACGAAACACATTTATCAGGACTCTCATTCAGAACATCTACACCTCTAGTACAACTTCAATGATCCTTCAAAGAGGACCGTCAGCAAGGAATGAAATAAACTCATTATCTACTATACCCATCAGGCACAGGGCATGACTGCAAAACTGTAGCTATTAAAGAAAGCACAATCCAATGAAGGAAATGCTGGCATCTGGCACAGGTTTCATATACCAATATTATTTATTAAGATTGTACAATTAGTTCATACAAGCAGAGTGCTTCCCAGATGTTCAAATTAAGCAATACTGTCCAATCCTTCAGGAGTACTATATGGGGAGAAATCAAGATAAATGAAGCAGGGAAACTAAGAAGATGACCTTAAAGTGATGTAGGAAATGAAAGTTCTTTTAGTTGCTTGATAAAGAAGGAAACAGTAACACAAATTCACAGGAACCAAAACTTTAATTCCTCCCAAAATGATCTTAAGAGCAGCGGGTCTCAAATTTTCTAATCTCAGGAAATCCTTTATACCAGCACTCCCCAACCTTTTTGGTACCAGGGATGGGTTTTGTGGAAGACAATTTTTCCACAAACTGGGGAGCTGGTGGGGTGGATGGTTTTGGGTTGATTCTCATAAGAGCTCACAACCTAAATATCTTGCATGTGCAGTTCAGTAGGGTTCGTGCTCCTATGAGAATCTAAGGCTCTTGCATGCAAACGTTGGGGAAAGGTTGTAAATACAGATGAAGCTTCACTTGCTTGCCTGCAGGCTCACCTCCTGCTGCGCAGTCTGGTTCCTAACATGCCATAGCCTGGGGTTTGGGGACCCCTGCTTTACACTCTTACAAATTACAGAAGACTCCTAAACAGCTTTCATTTACAGTTCAGTTCAGTTCAAGTCGCTCAGTCCTGTCCGACTCTGTTACCCCATGAACTGCAGCACGCCAGGCCTCCCTGATTATACTTATTAATATTTGGGCTTCCCTAGGGGCTCAGACGGTAAAGAATCTGCCTGCAATGCAGGAGACCTGGGTTTAATCCCTGCATTAGGAAGATCCCCTGGGGGAGGGAATGGATATCTGCTCCAGTACTCGTGCCTGGAGAATTCCATGGATAGAGGAATCTGGTAGGCACAGTCCAAGGGGTCACAAAGAGTCAAACATGACTGAGTGACTAAACATTTTCACTATTAATATTTACCTTATTAGAAACTAAAACTGAGAAAAATCTAACATGTATTAAAATTTATTTTAAAATAAGAATAATAAATCAAATATATATCACACAAAATTTAGTGAGAAGAGCACTATTTCACATTTCTATGAATCTCTTTGATGTCTGGCTTAATGGAGACACTTGAATTCTCATCTCAGATTCTGCATTTAGTTTGCTGTGCTATGATGTTTGGTTAGAGAATGTGAAGAAAATCTAGCCTCGTATAGATACAGAAAAGGCAGGAATATGGTAACAGTCTTTTCAAATAATTGTAGCTATTCTCTGATACCTCACCAAAACGTCACTATACGTCATGAAAGAATGAAAGCAAAAAAAAAAAAAAAAAGATTTTTCTATAATTTTAGCAATAGTTTTAATTTCCTGAACCCCTGAATGGATCTTAGGGCCTGCAGGATCTCTACACTACATTTTGTGAACTGCTATACTAGAACATAGGATTTGTTACCAATTCGTCAAACTTTTCTTCTTTAAAATTTCCTAGCAAAGAAAGATCCAGAAACACTGCAAAGTGAGATGACTTCCTTTCCACCATTATAAGGAGCAATCTCCCTTAAACATTCCATATTCATTAACATTGACTGTTTACTAAGAATTAGTCACCACGAAATAGCAGTAGGGATACAAGAAGAAATAAGTCTCACTTTTTGGGATCTTCTAGTATAGCACGGCAGAGTATGTGTAAAGTAACAGTAACGCAATGCAATACTAAAACAGTGGAGCATATATAATATGCTATGATAAAAAACATGAGGAAATATTTCATCTGGGGTAGAACAGGGGAAAAGCTGTAAAGAGAAAAACACAAAGTTAAATTTAAAAACGAATTTTTACAATAAATATTTTTGAAAATATTTAACAAGATCACAGCTCGTTAGGTCAACTAACTTATACTGTGATAAAAGGAAAAGAACCTATGGCGGTCTCTATACAGCTTTTATTTTTTAAAGTCACTTTGGTAACAGGTTGTGCTTTGGGATACATAGTTACTTGAATCACATACCTTGAGAAAAGTTCTCCAATGTTTTCAAGCTCTCCAATGGCCTGCAATCTGCTAAGCGTAGGGTAGAGGGAATACACAGACTCAAGACTGCCCTTACACAACTCTTCCACTTCTTTAACTCTAGTAGCAGAAAAGACAAGACACTTGAAAACTAAGATAAAATTTTTTTACAGATGATAAAAGTTGAGTTCTCATTATAGACCATTGTGTTGATTTAATAATAGCAATATTCAGAAGCACCAACATAAGGTAGTGGAAACAAAGTAAGCCTTGGAATTATATGGACTGAGATCTAAATCTTAGTTTTAACAGTTATGACTGTATAACTGTGTGCACATTACTGGATTCCTCTGAAACAAAGTTTTTTCACTTCCAGAATTATTTTGAAGGTTAGAGAATACATACAGAAAAAGTCTAACCAAGTAGCTACCACATGATAAGCATTTAAATGGTAGTATTACTTCTGTAAAAAAAATATAGGATTTATTAGGTCACAACTACTGTTAACCAAAGAACGTGTTACATTTGTTAGCCTGTTATACTTAAGCTCTTTTTTGTGTATTATCTCATTTGTGCCTCAGACCAAGCCTTTAAGTAGTAACTCATTTTACAAAAAGAACATTAAATGCTAAGAGAGGTAAATGACGCACAACCACTAGAGACAAGATTAAAATTCTCAGTACATTTGTCCAGGAAGAGAACCAAGGGATGGGAAACAATAAGATTTTTCAGGGTTCAGCATAAATAATTGATCACGGTTCCAAAAAGAAATTTTATGTTTAAAGATAGCATACATTTGAATCACATAAGCAAAGAAAAATGCAATAAAAAAAAGCAAAGAAAAAAAGCAATAAATGCTGGAGAGGGTGTGGAGAAAAGGGAACCCTCTTACACTGTTGGTGGGAATGCAAACTAGTACAGCCACTATGGAGAACAGTGTGAGATTCCTTAAAACACTGGAAATAGAACTGCCTTATGACCCAGCAATCCCACTGCTGGGCATACACACCGAGGAAACCAGAATTGAAAGAGACACGTGTACCCCAATGTTCATTGCGGCACTGTTTATAATAGCCAGGACATGGAAGCAACCTAGATGTCCATCAGCAGATGAATGGATAAGAAAGCTGTGGTACATATACACAATGGAGTATTACTCAGCCATTAAAAAGAATACATTTGAATCAGTTCTAATGAGGTGGATGAAGCTGGAGCCGATTATACAGAGTGAAGTAAGCCAGAAAGAAAAACACCAATACAGTATACTTACACATATATATGGAATTTAGAAAGATGGTAATGATAAACCTGTACGCAAGACAGCAAAAGAGACACAGATGTATAGAACAGCCTTTTGGACTCTGTGGGAGAGGGAGAGGGTGGGATGATTTGAGAGAGTGGCAGTGTAACATGTATGATATCATAAGTGAAACAAATCACCAGTCTAGGTTCGATGCAGGATGCAGGATGCTTGGGACTGATGCACGGGGATAATCCAGAGAGATGGTGTGGGGTGGGAGGGGGGAGAAGGGGTCGGGATTGGGAGTTCATGTCCACTCGTGGCTGATCCATGTCAATGTATGGCAAAATGAATATAGTATTGTAAAGCAAAACAAACTAAAAAATAAAAATTAATTAAAAAAAAAAGAAAAAAAGCTCATATAAGTACCTAACACATGAGAATGCTCTTACGTTTAAAACAAAAAATTTAAAGGTAACAATGGTTATATATAAACATTTGTGTGTATACATACTTGTGTATATATATGTATTTGACAAGCGTATGTTAAAGAATTCTTTCATATAAAGCATTCAAAATATGAAGATACAGAAAACAATTGTTAAGACAGGAACACTTGTAATTCTTATGCAAACATGTTTACAAAAGATAAGCTATGAAATTGTCAACTGTTGAGTATTTCCTCCCACTTTGGAAATTCTGTGTTTCAACACTGATTCGTAGAATTATGAATTACACAAGGAATTTTTTTTAAGGGAATAAAAGGAATGACAAAAAACAACCTGACCACAGCTATTAGGTCCTTATCCTTTCACCAGTGCAAATCTTTGTACTAAAAGTATTCTTCAGGTTTTCAGAAAAGCAGTAATGATAAAAAACAATAACTTTTTACAATACCTGGCATGTTTGAGACTTTCATAAAAAGTGGAGAATTCTCTGTCTCTTAGAGACTGCAGAGCATTGTACAACAACTCATGGTAACTGGTTCTTTCCATTTCTTTGCTGTGAAATAATTAAAATATCAGAGAAAAATATATATTTAAAAACAGAGAATCCTAGTGTGTGTGTATAAACAGCTTCACCAAGAGGCAAAACTTTAAACTACAAGTAGAATTATCTCCATTTAAAAAATGCATTTCTAGAAAATTTGGTAAGAATCATGATGAATTCTGTGGATCTTTAAATTCAAGCAGAAAATAAAGCAAATTTCTCAAGTTTTTTTTCCCCCAGGCTCTAAATATGTTATATTACCATTTATTTATGAGATGAACACCTACTATGTGCCTAGTACTAGTCACCAGGTTCTAGATGCAGTGAGTCCATTAGTAGACAAGTCAGATCAGGCCCCCATTCTCATGGAGTTTGTGTTCCGGTTTGGAGATGGACAATAAATAATAAAAATACCAGGACAAAAGACATGTGGAAAAGTAAAACAGGGTAACAAAACAAATGACTGAGTGGTTACTTTAGAATGGGAGGTCAGAAAAGATCTCTCTGAATATGTCACATTATTAAATCACAATCTGACAAGTAGCCACCTTCACGGTAAGAGGGAAAAAAAAAGAAGATATATATTTAAGGCTTTTAGGTACAAACAGTTTGGCCTAATGGAAAAAAAAAAAAAACCCAAGGAGGACTATGTGGCTGAAATATAGCATGCAAGGAGAAAAACAGCATATGGAGATTCAGAGGCAAGTAGGAATCAGCTCACAGAGTAAACTGATTCTAAAATATGAATGCATACTCTGATTTTACAGCAATCTAACAGTTTGAAATCTGAAAGACTTTCTAATTAATGAATCTTTTTCTATGAATATGATTAAACATATTTAATGTGATTTAATTATTCTTTGGTTCACATCATCAAAAGACTTTTACATGAACGCACAATCTTTTATTAGATTAGGTGCCTGGCTTTTCATTCAGAACACATGGGGACCTTACATGTAGGCTGAAGTCATCTTCCTATGCTATTGATTTAGCAGTTTTTTATATAAATTATTTCACAAATAAACAGCCTTTTGTGTACCATCCAGTCACTAAAAGGGCCAGCTGAATAAATAAAATGTTTGTAGCAGGTAGTGGAAGGGGAAATGCTTGACTTTCTCTTTGGACTTGTAAACAATACATGAGAAGATTCTCACGAGAAAATAACTTTTATATTTCTCTTTTCAAAAATATCATGAAGGTAGAGGTGCAAAGAGAATGAAATTCAAGCCTGTGTACATTGCTTATTGCTATGTTATTCAAACATTTAGCTTAACAGTATCTACAAAACATAAAAACACAACTCCCACTATAAAAACAGCTCATTGTTTATAACTAGAGAAATGGCAATTTTAAATGTCTAAATTCTTCTTACTTGACAGAAATGCAGTGATCCCACTGCATATTCCTCCATGCTACTTGGTAATGAAGCTCCTGTAGTTCAGCACACCATTCTTTATTTTCATGATCTAATCCTCTTAAATAGATGGAAAGAATATGGCAGAGTCCCAAATTCTGCAAGGCCTGAGCAGGAGTTTAAAAAAAAGTGAAAACATAAAAATGCTAGAGAAACAAAAAACAGCAATCAAATATAAGAAGTAACTTTCAAAATTTTAGTAGTTCACAATATCACTTAAAACCCCAAAATACTGTTTGTGTGTTCCCCCTAAAACATGAATACAGTGCTCAAAGAGCTCTGATATTTGATAAAAGAATGGATAAGGAATATTAGCCAGGAATATTAGTAACAGAAATGATAACTTCTGGAACAAACTCTAGTCAAACTATGAGAAATAGTTTACATCAGATTTTCCATACAAAGGAATTAATTCACGACCAGGCACATTGTAGCACATTGTATACAGTTCAAAAAATGTCTTCTATTGTTAGCTAAAAGGATTATGACCAACAAATATCTACTATCTTTTAAAAAATTTTTTCATAATTTTTTAAATATAAATTTATTGAATTGGAGGTAAATTATTTTACAATATTGTATTAATTTTGCCATATATCAACATGAACCTGCCACAGTTATACACATGCTCCCCATCCTGACCCCGCTCCCTCCTCCCTCCCCATACCATCCCTCTGGATCATTCCACTGCACCAGCCCCAAGCAATTAGTATCGTGCATCGAACCTGGACTGGTGATTCGTTTCATATATGATATTATACATATTTCAAAGCCATTCTCCCAAATCATCCCACCCTCTCCCTCTTCCATAGAGTCCAAAATTCTGTTCTATACATCTGTGTCTCTTTTGCTGTCTTGCATACAGGGTTATTGTTACCATTTGCTAAATTCCATATATGCTGCTGCTGCTGCAGCTAAGTCACTTCAGTCATGTCTGACTCTGTGCGACCCCATGGACTGCAGGCTACCAGGCTCCTATGTCCATGGGATTCTCTAGGCAAGAGTACTGGAGTGGGGTGCCATTACCTTCTCCAATTCCATATATATGTGTTAGTATACTCTATTGGTATTTTTCTTTCTGGCTTACTTCACTCTGTATAAGACTCCAGTCTCACCCACTTCATTAGAACTGATTGAAATGTATTCTTTCTAATGGCTGAGACCGTTTAGTCAAAGATATGGTTTTCCCAGTAGTCATGTATGGATGTGAGAGTTGGACTGTGAAGAAAGCTGAGTGCCAAAGAATTGATGTGTTTGAACTGCGGTGTTGGAGAAGACTCCTGAGAGTTCCTTGGACTGCAAGGAGATCCAACCAGTCCATTCTGAAGGATATCAGCCCTGGGATTTCTTTGGAGGGAATGATGCTGAAGCTGAAACTCCAGTATTTGGCCACCTCATGCGAAGAGTTGACTCATTGGAAAAGACTCTGATGCTGGGAGGGATTGGGGGCAGGAGGAGAAGGGGAAGACAGAGGATGAGATGGCTGGATGGCATCACTGACTCGATGGACGTGAGTCTGAGTGAACTTCAGGAGTTGGTGATGGACAGGGAGGCCTGATGTGCTCTGATTCATGGGGTTACAAAGAGTCGGACACGACTGAGCGACTGAACTGAACTGAACTGAATACTCCATTGTGTATATCTACCACAGGTTTCTAATCCATTCATCTGCTGATGGACATCTAGGTTGCTTCCATGTCCTGGCTATTCTAAACAGCACTGCAATGAACATTGGGGTACACGTGTCTCTTTCAATTCTGGTTTCCTCGGTGTGTATGCCCAGCAGTGGGATTGCTGGGTCATAAGGCAGTTCTATTTCCAGTGTTTTAAGGAATCTCCACACTGTTCTCCATAGTGGCTGTACTAGTTTTCACTCCCATCAACAGTGTAAGACGGTTCCCTTTTCTCCACACCCTCTCCAGTGTTTATTGCTTGTAGACTTTTTGATCACAGCCATTCTGACTCATGTGAAATGGTACCTCACTGTGGTTTTGATTTGCATTTCT
>SJXQ01003147.1:0-125240 GCA_006408695.1 Aepyceros melampus
AGAAGACTCTTGAGAGTCCCTTGGACTGCAAGGAGATCCAACCAGTCCATTCTGAAGGAGATCAACCCTGGGATTTCTTTGGAAGGAATGATGCTAAAACTGAAGCTCCAGTACTTTGGGCACCTTATGCGAAGAGTTGACTCATTGGAGAAGACCCTGATGCTGGGAGGGATTGGGGGTAGGAGGAGAAAGGGACGACAGAGGATGAGATGGCTGGATGGCATCACAGACTCAATGGACGTGAGTCTGGGTGAACTCCGGGAGTTGGTGATGGACAGGGAGGCCTGGCGTGCTGCGATTCATGGGGTCGCAAGGAGTCGGACACGACTGCGCGACTGAACTGACTAACTGACTGGAGATGGAGATGTTTGCCAAAATACAGGTTCCTTGACCTCCTCCCACCCCAAAAGACTGGAATTCTAGAGCTATGGATTAGTACCCAGAATCCTGCCTTGTTAAAGATCGTTTTGGTTTAGGAGTTCTGCGGACTTGACTTTGAGAGACTCCTTTAGACTGTCAACATTTCTTGCTTTCTTAGAATGATCGAGGTATTGATCCTCCTCTTCACCACCCCCAACCCCGGAAACCTCACGCACCAAATACGAAGGAGACTTTAGTTCTCCCTCGAATACAATTCCTGGAGAAGGAAATGGCAACCCACTCTAGTATTCTTGCCTGGAAAATCCCATGGGTGGAGGAACCTGGTAGGCTACATAGAGTCCATGGGGTCGCAAAGAGTTGGACACGACTGAGCGACTTCACTTTCTTTTGGAATACATTTGGTCAGCTCCTTGTGGCTCCATTCAAGCGCGCACTCCCAGTAAAAAAAAAAAAAAATGAGGTTATGTTCAGTCTTTTGCTCTAAGATCAATTTTAGATTCTCACCTCTCTTCCTGGAGCACTTCCTTCAGGCAGTTTGCAAGATTGCTAGGTGGCTGGGTGATGCTCTATGTGTTGCTTTTTGAATTTTTTTTGTGGAAGAATCCTGAGCTTCTGGAGACTATTTGATAGATTCTATGTGGACCATGAAAGCATCTTCAGTTGAATATTTAAAAATGAACCTCAGTCAGACTTCCAGATGGTCCAGGGGTTAAGACTGGGAGCTTCTAGTGAAGGGGGCAGGGGAACTAAAATCCCATATCCTCCCCACCCCCAGTTCCTGCCTGGCCTTCTCCCCACCCCAAAAAAATGGGGGAAAAATAGAAATGAATCTCAGTGAGATACATTTGGAGTCTGCCACGTAAAACAGTGGTACTGTGCTGTGCTTAGTCAGTCATGTCCGACTCTTTGCCACCCTATGGACTATAGCCCACCAGGCTCCTCTGTCCATGGGATTCTCCAGGCAAGAATACTGGAGTGGGTTGCCATGCCCTCCTCCAGGGGATATTCCCAACTCAGAGATGGAACCCAGGTCTCCCTCATTGCAGGCTGATTCTTTACCATCTGAGCCACAAGGGAAGTCCAGAAGAGTGGTAATAAAAGACAATAGATGTGACATACTGCTTTTTAACAATGACTCTTTTCTCCCCTCCTAGGAATGGGTGAATTTAATGTCCATCGAGTGCGTTTCTTTAATTATGTTCCATCAGGGATCCGCTGTGTGGCTTACAATAACCAGTCAAACAGATTGGCTGTTTCACGAACAGATGGCACTGTGGAAATTTATAATTTGTCAGCAAACTACTTTCAGGAGAAAGTAAGTCATTTGGGAGCCAGATTTGGTGGTGTTGATGTTAATTTTTTTTTCTTAAGTTTAATTCTGCAAAATCTTCTCTGTCTTTTTTGTATTCAAAGAGATCAGAAGAAAATGACTCTCCCCTACTCTCTCTGTTGTTTAGAAACACAGAACAAATATACAATCTCTTGTCTGACTGATGAGCTTAGAGCTTGAATCTATGTAATGTATCCTACCTAGGAATTGTGGTGCTTACTGCCATTTGGAAACTGATGTTTACAAGATCTGTTAGGCACAGCATTCTTATTGTCAAGATCATTGCTTATCAGTCTCTGCACCATTGTAACTTTATTTTTTTTTTTGACAAATTAAAATTAGTTTATTTGATTTATTTAGAAGGGAGAGGCAATTTCCTTTTTACTAATATATTTCAATGCGACCCCATGGACTGTATCCCACCAGGCTCCTCAGTCCATGGGATTTTCCAGGCATGAATACTGGAGTGGGTTGCCATTTCCTTCTCCACATTGTAACTTTAATAAAGTGGCATTTCCTGCTGTGTTATTACCCATTTCACTGTTAATTCAGAAAAAAATGATGAGACGTTTTAATATCAAACTTTTTGGTGATGTCACAGCAAGAAGATGAATTCCTAAATTATCTATTTGAGAGAAGGTAGATTTATATACCTAATGTTTGGGAGTGAAGAAGATTTTAAATTAGGTAAAATATCATTTGGGTATATGCACAGGGCTATTACAGCAGCACATTTTTCAAAGTCTCTGATTACAGATTTCAGATGCAGCAGAATAATTCAGTTCACATTTATTGAGTGCCTTGCATGCCCTCAACACCATGATACAAATGAATAGAAGGAAAAATGAATGCAGTGTCTTGCAGCTTAGTACTTGGAATTTAGCTACTCTGTAACTATTTCTAAATGACTGTAAGCATTAGGTATTAAGATGAATGTCAGAGGCCCTACCTTCAAGGAGCTCAAAATCCAGTGGGGGAAAGATGAGTATACAGTTTTGAAATAGTATGGTCAGTTTTATGATAGACCTAAGCATGGGCATAGAATCTTAGTGGAGAGGTGCCTTGCTCTGATGAGATGAGTTTAGGATTCCTGGAAAGGGATGACTTACCTTAGCTGACCCCTGAAGCAATAACAGGAGTTAAGAAATCACTGGTCACCAAAAATGAGTCTCATTCTATAGCATGAAAAACATGCTGTGATGCACGCTTGTTGCATCCTGTGATTTTTCTTGTTATTATTGTTGCAGCTATATAATTGTTTGTATATTTGTTTAATGTCTTCTTCCCTGCTGAACTTCAAATTTTATGAAAAAGGGATCTTGTCAATGATATGGCTGTATTCCCAGCATTTAGCAAGTGCTTAATACAAAGGCATTACTGAGTTAATATATGTTCGACTGGTCTTTCCTAGTACATCTTATTTTCCACTCCCATCGGTTTTCTTTTTTCTTGAACAATTAATTCAGTCTAGTCTTCCGTTTTGTTTCCTTGTTCCCTTTCTGGCTATTGAAGATTGATAGCTCTGGTGATCACTCTCAGATCATGAGAGTGAAGAGTAGGGACTAGTAGTAAGGAGAGTTATCTTCTATTTGTGTCATTGACTTTGGCAATTTGGGCAGACCATTTACAGGTGCTTTGCTTTTTCAAGTTCAGATAGGAAAAATTGTATCTCTCCGGGAGAAGGCAATGGCAACCCACTCCAGTTCTCTTGCCTTGAAAATCCCATGGACAGAGGAGCCTGGTAGGCTGCAGTCCAGGGAGTCGTGAAGAGCGAAGAGTCGGACAGGACTGAGCACAGGACTGAGCAACTTCACTTTCACTTTCATTCCCTTTGGTGGCAAGCAGCTATAAGAATACAATTCCTTGATTGTATGAATGCTTTTTGAGCAAGAAGAAAACACTTAGAAATCTGAGACTTGAATGAAAAGCTGGAGTGAGCTGCATTCATTTCTTTTATTTTCATTTTTTAGACAACGTTTATTGGTGAAATTGGCCCACAGTAAGCAACATGTTTTCAAAGTATACATATTGATAACTTTTGACATGTATACACCTTTGAAATCATCGATCAAGATCATTACAATGACTTTTAAAAATCATATAGCATCAAATACAATTACCTGTAGACTTTATTGTCCGAAAACATTTTGCAGAACAAGTCCTAGAAAAAGAAACAAAATCAACCGTATAACTAAAATGTGAGCCTGAAAAAAAATGAAAATATCAGTATCATGATCTTCAGATAGTGTGAAATTCCACACCAAGTTATTTCTAGAGGGGTGTTTTAATTTTCCCCGTTTGCCTGTGATCACTCAGTGCTGGTAGCTGGTGAATTCACAGTGGGTTGAGAAGTTATGGTGTTTCTGTAGTTTTTCCCAGGTCATGAGTCTCGGGCCACAGAAGCTCTGTGCTGGGCGAAAGGACAGCGATGTTTAGTGCTGGACTCAATGGAGAAATTATCGAGTATGATTTACAGGCCTTGACCATCAAGTATGCTGTGGATGCCTTTGGAGGGCCCATCTGGAGCATGGCCGCCAGCCCCAGTGGCTCGCAACTTTTGGTCAGTACGCAACTATTGGTAATCCAAACTAACATTTCCTCTTGCGCCCATTTACACTTGCTTCCATGTGTTCATAGAAAGGTAAAGTTATATTGTGGCCAGTCGCAATTCCAGTCTGAGCTGAATTCCAGCAACCAAGCAATCAATTGTACCTGGATTCCAATAGGAGTTATACGATTGGGGTTATTACTGGAGATGTAAAAATCCCTTGTCCTTTTGCACCCTTTCTGCTTCTACTTTGGATCTTGTTTGTTCATTTATGACACCAGAGGTTTCAGTTTGGTTCAGCATCTCCCAAACTGTTTCCTTTGGAATTGGGAGATACGGACACTGTCTTTTGTTTTGCTGCGCTTTGTGTCTTATGATACATTTTGTTTCAGAATTACCATGTATTAAATCCTTCTGTAGATTCACAACACGTGTTAGTATATTAAAAGTTCTGATAGGTCTTATTACAAGTCGACTTGTAGAACCATGTTTCTCAAAAATTTTTTGAGCACAGACTTAAGATTTCCCTCTTCCCCACGCATTCTTACCATTAATTTTCTGTAATGAGTTTCTGATTTTTTTTTTTTTGGTACTGTTTTACAGAATCTTGACATATCTCCATGAAGGTGACACAGTTAATGGGTCTTTAATTCAGGCCGTCATATCTAGCACAGACATGCCGTGAAATCCTATTTCTCCTCCATGTCCTGTGCAAAAATTAGGCCACTCATTGGCCTGCTTTCCGGTTGGGATGTGAAGGCTGCCAGGAACCAAATTTCTTGATACCAGTTCTTTTTTCCTCTCACAAACTATTTTTCCTCTTTCAGAGCAAGTGTTAGCTTGAGGGAAGAAATGTATATATTTTAAATGTGTATATTTGGTTCTCTAAAATGCTTTCTTTGTTTCTACCCCCTTTTCCATGATAGGTTGGCTGTGAAGATGGATCTGTGAAATTATTTCAGATCACCCCAGACAAAATCCAGTTTGAAAGAAATTTTGATCGTCAAAAAAGTAAGGGTTATTATTTGTCATCAGGGCAGTGAGTAGTGTTAACAAGAAGTTATGTTTCTGTGCCACTGGAGATGGGATACTTTCCCATGGGTCCAGAGACTATTTTATCTGTGTGCCAACTTCACAGACATCTCTTTCTGTGTGAGTTGTGCCCATGTGAGTGGCATTCCGTTTTACAGTGTTCCATAATTTATTTGACCAAACTCCTATTGATAGATACTATTATTAATACATATCTTTTTTACCACTCAAGCCAGTGCTGTAACGAACATTCTTTTCTTCACTTGGGCACTCTGGTAATATTTCTCTGTGGTGGAACTGCCAGTGCAAGTGCTGTGACAGATAGGCACGTTTAAATTTTGTTGGGTCACTGCCGGGTCACCCTCAGAAGGACTGTGCTCCTATCAACCATTTATCCACTGTTAAAAGCAAGCATCAAATATGTCATGTGAGTCCCAGGAAAAAGTTGTGCCTCACCTGTTACAAAACAGTTCTTCACAAAAATGCAGTAGGTGAGCACTAAGACTCTAGCACACTAGCCCTGTAGATCACTGTGGAAAGAGAACTCAGTGACCATTTGCTGTATATTCACGTGTATGTCACTTTCTCTTTGGTTGTAAAACTCCCCAGGTCGAATCCTGAGTCTCAGCTGGCATCCTGCTGGTACTCACGTCGCGGCTGGCTCCATAGACTATATTAGCGTGTTTGACTCCAAATCAGGTGACTGTTTTTCTCAGCTCATTTGGGATGTGGGTCTTGTTTGTCAGATTCACATTTCTCTGTGTCCAAAAGCTTGTGTCCTTGTGCTTTCACCAACCTTCTGAGATGTCACCATGAATTTCATATCTTTCTTAGATTCCTACTGCTGCTTTTAGGAGACTCTTGATTCTTCAATTAAATACAGTATTTTTCATATAAGAATTCACACTAAAATTTGCCTTCAACCAGTAAGCCACTTACTATAAATAATCAGTAGATACCTATTTATATATACCAGTTCTTCATAAAAGAAGGTGTCTGTCTTTGAGGAACCTAAGTTCTTGGTAACACAGTAATGTATTTCCTCTGCTCTTGGCCTGGAGGATTGGCTGATGGATTCCTTCAGTGATGAGACTGACTTCAGCCTGTTAGGTGGCTGTCTGTACTCCCCTCTAAGAGGAAAGGATACACAGGGCAGGGATGTCGCCTTTTTCTTTCTCTGTACTGCTTAAGCAAGTTTTTTATTGTTATCAGTCATATATGCATATAGTCAAAGAATTCCTTAAAGCTGGTTACAAAAAAGCAGGACTCCCCCAATATCCCTTCTCCTGCTCCTCAAAGGCAATAACCTGCAACTCTTAGCTGTTTCTTTTGGTATTTGTCTCTATGCTATACATAGTATGCTTAAAATACTGTATTTTATTTTCTCAGTTTTAGCCCATTATTTATTGACTTCTACTCTATTAACCCTCTTTCTTTGCATATTGCCATGTGTACTCATATTTCTTCTTGATCCTACCAGTATGGTTATATTGTAATTTTGTTCAGATTAGCAGTTGATGTTTTTAATCTCAGACTATATAGGTACTACTTGCAGAGTAAATGTCTTTTCCTTCCCTGTATGGTTTTTTTTTTATTTTATTTTTAATTGGAAAGTACCCTGTATTCTTTTCGTTAATATTGTGTGTCTGTCTCTCTCCTGTGTGTGATTGATACATATATCACTAATTCATCTCTACATTCTTCTAGTTGCATAAGGTAGGTTCAGCTACATCTGGTTTTCTTTCTCATTTTGGGTGGGGTGGGGTGCGCTGCAGGGCTTGCAGGATCTTAGTTCCCTGGCCAGGGATTGAACCTGGACCCCTGCAGTGACAGCACCAGACTGCCACTAACCACGGGCCACTAGGTAATTCCCACTTGTAGTTTTCTTTCTACCACTTTCATCTCCTTGAAGGATCTCCCCCAGAGCCTTTTGCCCTGCCTCAGTCAAGTGGAGCCAGTTTCTGGGCCTGCTGCACAACTCTGAGATCTTGAATTTTGATTTTTCAACTATTCTGGGAATTCCCTTTGCGTGTCTCTCATGTGGAATTCCCCGTGGCCATGTCATGCACTTTCCTGGTTTATCACTTTGTTTGGTGGATCCTGAGAAAGGGTTTTTATGAGAAAGAATTCTAAGTTGGAAATTACTTTTCCTTAGAATGTTGAAGCCATGGTTCTGCTGTTCAGCTTCTAGTGTTGTTATGAAGTCTGATGCCTTTTTGGGAGTAGATTCTTTGTGTAGGTTTTTGTGGTTTGTTTTTCCTGGGAGCTTTTAAGATCTTCCTTTTATCTTTACTGTTCTGAATTTAATAATTACGTTCTTTGTTGTGTGGATCTATTAATATCGATTATATTGGACAACTTGATAGGTTCCTTTAATCCAAAAACCCATGTTTTCCGTTTCTGAGGAAAATTCTTATAATCATTTTCTAAATGAGTTGCTTTCCATTTTTTTCTAGAATTTTATCATTTGAATGTTGGCTTTTCTCATTTATTTTCTTTCTTTTCCCTGTTACTTTTCATCTCTGACTTTTTACTCTGCTTCCTGAGAGTCTGTCATCTTTATCTTAGTCCTTTTCTTGAGATTTTCCTTTCTGCTGTTTGTTTCTAGACTTCTTCTTTGTTTCCTGAATGTTCTTTTTTATAGCATTCTCTTTTTGTTTCATTATATAGTATACTAACTCTTCTCCAAGACTATTCTCTTCTCCAACTTTTATTAATTATTCTCTGCCCCTCTCTTGGGCCTCTGCCTTCCATACTGAGGCTGTCCTCCAATGTCTAGGGGTTCCTTTCCTTACCAGACAAGTTTATTGCATCTAAACTTCACTGAGGAATGGTCTGGCTTGACTGTCAGAATGGGGAAGCTCTAAACGCAGGCTGTTTAGGTCTTTTGTCTTGTGCTGCTGCTACTGCTGCTAAGTCACTTCAGTCCTGTCCGACCTGTGCGACCCCATAGACGGCACCCCACCAGGCTCCCTCGTCCTTGGGATTCTCCAGGCAAGAACACTGGAGTGGGTTGCCATTTCCTTCTCCAATGCATGAAAGTGAAAAATGAAAGGGAAGTCGCTCAGTCGTGTCCGACTCTGTGCGACCCCATGGACCGCAGCCTACCAGGCTCCTCCATCCATGGGATTTTCCAGGCAGGAGTACTGGAGTAGGGTGCCATTGCCTTCTCCACTTTTGTCTTGTACAAGTCATATTTCCCAGAAGTGTTTTCTGTTCTCTTGTGGGGTGATAACAAGCAGGGCCATCAGCATTCTAAGAAAACTGGTGTTCTTAATGTTGAGTGACAAGTTTTCACTTAATCTCTGCTCCATATAACACTCCCACCTCAGCTGCACTGATACCCCTCTTCAGAGAATAACTTTCTGGTCTCCTCTGAGAAGTGGAATTTGGGGAGTTGCCTGGCTTCTTAGCTGTGAGGCAGGACCTAAGGGATATCATATCAGTTTAGTCACTCAGCTGTGTCCAACTCTTTGCAACCCCATGGACTATAGTACGCCAGGCTTCCCTGTCCATCACCAACTCCCAGAGCTTACTCAAACTCCTGTCCATTGAGTTGGTGATGCCATCCAACCATCTCATCCTCTGTCATCCCCTTCTCCTCCTGCCTTCCATCTTTCCCAGAATCAGGGTCTTTTCTAGTGAGTCAGTTTTTCACATCAGGTGGCCAGAGTATTAGAGTTTCAGCTTCAGCATCAGTCCTTCCAGTGAATATTCAGGATTGATTTCCTTTAGGATGGACTGGTTGGATCTCCTTGCAGTCCAAGGGACTCTCAAGAGTTTTCTCCAACACCACAGTTCAAAAGCATCAATTCTTCGGTGCTCAGCTTTCTTTATAGTCCAACTCTCACATCCTTACATGACTGCTGGAAAAACCATAGCTTTGACTAGACGTATCTTTGTTGGCAAAGTAATGTCTCTGCTTTTTAATATGCTGTCTAGGTTGGTCATAACTTTTCGCCAAGGAGTAAGCGTCTTTTAATTTCATGGCTGCAGTCACCATCTGCAGTGATTTTGGAACTCAAGAAAACAAAGTCTACCACTGTTTCCATTGTTTCCCCATCTATTTGCCATGAAGTGATGGAACCGGATGCCATGATCTTAATTTTCCAAATGTTGAATTTTAAGCCAATTTTTTCACTCTCCTCTTACACTTTCATCAAGAGGCTCTTCAGTTCTTCTTCACTTTCTGCCATAAGGGTGGTGTCATCTGCATATCTGAGGTTATTGGTATTTCTCCCGGCAATCTTGATTCCAGCTTGTGCTTCTTCCAGTCCAGCGTTTCTCATGATGTACTCTGCATATAAGATAAATAAGCAGGGTGACAATACACAGCCTTGACGTACTCCTTTTCCTATTTGGAACCAGTCTGTTGTTCCATGTCCAGTTCTAAGTGTTGCTTCTTGACCTGCATACAGATTTCTCAGGAGGCAGGTAAGCTGGTCTGGTATTCCCATCTCTTGAAGAATATTCCATAGTTTGTTGTGATCCACACAGTCAGAGGCTTTGGCATAGTCAATAAAGCAGAAGCAGATGTTTTTCTGGAACTCTCTTACTTTTTTGATGATCCAACAGATGTTGGCAATTTGATCTCTAGTTCCTCTGGCTCTTCTAAATCTAGCTTGAACATTTGGAAGTTCACAGTTCATGTACTGTTAAAGCCTGGCTTGGACAATTTTGAGCGTTACTTTGCTAGTGTGTGAGATGAGTGCAATTGTGCGGTAGTTTGAGCATTCTTTGCCATTGCCCTTCTCTGGGATTGGAATGAAAACTGACCTAGTCCTGTGGCCACTGTTGAGTTTTCCAAATCTGCTGGCATTTTGAGTGCAGCACTTTCACAGCATCATGTTTTAGAATTTGAAATAGCTCCACTGGAATTCCATCCCCTCCACTAGCTTTGTTCATAGTGATACTTCCTAAGGCCCACTTGACTTCACATTCCAGGATGTCTGGCTGTAGGTGAGTGATCACACCATCGTGATATCTGGGTCATGAAGCTCTTTTTCGTACAGTTTTTCTGTTTATTCTTGCCACCTCTTCTTATCTTATGCTTCTATTAGGTCTTTACCACTTCTGTCGTTTATTATGCCCATCTTTGCCTGAAATGTTCCGTTGGTATCTCTAATTTTCTTGAAGAGATCTCTAGACTTTCTCATTTTATTGTTTTCCTCTATTTATTTGCACTGATCACTGAGGAAAATTTTCGCATGTCTCCTTGCTATTCTTTGGAACTCTGTGTTCAGATGGATATCTTTCCTTTTCTCCTTTGCCTTTAGCATCTCAGGTTTCTTAAACTTTTTTTCAACCAGTCCCTCCTTTTAACCCCACTTTCACCTCTATTTCCAGTGTGTCTGGAGTCATCAGTTGCTGGGTCTTCCAAGGATTCCATGGTAGAAATCAGGTGGTTTCTTGGCTCTTCCTACTGCTAATTTGGGACTTAGTTTTCAGGTTCTACTAAGTCAGTTACTACTCTGTGTCTGCTTTCCAGTCCCCACATTTTGACACTGTTGTCTTCTGTCCCATTCTCATGGAGATTTGGAAAAGAACAAAGTAGCATATGTATGCACAGCTGGCCATTTTTAAGTGAAGTATCAAATGCCTCTTTCCATCTCACCTCCTCACCACAAATTTCTCTGTCAGCATGCCCTCGCCCCACCCTCCTTCTCTAGGTAACATTTTGGTGTTCCATACTTGAGTTCACCATAACCACTGTTTACTGGCTCTCTGTGGTCTGGGCTCAAGCAGCTGAACTTACCAGATGCCAACACAGGCAGCTTTTCAAGACTAAGGAGAAATGAGTGCTGTTCAAACATGGGCTTTGCTTTTTTCACCAGGGAGCGCTATTGGTAAGATGCTGGTGGATAGGCAGTACATGGGCGTGTCTAAGCGGAAGTGCATCATTTGGGGTGTGGCCTTCCTGTCGGATGGCACTGTCATAAGCGTGGACTCTGCTGGGAAGGTGCAGATCTGGGACTCAGCTACCGGGACCCTCGTGAAGAACCACTGGTCTCGAATGCTGACGTACAGTCCATTGCCGTATCCGCTGTGAGTATAGCCCCTGTTGGAGCAGTTCCTGTACACCCTGGGCAGGGAGGGGAGAAGGCTGTGTCAGGGGTGCCACCAACACTGTTACCTAATCCTGAGTGTTATAGTGGAGGAAGATGAGCTTAGGACAGTGTGTCTCAAAACCCACAGAATTTGCCTGAACTCTTATTCTCCAGCAGTTAGAGAATAGTCCCTAAAAGATTAGTTAGCTGAGAGGTTTTTTTCAGACTCCCCTCATCCCCAGTTAACCCACCTTTTGACAGAGTGGGGTTTTTTTATGTAAAATTCGTATTTTAAAAACATATAAGCTTTTACAATATAAACTGATACAGTGCTTTTTAAAATTTTTAATTGGAGGATAATTGATTTACTATGTTGCCTTGGTTTCTGCCATACAACAACATGAATCAGCCATTAGTATCCATATGTTCCCTCCCTTTTGAAACCCCCTTCCACCTCCCACCCTTCCCACCCCTCTAGGTTGTCACAGATTTGCTCTCCCTGTGTTATATAGCAAACTTCCCTCTCGCTGTCTTACATATGTATATGTTTCAGCACTGCACTCTCTGTTTGTCCCACTGTCCCCTTCCCACACTGTGTCTACACGTCTTTTCTCTCTGTCTGCATCTCTGTTCCTGCCCTGCAAATAGATTTATCATAATATATTTATCATATATTATGATATATATAAATCATATATATATCAATATATATATCATAAAATATCAAAATATTTTTTAAATTCCATATATATGCGTTTATATTACAATATTTGTTTTTCTGACTTACTTCACTCTGTGTTACAGGCTCTAGGTTCATTCACCTCACTAGAACTGACTCAGATTCATTCCTTTTTATGGCTGAGTAATATTCCTTGTGTCTATGTACCACAACTTCTTTACCCATTCATCTGTGGATGGACATCTAGGTTGCTTCCATGTCCTGGCTGTTGTAAATAGTGCTGCAATGAACATTGGGGTCATGTGTTTTTTTGAATTATGATTTTATTAGGGTATATGCCCAGTAGCATGATTGTTAGGTTAAATAGTAGTTTTATTCCTAGTTTTTTAAGGGATCTGCGTACTGTTCTCCATAGGGTCTGTATCAATTTACATTCCCACTAACAGTGCCAGAGGACTCCCTTTTCTCCACATCCTACCCAGCATTTAATGTTTGCAAATTTTTTTTGATGATGGCCATTCTGACTACAATGCTTTTTTAAATGTAGAATTTATGTTTTCTTATTGAAAAGCTACTTGAGACTTCAACATAAATTTTTGTCATATTACTCTTATGCATATATAAAATGGAACATGTGTGAAATAAAGCAATGAGGGTATTCCTAGAACTTTTTCACGTTCAGCTGGACTCTGAATCACTTGGACTCAGTTCTCAAGGTCCATGGTTCCCACACATGCCTCTCAGCCAGCCACGGTGTTCGTAGAAGATGCCCCAGTGTGGTTACAGAATTTTCTTTTAGGCTTTTGACAATTCTTCCAGAAGTTTTGATATTCGTTCTTTATCTGAAGATGTCGCACATACAAAGATTGACAGATATAAGATTTTTATTTCAGAGATGTTAAAATGTGGGAAAGTGTGTGCCTGAGAATCAAGGGATTGTGGTACTTTTTTTTTTTTTTAACTGAAAAAAATGCAGTGATACAAATTCCAGTCCTCAGAAATGCTTATCACAGACTCTGGAACTGGGCAGACTTCGGTTTGAATCCCAGTTGTGTCACTTAATACAGTTCCGTATCTTCCTTGGGCAGGTTGCAGCTTTCTGCACCTCAGTTTCTTCCCCTGTGAAAACAGGAATGTTCATAATACATGCCTCATAGCTGTCTGAGGAAAGATTCAATGGGTTGCACTTGTGAAGTGCTAGGTACAGTGTCTGGCACAGTGAGTGTGCTATTACCATTTTTACATCACTTTTAAAACCAATTCTAATTTCAAGGCTTTTCTCCACACTCTCTTGCCAGAACAGATAGTTATTTTTAGGTTTTTTTTAATGTTTTTTCACTGATTAAAGAGTGAGTTTTGTCAAACACCCAGTCCTTTGATACTTGGAGACCTTGTGTGTGTCCACAATCACATACACACCTCTTCCAAGTCAGCTTTTCCCTTGCTTGGCTCCTGCTGCACTCCAAGAAAGCCCTTTAAAATTTTTCTTTGTTTTAGTTTAACTTTTATTTTGGCTGCACTGCCTTCCATTGCAGAGCATGGGCTTTCTCTAGTTGTGGCACACGGGCATCTCTCGTCACGTGAGCAAGCGTCTTTCGTTGTGGAGCATGGGCTCAGTAGTTGTGGTGTTCGGGCTTCTCTAGTTGTGGCCCATGGACTTCGTTTCACCACCAAGGATGGAACCCGTGTCCCCTGCATTGGCAGGCAGCTTCTTAACCACTGGACCACCAGGGAAGCCCCCAAGAGAGCTTTTGTTTCCTTCTCAGTGCTTTTATGATTCGACCTCAAGGAGAGAGAATGTGGAGTGAGAGACTTGCCTTCCCTGTTCTTCTCTGTAGGTAGGACTTTGAGCAGATGGCCACTTGATCTGTTTAGTGGAGGGAGAGGCAAAGAGCACGTGAGTTCCTAAGCAGCTCAGTATTTTCCCTTTTGCTCTGGGCTGATGCCTTTCAAACTGTACCCTCAGAGGAGGTAAAGGAGAGAGGCCTGTGCCCAGAGCAAAGGCTTTAGCAGCAGAGAGAATGTAGCTTTGTCAAGTCTGTAAATGGACAAGCAGGTAAATTCTTGAAATTCGAGTTTCCTTATCAGGATAGAGGCCTGTTAAATTATGACTAGGCAGAGGGAAAAAAAGGTAAAATCATGATTCATACAAACATGAAATAGACATATGTCCAAGATTTTCTGTACCTCATTAATTAATGAGAGAGCCAGTAAGATGTCACAAGCAGTTCAAAGGGAGAAATCAGAGAACACAGTTATGTCAGGCCATCAGGAAGATGAATTGTTTTACGATTTTGTTGCAAACTCAGTTTCCACGGGGCAGTCATCCACTGCGTTCTGCCAGCAGAATCCCTGTGCATCTCTATGCAAGAGAATCTTTTGCATCACTCTCAGCTTTTCACAATTTGTAGAGTTGTGAAATAGCTCTTGAACAATCAAAGGGCTCCCTTGACAAGGACTTGCTATGCTCATTTCAGTCCTTTACAGTTGCTCCCAACAGGGCAAATGATCGTTAACGTTCAAGCTGTTGAAAGATTAGAGACGATATGACTTAAAGTTTTTAGCACGGTGTGTAGCTGACAGTAGCTCCATTCTCATGTGTTCAGACATCTAACTGTTCTTGATCAGTTCACCTCCTCTTACACTATTTGACTGGTTTAACTACTGATCCAGGTTCCTGATTTTTTTCCTCACTACCCTATCAGGTATCCTGTTTTGTTTTTTTCTTACTCAGAATTATGTGCAAAAAAAAAAGTTACAATGAAAATGATTTTAGAGAAATTTTAAAAAGTATTTGTAGACACAGCTGTTGCTGCTAAGTCACTTTAGTCGTGTCCGACTCTGTGCGACCCCATAGACGGAAGCCCACCAGGCTCCCCCGTCCCTGGGATTCTCCAGGCAAGAACACTGGAGTGGGTTGCCATTTCCTTCTCCAATGCATGAAAGTGAAGTCACTCAGTCATGTCCGACCCTCAGCGACCCCATGGACTGCAGCCTTCCAGACTCCTCCATCCATGGGATTTTCCAGGCAAGAGTACTGGAGTGGGGTGCCATTGCCTTCTCCGGTAGACACAGAAAGACCTTTTAAAACTAACAGAAATCCCCATGCTCAATATACTGACCAGGAAGAGCCTTAAACTGAGGAACCTGCATCTTTGTGATATTGATCAGGCCACTTCCCCTCCTCAGGCTGCCCTTGCTCCTCTAAAAGAACAGTGAATTTTAGAGTTTTCTGAACTTCTGTCTTCCTCTTTTGAGGCCCCTCTTCTTTTGCCCAATATTATTGCTGTCCTGTTGAGGTCTAGTTTGCATTGTATGAAAACATTCATAAGTTTAAAGTACTTCCTGTTTATTTTGTCAGCAGGGGCGCCTTGTGACCCATTCATGGAATTGTTAGCTTCTGGAGGAAAAAAGACCCTGCAACCTCCTGTCCCCAATTCTGGGCATTTTTCCCCCATAAGCTTTCCAGGTAGAAAACCTCGGGGAATATTTTAACACTGGGCCTTGTTTTGCTCAAGTGTACCTCCCTGATTTCCTTTCTCAGCAAGAAGACAGTTTCGTGGTAGGCACAGCCGAGGGGACCGTGTTCCATTTTCAGCTGGTCTCTGTGACTTCCAGCAGCAGCGAGAAGCAGTGGGTGCGGACGAAGCCATTTCAGCATCACACCCACGACGTGCGAGCCGTGGCTCACAGCCCCACCGCACTGATATCTGGAGGTGGGTTTTGCTCTCCGCCTGGCTGCTTCTTAACTCTGCCCATCTCCAGTTATGTTCATGTGGAGCTTTTTCTAATTCCAATGCTTTTTCCCCTCTCCTTTTCACTGCAGGCACCGACACCCACTTAGTTATTCGTCCTCTGATGGAGAAGGTGGAGGTAAAGAATTACGATGCTGCTCTACGAAAAATCACTTTTCCCCACGTGAGTATTATCATCTAACCCCACCGCCTCCTCACCTCCCCGTCCATCTGTCCCGCAAGACAGCACCACTCATTCTTGGGCAAATCTGTAGGTCTTCTGTAGTTACCTGCCTTCTTTTTTCTTCCATCTGTTTCTCAGGCAAGCCTCTGGCAAAGATATTTACAGGGGCCAAGAGATTTAGGGCAGCATTCCTAGTTCAGCTTCTGGGGAAATCACTCCTTTTTCCAGTTTGGTGTAGTTTATGGAGATTTTGTTTGTTTTTGAGGCTGGGATCTTTATTATCCTGGATGGGAGCAGAAAAATCCAGGCTTCCAGTGTTCTTTTCTAGGTAAATTCATCATCTTTCTAGGCTAGAAACTCTTCTGCCCGCTACCTGCTTCTACATTCCATTCAACCAGTATACCTTACCGAGTCTTGTTTCCTCATCCTCTCTCGAATCTAGCCATTTCTCTTTGTCTACATTGCCATGTCCTAGTTTGGATCCGTGTCTTTTCTCATCTGGATTTTTTAACAATAGCTTGTTAATGATCTCCTTTTATAGTTTTGTGTCATTCTAGCTTATTCTCCACATGATTTGTTCAGAAAGCAACTTTATTCATCAGTCCATGCTTAAATGCATTTGGTTGGCCCTTGTTGCCTTCAGCATAAAGACGTGCTTCCGTAGCATGGCTCATGACACCTGTCTTGATATGGAGAAGAGAGCTTTTTCCCTCCCGTCTACTCTCACACTCTTGCAGCACCTCCACCCCCACGCCTACCCAGTCTGGCAGTTCTGAAGGACTTCTCTTTACTCCCCACAATGCTCTCTTATCTTTGAGATGTTTCCCGAGCCACGTGTTTGCCTGGAATGTCCTGACTCGCTTTCTTTCCTGAGTAATCTTTACCAGTGAACCTTGTCTGGGCTCCTGTCTTTATTGTCTTGAAAGTGAAAGTGAAGCTGCTCAGTCGTGTCCGACTCTTTGTGACCCCATGGACTGCAGCCTACCAGGCTTCTCAGTCCATGGGATTTTCCAGGCAAGAGTACTGGAGTGGGTTGCCATTTCCTTCCCCAGGAGATCTTCCTGATCCAGGGATCGAACCTGGGTCTCCCACATTGTAGGCAGACACTTTACCCTCTGAGCCACCAGGGAAGCTCCTTACTGCCGTGGGGTTAAACTAAATATCCTTTCTACTTTTATTCATCACATATTGTGCTTAGCCGTGTTAAAATTCTTGGCACCCTTAGTGTAATTGCCTGTCTAATTTTACGTCAGTCCTTTAAACTGTAAGCTTGAGAGCAGTAGCTAGGTTTTCGTTTGTTCGTTTGATTGCGCTGGATCCTTGTGGCTCATAGGAGTCCCCTGTTTCAGCACACAGGCGGTAGAGCGCACGGGCTCAGTAGTTGCCCCCTGGCATGTGGGATCTTAGTTCCTTGACCAGGGATCAAACCTACATCCCCTGTGTTGAAAAGTGGATTCTTAACTACTGGACCAACAGGGAAGCCCCGGTAGCAGGTTTTTATCTACCACTGTGTTTTTAGATCTTATGACTGCCTGGTGTATGGTAGGACTTAGGAAATACTTGTCAAGTCAGTGGATTTCAACAGTAAAAGTGTTTTGAGGGGTTGCTGCATTAGGTGACCCCAGCTTGTTGCTGTCTTTTTGATTCCTGGATGGGTACAGCGACGGCTTGTTTCCTGTGCAAAAAAGAAGCAGCTTCTCCTCTTCCAGTTTGCTCATCACTTGGAACTCTGGCGGCTGGGATCCACAGTTGCAACAGGTAAGCTGGGAGAAGGTCTTTTCACAATAAGAAAAGTGGGAGAGAGAAGCCAGAAATTGCAGTTGAAATTCTACTTGAAAAACGGAAGTCAATTCTTTTTCTGCCTGTTTGACATCCTTACGGCTTCCTATCCATTAGATAGAGCAGGGGAGTTCCTCAGAGTGTGAAAATCATTAGCTGCACACCGAATCACCTTTGGAAAGTGTGCAGTCCTGTACAGTGCACTGCAGGGCATAGGGGAGGCAAGGGGAATGGAATAGTTCGCCCTGGCTGGACTGGGATCAGAACTGGCTGTTGAAAAATGACAGATTGTCATGTTTCAAGCCTTCATGATAAAGAAGGTCATGCAGATCTTACCAGGGTGACAGCCTCGTGGCCTTAGGTATGACACACATGTGTGGGTGCTGTTGTTTTATAGCAGAGGCTTTGGCTTTAGGCTCCACAATGAACAAAAGAAGTTGAAGTTGAGGCCACACAAACTTCACTTCCATCTACCTGCATGCCTGGCTGTGGGGAGCAGCTTCAGAAAAGAAGCACCATGGCCATATTCAGGGCCCCCACGGAGAGGCTAAGAAAGTGCTCGCTGTTCTCTTCATATACATACCCCCAGAAAACTCTAAGCTCATTCTGTCAGACATGTTTCTGATTTTCCAGTGGTAGAGATTCCATTCTACCCAGGAATGACTTTTTAAAAGAAAAAACATTTGTATAGCCAGCCTTTGGGAAGAAAAATATCAGAGGTGTTTCTTGTTCCAGAAAGAATGGGGATACCCTTCCACTCTCTAAAAATGCAGATCATTTACTTCACCTCAAGACAAAGGTAAGGAAGCTGAACTGGGTGTTCAGACTCTGAAATCCAGAACATATTTCCTGTTCTAAATTTGGGTGGGGGTCCTTAGCTGATATCCTAAACTGTAAAATGTAAAATTATTTGAATGAAGTACCATATCAAGAGGATTGGGTTTCCTGTGATTATAAGTCAGGCATTCAGAATTTATTAGATGAATTAATACAAGAAATTGGTTTTTCTTGTTTTGGTATTATGAAGATAACATGCATATTCTTAAAAAATTCAAATAATACAAAAAGAGTATGCAGTGAAAAATGAACCTCCTCCTAACCCCCCACCCCCCAGAGATGATTGCTGCCAACGGTTTCTTATATATTCTTTTAGAAAAAATGTTCACTTGTGTGTATGTGTATATATCCTTTCTTTCAGTACTAATGGGACTGTGCTATACAAACAGCTTTGGTATCTTCCTTTTAAAATGTCTTCAATTGCACAATACTTGTGAATTACAGTCTTCCTATAAAGAATTCAAGCAACAGTGATAGTTCATATTTTTGTCCAGCTCTTTAATTCTAGTCACCCTTCCTGAAATGATTGCTGCTAATTGATTAGCTATATATCCTCCTTGACCTTGTTCTGCATATGAGTGTATGTATGTGTGTGTACATACATACTTACATGTTTTTCCCCTTTTTTGGCCATGCTTTTTTGGCAGTAGCTTGAGGATCCATGTCACAGTGAACCTTGTATGAAGTTTTGCTTGACCGTTTGTCTTGCTTCCTCACTCTGCCAGGGTCCTGAGAACATTATCTGCAGCATGGGGGATCTTAGTACCCTGAGCAGGGGTTAAACCTGTGCACTCTGATTTGGGAGTGTGAAGTCTTAACCACTGGATCGCCAGGGAAGTACCCTTACCTACATTTAGACGTTCTTTGAGTTTTTTGAATGATAACAAATGTTACACTAAACTTTTCCTGTATAGTGCAGTTTTTTTTCTCCCTTAATATTTCTTAGAGGTCTTTAAAGGAAGTTGTCATTAACAAAACAGAAAACCAGTCCCCAAGTCACCAGGCTTCCAAAGCTCCCCTGCATTCAATGCCTGCCTGATCAGGTTCTTAGAGTTAGGTTTAATAGGAAGCTACCTATGAAGTACATGACAGGCTGCGATAAGCTGACATTATGCAGAAACCTCTGTTCTGGAAATCAAAGCCGCACCCTTCAGATGCTCCACCTGTGAAATAATCATAGTGATGCACAGCATAGGACTGTCGGGATTACGTGTAGGTATTTGTGGGTTCAGAGTGGCAGTAGCTTGAGGATCCATGTCACAGTGAACCTTATATGAAGTTTTGCTTGACCGTTTATCCTGCTTCCTCACTCTGCCAGGGTCCTGAGAACATTATCTGCAGCTGTATCTCCCCATGTGGTGGTTGGATAGCCTGTTCTACAGCTTCTCGTTTTTTTCTCTATCGACTGAATTACGAACATGACAACATAAGCCTGCAGAGGGTGAGTGATAACCCAGGGTCTGGTTGAATAAGAAGAAACCTTATAAGTGGGTGATTGTTGTGTGAAGTGGAAATTTTCTGGATATGAATCCTTGTTCAGTGAGAAAACAAAATGGTCTCTTATTGCCAAATTTAAAATTATGTTTTTGGAGGAGTAGGTAAATGCCACAAAATGGCAGTAAAAGGTTAGGCTTTTGAGGAGATGACGGGGGGAGTGGAGGGTTACAGTAAGCATGTCAGTGTTCTCGGCTCTTGGCCAGTGGGCTTCCTTGGAGATAGGAAGCACTCATGTGACATGAGCCTGGTGCTGCTAATTTTTTATGGGCTTTGGGTCTAACTTCTGTCTCCTTCTGACCTTTACCACTGTTTCCCCCAAGGTTTCCAAAATGCCAGTGTTCCTTCGCTCTGCCCTCCAGATTTTGTTTTCTGAGGATTCAACAAAGCTCTTTGTGGCATCAAATCAAGGGTCTCTTCGCGTCTTTCGGCTCCTGGATGGAGGCTCACGCACCTGCATGCTTTTCAGCCCCAGTCAGGTGAGAAGTTGGGACCTGGTCTCGGGAGAGAGTATTCAGTCTCCAGTGTTTCTATGTTTTCACTTAAATCTCAATTGTCAAGGGTTCGCTAATGCTCCTCTCAGTCCTGCAAAAACTACACACTCACATATCTGCGATTTAAAGCAGGAGGAGATACCTGGCAAGTGAAAGTGCTTGATGAGATCTGACGTGTTGCTCACACCTCCTCTTTTCTCACTGGGTTTTTGATTCCGTATTTAGGGCCAGAGAAGTTTCATCATGCTTCTTGGAGTTTTGTTAGTAGAGCAAGAAGAAACTTAAAATCATTTGTGATCCTGATAACCACCATTATTATCTGTGTACATTTCTAGGAGGTGCTTGTATGTAGGTATTTTGTGGACACGTTAATTTTGTTTGGTTTTTTTATAAAGATGAACTTGTGCATACAGTTTCACTACCTGTCCTAATGTTTTTGGCTACGTTTCTGTATGTTTTGAGAACATGAGTGTGCATGAATGTGTGACTATGGGTAGATAACTTTTAGTGAGGTGACCGTTAAGAACTTAGTACTCAATACTTCCCATGGGTCTTTTGTTTTTTTAATCCCTTGCCCAGGATGATGACTTCACCGTTATTTAGACTCCATCTGTCTGGATAATGAACTTTTAAGATTTTTTTTTAATGTGGACCATTTTCAAAGTCTTTATTAAATTTGCCACAATATTGTCTCTGTTTATGCTTTGGTTTTTCTGGCCACCAAGCATATGGGATCCTAGTTCCCTGACCAGAGATCAGACCCATGCCCCCTGAATTGAAGGTGAAATCTCAACCAGTGAACCCCTAGGGAAATCCTTGGAAAATCAACTTTTTAAAATCAACTTAAAGTCTCACTGCTTATAAGCTGCCCCAGAAGCAAATACGAAAAGAAACATACAAATCGGGAATCAGATGAAGTAAACTGGCAGTCTTCATTGAGTACCTATATGTGGTTTTATTATGAAACTTAGATTCTTACCTTGCCTTTAGCACTCATTTAAAATTGTGGTCTGCATTATGCACGTGACTTTATTTTGTCCTCCTCTCTCATCTTACTTCCTCCGATGGTCAGGCTGGTTTCTTCTCAGGCCTCAAACCTGTGTTTTCCTGCCCTTGTCACTTAGCTCACAGTGTTCTCCACCCTTTTCTACCCACCTCACTCATCCTTTAGCGTCTAGTTTATGTCTAGTTGTAAAGCTTTTTCATTGTTTGGGGATGTTTTATAGGCAGCAGTTACTTTGGCATATCACATCACTGTCTGATTTTTATCCCACAAGAATCTTCATGTTGCCGCATTGGTTTAAAATTCTCTTAATGACAGAGATGGCTCATCCGTGCCCATGCTCCCTTAGTGCTAAATATATAGCAGGCACTTTGTAAATTAAAGATGTGCCTCAGACCTATTGAATTTGCTGCTTGTAACTTTGATTAAAGACATTTGATACGAAAGGACTTTAGAACAACTGAGATATAGATTTTGGTGATAGCTCTTACTCTTGATTCTCCACTCTCATAGTTGAGAGCTCATCTCCTTCCCGATCAAGCGCTGTTTTCCGGTTTCTCTCTCTGGCTCCTCTTTACATGAAGAATGGCTACTTAAATTATAGTAGACAGGTTAGCACCTAGAACTTATTTGTAAAACTGTCAAGAAATTGTCCTGTCAGTAATTGGAAACTGAGGTGGCTTTTGCCGTCAGACTCAGGGCAGGGGTGGCTGGCTGTGGACACTGAATTCAGAGACTGAGCTGCTCTTCTGTCCTCGCAGGGACCGTGCAGTCCATGTGTTTGCTGGCAGTCAGTCCAGATGGAAACTGGCTCGCTGCCTCAGGCACCAGTGCCGGTGTGCACGTGTACAACGTGAAACAGCTGAAGGTGAGCATGAGGTTTGGTTGCAGCAAACAGGAGGAAGTTAGCCCTGCAGTTATAAGACTCAGGGAAGACTGAGAGGACCTGGAAAATTACTGGCCTTTTTTTTTTTAAACAAAAAAATTTTTCCTGTTTGAAACCCCAAAGCTATAATCTTAAATTAAAAATCAGTCAATAGGAACAATGAAGCCACTCGTGCTCAGAAATTTGAAATTAAGGATTTATGAGTAATGAAATCTACATCTAGGTTTTGTCTGTATTTTGAGGAGGAGAATTCTGATCTATAGAGGAATAGATGCAGATAGAAACAATTTCCTTCAATAGCTTGCCTTGTAATCTTAAGATATTTTCAAATTAAACAGAACTAGGAATAGCAGGAAAACATTTTTCACTAATGAGCAATGATATTGTCATCCCCAAATTGAATTACTAATGTTCCCTTACAGGTTGTCATCTTCATCTGAAAGTCAGATAATAATTACCATAAACTTAAGAGGGGTGGGGATGGGGAGGAGAGGGTGAGATATATGGAGAGAGCAACATGGAAACTTACATTACCATATGTAAAATAGGTAGCCAACAGGAATTTGCTGTATGATTCAGGAAACTCAAACAGGGACTCTGTATCAACCTAGGGGGGTGAGATAGTTGGGGAGATGGGAAGGAGGCTTAAGAGGGAAGGGCCACATGTATACCTACGGCTGATTCATGTTGATGTTTGACAGAAAACAGCAAAATTTTGTAAAGCAGTTATCCTTCAGTTAAAAAAAGAAAATACAAAAGAAAAAAAGAATTACCCTAAACTTAATAACTTTATTGCATTGTGGCAGGAGCATGTACTGCTCTCTGAGCCTTGCCTGGCATTTTAAAGTGTTCTGTGTACCAGTGCACATGCCTTGGGATGGACATATATGTCCCTGCCTAGGCATTAATTTCTTTTTTATTTTATTAATTTTTATTGGCATATGGTTGCTGTATAGGCATTAATTTCTTATAAGTTCAGTGTAGAGCTGTAGATCCCCTATTCAATGATGTGTTTATGAGCAATTCATACCTTGTGTAGAGACAGCAAGGAAGGCTTTACCTCCAGGTCTTCTGTGAACACTGTCATTTTTCTTGGCAGTTAAACTTGCACTTTTTTTAAAAAATGAAATAAAGTTTATTGTTTGGGGAAATACCTGACATTTACAGGAACTTCCGTAGAATAGAACATTTTAAGTTTCAAGGAACACTATTTTAAAACTACCGACCTAGAGCATCCGGTCGTTCCTGGGGGATGGAATCCCGTTTTAGAGTTTCCTGTGTCTTTGATTTGTCCCCAGCTTCACTGCACAGTGCCCGCTTACAACTTCCCTGTGACTGCTCTGGCCATCGCACCCAATACCAACAACCTCGTCATTGCTCATTCTGACCAGCAGGTAAGAGATCCCAGTGCTTTCTAATTCCTTCCAAATGGATATGAACTAAAAAGCTGAGATAATGACAATTTTGGAGGAGCTTTTCTTTGCAAATACTGAATTATATAAAAGTAGTTTCCTCTTGTGTGTAGTAAAGCTTTCACATAAAATAATTTCTTTTAAAATCACATAAAAAACATAAAATACTTAGGAATAAGCATCACCAAGGAACTGAAAGACTTCTGTGCTGAGAACTATAAAACATTAATAGAAGAAATCAAAGATGATTCAGAGAAATAGAAAGATATCCCCTGCTCTTGGATGGGAAGAATTAATATTGTTAAAATGACCATATACTACTGAAAGTAGTCTGTAGATTTAACATGATTCTTATCAAATTACTTGTGACATTTTTCACAGGACCAGAACAAATAATCCTAAAGTTTATATGACCTAGAATTGCCAAAGCAGTCCTGAGGAAAAAGAACAAAAGCAGGAGGCACAACCTTTCGAGACTTCAGACATTACTAGAAAGCTATAGTAATCAAAACAGCTTGTTAGTGACACAAAAACAGACATAGGGATCAATGGAACAGACTAGAGAGCCCAGAAATAAACCCACCCACCAATGGGTTAGTTTATCTTCAACAAAGGAGACAAGAATATACAATGGACAAAATTAGTGCTTTATCTACCACTTTTTTCCATACCAAGTTGTAATGAGAATATAGTTATAAGAGCTGTAGAATATCTGAGCTACAGAACACATTATGCATGAATTATCAATACTTATAAATCCTTTCTGGTCAAATAGGCTTGATAATACCTGCCTCACTGAGCTAGTATACAAAAGATTAAATGTGATCCAAGAAGCACTGTTTTAAAAAACCAAATTATTATAAATTCTATTAAGTTTATAAATATTATATACAGATATACATATGACTTTATAAATTATCATAAAATTCAGAAACATTTTAAAAAGCTGAACCATCTCAATGCAGGGCTCCAAGAAGCACGCTCAAGTAGACCACTAGGCAGATGATGCTGGCTACTTTGATTAGCAGTTATTACACAGACATATCCATTACATGAAGAAAATGGAATCTCTCATTTTAACGTCTCTTGTTAAAACTAGTGGGAAATTTTTTGTACCTGCTTAATTAGGGATTAATAGCATTACTCACACACTGCAATGAGAATACCAGGAGACATCACTTCATATATTGCATAAATTAGTATAACCCCCTTAGAGAGCATTTGGAGAAACCTAAAAAAAATTTTAATCCACATCATCTTTGATTCAGAAGTTCTAGCTCTAGAAGTTCTCGCCGCAGGTGTATGCTTTCAATTGTACAAAAAAGACACTGATACAGAGAGAATCATTACAGCTTCATGTGTAGTAGCCGAAGATTGGAAATACCTCAGTGCTCATTAAACAGATAGAAAATCCTGCTCCATCCAGGAAGTGAATAGATGATTATCATGTGTTCTTCAAAGGGAGCATAAGTGATGAGTGCGGACGTTGGTATGAGTCAGTCTCCATGATAGAATGCTCAGCGAAAAATGCAACATGCCAAACAGTGTGCACTCTGTGCATAAAATATCTCTGAAAAGATATAAATAAGGAACAGGCTACATTTGTCTTGGGGAAAAGAGATATTAAGATTGCAGGGTGATTTTTCACTATATAAACCTTTCTGTGCTGTTTGAATTGTTTATTGTTCTGTAACTTACTTTAAATTGTTTTAATTTTAAAAAACAGCAGTCGAGACTTCCTTGGTGGTCCAGTGGTTAAAACCTGTGCTTCTACTACTGGGGTCGTGGGTTTGATCCCTAGGTGGGGAACTAAGATCCTGCATGCTGTGTGGTGCAACCAAAAAAAAAAAAAAGTAGTGAAAATGCGTATTTTGCCTATGATCAGACAAGGTTTATATAGCTGTTTTTCTGGTCAGGGATGACCTTCTGGTTTTCTGAGTACCAGTCTGCATTTCCTCTGTGTCAAATCCTTTCTCAGGTATTTGAGTACAACATCCCAGACAAACAGTACACAGAATGGAGCCGGACTGTCCAGAAGCAGGGGTTTCATCATCTTTGGCTCCAAAGGGACACTCCCATCACACACATCAGTTTTCATCCCAAGAGACCAATGCACATCCTCCTCCACGACACCTACATGTTCTGCCTCATCGACAAGTCATTGGTGAGTCCTTCACCACTGCCTCCTGTACTCTCACTGGCTTCTGCTTTCTGTAACAATCTTTCGTTCTGAAAGCAAAGGAGGACCATTAGTTAGAGGAAGGAGAATCAGAGTAAAGGTTGCTGGTACCTTCTCTGGAGGGAAGGAGCTTTTAGTTTTGCAGATTTCCTCATTTTTCTTCCCAGTCTCTGGAGGCTCTGAGGGAAGGGGCAGGCCCTGGTGTGCTAGTTTTTGCTGATTTGACTGTTTCCCTGCTTTGCCTCTGAGCACATAAAATTAAGTAGGAAAAAGATGAGGTCCATATTCAAAAAGTAGCCATAATCAGGCTCCCAGTCACTTCCACTTTTGCACCCTGGGGTGACTGACACGATTTCATTGAAGCGTATACATACAGGCTGGGGTTTTGACCTCTTGTGCCCCCCTGGGTTGAATTTACTGACACCTCATCTGCCAGTCTGAGCTGTTGTTAGCGTCTTGAGAAAAGGCCAGTTAGGAAAATTCCATCCTTTGTGGCTGTGATTTAGGTGGGATGTGAACATTTTTTTTTCCCGTTCCAGATTCCAGCCTCTGCCAGCTGCTCTTGTGATTGACCCTAAATTTCATGTCTGTTTCTGGGCAGGCACGTCTTCCCAGCAGTGGTGTTGCTGTGGCCATGCCGTAACAGTTTGGGCTGAGAGCACAGCCAGCACACGGTGCATTGGTGCCTTGTGAAGGTGGGGTAGGAGGATCACGGGGAGAGCAGCAGATGGCTCTAAAGGAGGTGTGCGTGGCGATGTGTCACTGGAGCTCATCTCGTGGGCCCTGCGTGCTCTGGGTGTGGGAAGCAGAGCTGGCTGACAAGTCCCTGCTGCAAGATGACGATACAGGAAGGGCCCCTCCCACTCGGTTGCCTCTTTATAACTCAACCCAGATCAGCCCAAGTTGTTTTGTTCCCCCAGTATTGGTGATAAGTCCATCGACTCCTCATGAAGGGCAGAACTATTTCCCAAGGAAGTCAGAAATGAAATAATCACTTGCTTGGCTAGAGGTCATCATCTCTCGCAGTGTCAGTGACATCAGTGGGGTGGTTTGTGTCACTTGGCCAGCCCATGCTCTGTTTGGGGGAGAATCTAGAAAGCAGAGCCTGCACAGGCTGACCTCCTTTGCATACCAGTTTGTTTCTGTCTCACAAAGTGTTACTGACGAGACTGGCCAGAAGCCCCGGGCCAGCCCTTTGATCTTGCTGGCAGAGGGTACCAAGCTCTCTTTGCCACATATTCTCCCCGCTATACAGCAGAGCTGGGGGTGTGGCTCTAGCTTTTTCCCTGAAATAAGAAAAGTCAGGGAGGGGGACTTCCCTGGTGATCCAGTGGTTAAGACTGCACTCCCAACACAGGGAATGTGAGTTCAGTCCCTGGTCAGGGAGCTAGGGTCCCACATGCCATGCAGCACAGTCAAAATAAATAAATTAAAAAAAAAGAATCAGAGGGGTAATAAGTGTATAATATGATGTTTAGAAGATGGAGTTTTCCTGAAAAATCACTAGAGTCCTTTGGTCTATAGAGGCCCAATTTAAATAATAATAATTATTAAACAACATGTTTTTGTCTTTCTAGCCTCTTCCAAATGACAAAACCTTACTGTACAACCCACTGCCTCCCACAAAGAATCTGATGTCATCAGGAGGCGCACAGCTCATGCCTTTAAAATTTCTAAGAAATACAAGGTAATACATCTTCCATCATATTCTAAGTGGTTGGTTTCCTGTGATATTATCAAAATATAGTAAGTCCCACAAGAGGAAGACAAGAGTGCCTTCATTGTACATGCAGGGAACCTGGTTTGGGGAAATAAGCTGCCTTTCTGAGGCTGTTTGTCCCTTAGGTTTGTAGTTGATCTTGCCTCAGTATATTAGAGGCAGGCACATCATACTTGACAAAAATGAAATACGTAGGTTGTGAGAAATGATGGTAGAGCTCAGCTGGGTCTCTGTTTGGGTTAAAGCTGGGCTTTTAAATTTGACTTCCAGTGGAGAATAGTTCTTCCACAGGATAAGTTTCAAGCAAATGGAAGTCATTGAATTTATGATCCCCTTTCTGGGCTAGGCTTTCCACTGTGATAGAACACGTATTCATTGAATCCTAGAACATTTTCTTGGGGGTCTGCAGAATTTTTTAGAGGAGGTGTTTTAAATTTAAGTAATTTATAATTTGCCATTTGTCAAGTTTAGGCTCCAGAGCCCTCTGTTACCATCAATTCATAAGAAATTAGAGGCTCACAGACCTTCTTTACAGAGAAAAGTGAAGAATCCTACTAAAATCTTAAATGATTGGATTCAGTTATAAAAGCTCCCAACCTTTGGAGTTCTAGGGCAGGAAGACTCCTCGGAGATTTACTCCCCTACAGCTCGCACGAGGCTAGCCTTTTGGCCCTAGATAGTCAGTTGAGAACTAACCCTGGAATCTAACTCCTGGTGAGAACCTTACCATCTCTCTCCAGCCTCTGCTCTTTGTGGATCTCCTGGATGAAAAGACCCTGGTGGCGGTAGAACGGCCTCTGGATGACATCATTGCTCAGCTCCCACCACCCATCAAAAAGAAGAAATTTGGAACCTAAAAAGGGCACCGTCTGTGTCCTTCCTTGAACTGTCTACCCTGTTTTCACAAATCATGATAATAAAACAAAGTCTTCTTTAGGACTAGTCATTATGAATATTACTCTCTAAAATACTGGACAGTAATTTCCCTTCATCGACTGAAAGTAAACAGAAACGGCCAGGTATTTGTCATTTGGATGATGTTACAGTTAACCGCAAATTCATCCAACTTTTTTTAGTATCCTGTTCTTCAGACCTTACTCTCAGAGGTGGGGGAAGGCAATAGTTGCCATCTATTCCCTAACACGTGCTTGAGGCTTCCAAAGGGTGACAGCTTTCATTGTCTACCAGCCTGTAGCCCACAGCCCGTCAGAGGTGTGGAGGACTTGGCCCAAGTTGCCTTCAAGGTTAGGGAAACTATGGTTGCCTACTCAAGCCGGCCGCACTACCAAAAGCCATAATCAGGGTTCTGTTTCAAAAGTGAATTTTAACCGTAATGCTCCATCTGAAAAATAGATGCCCTTAGCCATTGGTAGTGAACTATTAAATTTTATTTGAAAGGAAAGAATCAGGTTTGGGGATATGTCTCAGTAACACATCTTTTGATGCCCTAAGGCCATTCCAAGGTTAGGGAAAACACTGGGCATTTTCTTACAGAGCAGGAGTGGAGGTGGGGACCCAAAAGCCTGATGTATAATATTTCACCCTTTCTGTTCTCTTCTGCTTGCTTTGACATTGTTATTCTTATAGGTGTCATCGGTTGACGAGTTTTAATGTGATCTTTTAAATTAGAACATGAAGAACTAAAGTTGACCTGAACGAAGCAGATATATTTCTTTCTCATCTAGGTGGATATATTCTGTTGCATGCCTGTGGAAAGCCAGTATGTGTAGTTTTGTTTGTTTGGGATAGGTGAAAGGCTGTGGTACAGACAGGAATATGAGGGCTCTGATGACATCATGAGTAAAGTATTGATGAGAAACATTTTTACTGAGATGAACCCCACCCTCCAGCTTCAGTTCAGTCAATCAGTCATGTCCAGCTTTTTGCGACCCCATGGACTGCAGCACACCAGTCCTCCCTGTCCATCACCAACTCCTGGAGCTTACTCAAATCATGTTCATTGAGTCAGTGATGCCATCCAACCATCTTATCCTCTGTCGTCCTCTTCTCCCGCCTTCAGTCTTTCCCAGCGTCAGGGTCTTTTCCAGTGAGTCAGTTCTTTGCATCAGGTGGCCAAAGTATCGGAGTTTCAGTTTCAGCATCAGTCCTTCCAATGAACATCCAGTACTGATCTTCTTTAGGATGGACTGGTGGGATCTCCTTGCAGTCCAAGGGGCTCTCAAGATTCTTCTCCAACACCGCAGTTCAAAAGCATCAATTCTTTGGCGCTCAGCTTTCTTTATAGTCCAACTCTCACATCCATACATGACTACTGGAAAAACCATAGCTTTGACTACACAGACCTTTGTTAAAGTAATATCTCTGCTTTTTTAATATGCTGTCTAGGTTGGTCATAGCTTTTCTTCCAAGGAGCAAGCATCTTTTAATTTCATGGCTGCAGTCACCATCTGCAGTGATTTTGGAGCCCGAAAAATAAAGTCTGTCATTATTTACCCATCTATTTGCCATGAAGTGATGGGACTGGATGCCATGAGCTTAGTTTTCTGAATGTCGAGTTTTAAGCCAACTTTTTCATTCTCCTCTTTCATCAAGAGGCTCTTTAGTTCTTCCCTTTCGGCCATAAGGGTGGTGTCATCTGCATATCTGAGATGTGAAATATTGATATTTCTCCTGGCAATCTTTATTCCATCTTGTGCTTCATCCAGCCCAGCGTTTCTCATGATGTACTCTACATAGAAGTTAAATAAGCAGGGTGACAGTATACAGCCTTGACGTACTCCTTTCCTGATTTGGAACTAGTCTGTTGTTTCATGTCCAGTTCTAATTGTTGCTTCCTGACTTGTATTCAGATTTCTCAAGAGACAGGTCAGGTGGTCTGGTATTCCCATCTCTTGAAGAATTTTCCACAGTGTGGTGATCCACACAGTCAAAAGCTTTGGTGTAGTCAATAAAGCAGAAATAGAAGTTTTCTGGAACTCTCTTGCTTTTTTGATAATCCAGTGGATGTTGACATTTGATCTTGGTTCCTCTGCCTTTTCTAAAACCAGCTTGAACATCTGGAAGTTCACGGTTCACATACTGTTGAAGTCTGGCTTGGAGAATTTTGAGCATTACTTTACCAGTGTGTGTGATGAGTGCAATTGTGCAGTAGTTTGAGCATTCTTTGGTATTGCCTTCCAGCTTGGAAAGGGGGAAAAAATGAGAATTTATAGTAGGAGAATTAACAGAGGTAATAAGGTAAACAGCCGTATAATATATAAAAGAAAGCCTATTTCAGGTTTGCTAAGAGAAAACAGATATAACAAGGTGTATAATGGTTGGTTCATAATGGCCTTTCTGCGCCATCTTTTTATGTTGTTTTTTTTCCAGTGAGAAGAGTAAACAAATAGATGCAACTTTTCAGGTCATTGTGAAAAATAACTTTCCTCTCTCTGAAGTACACCTTCTTGGTGAGACATATTCTTCCAGTCTGCATTTGACTGGACTAGCCCAGGTTTTCAGTAGTCTGGACTATCCTGCCCTTCTTAAGAAATCTTTGAGGCCTTCTTTTGTGATTGACAGCAAAGTTCAGGTCACTGAGCTACAGTGACTATAACCAGAAGGAGGCTGCTGCTGCTGCTAAGTTGCTCCAGTCATGTCCAACTCTGTGCGACCCCATAGACGGCCTCCTACCAGGCTCCTCTGTTCCTGGGATTCTCCAGGCAAGAACACTGGAGTGGGTTGCCATTTCCTTCTCCAATGCATGAAAGTGAAAAGTGAAAGTGAAGTCGTTCAGTCGTGTCCGACTCTTAGAGACCTCATGGACTGCCGCCTACCAGGCTCCTCCATCCGTGGGATTTTCCAGGCAAGAGTACTGGAGTGGGGTGCGATCGCCTTCTCCGAGAAGGAGGCTAGGATGCCTTAAATATTAACTCACTCGCTTTTCCCTGACTGTAGAGCTATAAATTCAGAGACTCTTTATTAACTGGAATCTAGTTTAAGACTTGATTTACTTAACTTTAAACATATTCTGAAATCCCGTTGATGGTGGCAGGGTAATTCTGACAGAGAGGGCTCACAGATCATCTGAGTGAGGAAGTAAAACTTCTCTGAAAGTAGAAAGCATTCCTTTGCAACATTTCCAGCCAATGACTTGGACTTCCATAAATGGTATGGGAAGTAAAAGCTTTGGGCCTTGAAATTCTTCGCAAGCAGAGAGTTTCTGAATTACAAATGAAGCAGAAAGTGATTGGAGCAGAAAGTTAGAGAAATTGGGAGAAGGGAAAGGGAAACTGTATGTAAGGGACACTTTGGGGCCGCGTTTGAGGGTGGTTTTACGTTAGGCGTCTGTAACTTAGACACATTATGTTTCTGTTTTCAGGCATTTTGCAGACTGCTGCTCGTACTCGAGGGCCACAGAAAAATTTTTGAGCTGAGACCAACCTGAGAAAGGTCATATTTGCGAACCTGACTCAATTGCTTTAAAAATTCACTTTTCACATGCAGTAACTAGTAATTGGATCTCTGAATGGATAATGAAAGCTTTACCAGGGAGATTACGCCAGTTTAGACGGAGAGAAACTGAAATCTTGGAATATTGGAAGAAAGTTAGAGATCACGTACTCTGAGGGTTTTAAAGTTTGGTTTTTTTTAAGTATCAAAACTTTTTTCAAATGGAACTTTGTTCTGAACTGAAATATATGCTACAGATAAAAGTGGAGCTGTTTAGGCTTTTGGGGGTGGGGGGTCGGGGAGCAAGGCCCAAGATTTTCTGAAAGAAACCTGTGTGGCTCTTTGCCTCATTTTTATACTCACACTCATGGAAATGGAGAACAAGAGAAGGTGATTTTTCCCATGGTTACACAATGGTTCATTAGAAGCCAAGGTAGCATCCTTAATAATTGTTCTTCTACTGTCTCTTAGCAGGAGGGATGCACTCATAAATAGGATTAGCAGGCATGGTCTGCAAAGGCTTTTCCATTCCACAGGCTGCAGAGAAGGTGTTTAAGGATTTCTTGCTCTGGATGAGCACTTGATTTCACTATTAGAATGAGTTCTGTGGGCAGTCTTGTGTGTAACCAGAGAGTGTTGGAATGAACAACCTAGCATGTTGTCTGCTGGTGCTCTCATGGGGATGTTACTCATGGGTTCATTCTTAGGGCTGGACTTGCTAACTCATATGGTGCTCATTTTCTTTCAGTTTCCCTTTGCAGTTGAATATATGTCCGTCAGAAGGGATTGAAAGCACTTACTTATTTCCTTAAAACTTTGACACTGTAGTGATAGACTTTAGTTTTAGCCTGTCAGATGGGTGAAAAATAGTATTTTGCCTTTCCTTGTTTACTCATGAGTTTGCTCACTTTTTAGTGTATTTTGGCTATTTGGCTAATTGCATAAATAGCATGACCTCTTCTCCTTTTCCTCCTAATGTGTTGTCTTTTTCTTTCATATTTCAAGGCATTTTATTGGATACGTAGTATCCAATAAACTCTCCGTGGTGTTGGAAATGTTCTGTATCTGTGCTGTACCATAGCCACATATGGCTGTTGAGCACTTGAAATGTGGCTGGTATGACAAAAGAACTGAATTTTTAAATTTTAATTGACTTTGACCTAGGAGTTCCCTAGCTATTCATTGATTAGGACTCTGCACTGTCACTGCTGAGGGCCCAGGTTCAGTCCCTGGTCAGGGAACTAAAATTTCATAAGCCACATAGTGCAGCCAAAAAAAAAAAAAAAAAATTAAATAGCTATGTGTAGCAAGTGGGTTTCTTAGTGGACAACAGAGATCTAGATATTAAGGCTTAGCTTGTGTCAGTTCTGTCTTTAGAACTTAATATCTATTTAACATACATTTATTGAGTGTCTGCTATATGCTTTGTACCAGCCAGCAGACAGAAGGTGGTGTTAGCCCTCAAGAACTTCACTGCCTAGTTGAGAGAAGCCCATCAACATTAGAGATGAGCACAAAGAAGGGGCACCTAACGAGGTTGAAGGTAGGAGATAGTCCTTGAGAATTGGGTAGGAATTAGCAAGGTGGAAAGGAGAAGAAAAGAGGCCTTCCTGCAGCATTCTGCATGCAAAGGTCTGAAGCGAGAGCTAGCCTGTCCAAGGGTTCACCAGTAGTTCCATGTGGAACAGCACAGATCAGAAATGGAGGAAAATGAGGCTGAAGGGTACCGTAGTACTGGGTGCACCCTGGAGAGTGACAGCTTCCCCAGCTGATAGTAACAAGAAGCAAATGAAGTACCTAGGAAAGGTAAGAGGAGACAGCGCAGAGGAGAGCTAAGCAGCTTAGGTAAGTAGATTTGCATCAAGAGCCCTTAAGCCCACGTGTAGTGAAAAATAGGGCCAGATAGGAGTGGACCTTGAAGTCTGCAGTTAAGAATTATCATTCAGTGGAAGACACAGTTATGAACCACTCAGATTCAAAGGGATGGCACAGTAAAAATGTCCACTTATGTAAGTAAAGGGCAGAAGAGACTGGCAGTTAGGGAGGCAAATAACAGGCTCTTGTGTAGGTTCTTTGCGACCCAGTGGACTGTAGTCCACCAGGTTCCTCTGTCCATGGGATTCTCCAGGCAAGAATACTGGAGTGGGTTGCCATTTCCTTCTCCAGGGGATCTTCCCAACCCAGGGATCAAACTCAGGTCTGCCACATTGCAGGCAGATGCTTTAACCTCTGAGCTACCAGGGAAGCTTAACTGCAGGTTTGTATTAGTTTGCTAGGGTTGCCATACTGCATCACAGTCACTGGGTAGCTTAAACAACAGAAGGTCATCCTCTCAAATTCTGGAGGCTAGAAATCCAAGATCAAGGAAGTAACAGGGTCAGTTTCTTCTAAGGCCTCTTTCTTTGGTTTGTAGAGGGCCCTTTTTTCTTAGTCTTAACCTGTGTGTCTGTTTCCTAATCTTGGTTTATAAGGATAGCAGTTACATTGGATCAGGGCCCACCCTAATGGCTTTATTTTAATTTAATTACCTCTTTAAAAAGCCTGTCTCTAAACAGAGCCTTACTCTGAGGTGCTGTGGACCTGGACTTCAGCCTATAAATTTTGAGGAAACTAGATTCAGCCCATGACAGTGTGTGTGGAAGGGCTTCAGAAGCTTTGTGAGCCCCCAGTTTGAATGCTGAGTTTTACACAAATGTGCATTTGTCTGAGGTGGGTCCCCAGCAGGCAGCTGATTCCCAAGGAGATCCATGTGTACGTGGTAAGTCACTTCAGTCACGTCCAACTCTTTGCAACCCTGTGGATGTGGACTATAGCCCACCAGGCTCCTCTGTCTATGGGATTCTCCAGGCGAGAATGCTGGAGTGGGTTGCCATGCCCTCCTCCAGGGGATCTTCCCCACCCAGGGCTTGAACCTGCATCTCTATTGCCTCCTGCATTGGCAGGAGGGTTCTTTACCACTAGTGCCACTTGGGAAGCTCAAAGGATCCATGATCCCTCCCCAGTTGGCTGTTTATAAGATGTGAGATGAATGCCTTACTGGAAACGCTACAGGCATCAATAAACATGATTTGTTGCTCACTTGTATATGAAGAAAGAGAGTTTAAGCTGACTGGAAGACTACAGGTGTTAACTGTGAGGCACTGGAAATTCCATTAGAACTGGTATGGAAGGAAAGTGGATTTTTATTTTTGGACCTTATTTGAATTTCATGGGAAATGATATAATTACCATGATTGTCAATAAAAAACACTGGTAATTTTCCGTAACTTAAGTGGATTCAATGAACTAACCTTCTGCTTGTTAATGTCCTCACTAATATTTTCCTAAAAGGAAAGTCGCAAAACTACAAAACTGTCACCAGCTGTTTCTCATTAGGAATGTGGTTAACAGATGTGGGTTTTCATAGTTATAACGCTTGAGATAGTTAATCCATTTTTGTGGGTTTCAGATGGATAGTGATTTATCTTGGTGGCATGAATTTTAAAATGCGCTTGCATCAGCTAAAGGGTGTAGGCACCTTTTCTTCTTCCACTTCATGTTTGTGCTGGAGAGAAAAACACACTCTAGGATATTTCTCCTGGAAGACAAAGTCATACTGTCAAAAGGGACAGTTGATCTCACTGTTCCCTAACGGGGGTGGATATTTTTCCAGAGTTGGATGTTGGATTGGTTATCTTCCAAGCTGCTTTCTCCTCTGGCCTCTTCGTTAGTAGTGACTGAGCAGCTCTTGCTTTTGTTCCTCTGGCATCAGGCCGCTTTTGTGGTGTAACCTTCAGGCCTGCTAAGGGCTGCAGTTTTGCCTGAGGCCCTCCTTCCTCATGAAATTACACAACACTCAAACCTTGGAAGCAGCCCCAGATCCACTAATTCTTTCCTTTGGCGGACTTTTGGCACTCTTTACTCCCTTTTAGCCAAGTGTAGCTTTACATGAGATCTGTTTGTCACCGAAATTAATTTGGCCATTTGCCCTTTAAGCCTGGAATCAAATCATATGGTGGACTCATTCCTCGATAAAGTATAGACTCTCAGCTGGAGAATTTCTTCCAAAGGTTTTCGTTGTGGCTGCTGCTAAAGGTCAGCAGGTAATGAGAACAGCAGCGGCTCTTTTCATAGAACTCTCACATCAGGTACAGTGCTAAGCACTTTGCAGCCATCATCCCAGTCAACCGTCCCAGCCGCACTTTGAGGTAAAAGATGTCTGAAGTTTTTTGAAAAAGACACAGGCCTATGACTTCAGACCCTTGACTGTTGTCATATAACTAGTAAGTGGCCAGACTATGATGTGAACCTTGTGCTTTTATTTTTGTATGTTTTGAGGCAAGCACCTGATACAGGTTTGTTAATTTTTTAAGTTGGAGTATGATTGCTTTACAGCGTTGTATTAGTTTCTGCTGTACAACAGCATGAATCAGCCATATGTATACATATATCCCGTCCCTCCTGAGCCTCCCTCTCAACCTTCTAAGTCATCACAGAGCTGAACCTTGTGCTCTTAATTACCATACTATATTGCACATCTAGTATGAGAAAAGAAGAAAGGGGAAAAAGGGCCATTGGCATTTGAGAGAGCCTAGAATCAGAGCCTGAGTCAGAATTGTAGAAAATTATGGAACTGAGAGAGCTAACCCAACCTCCTCACTTTAAAGTATTGTAGCAACGATGCCTGCCTTGTTCTGAGAAAATGGTAAGATAACAGCTTGAGCAGAGAATACCACTGATAGGTGACAGGAATGAAAGGTGATTAGGAATTATCACAGCCATTCCCTTTTTTAGAGGCAGATAAAATAGCATGCTTGTTCAAAGAATTATGTGTGCTTGTCTTGCCATCCCTAAGAAACTATGGGAACAGATGTGTACTGTTTTTAATTCAGATTTCATTATCCACAGTAAGTAGATTTCCACTGACTACTTGAGATTTCCTAGATGGCAATTTTCACTCTGCAAGGAACCAATAACCTTCAGAGGGATTATTTGAAATGACTGCAGCACAGGAGGCACTGAATTTTAGTCAATCACATGTTTAATGAGTTCCTTCTCTGCAAGGTGGTATTTTTGGAAGAGTAGGGAACAAAAGGAAGTCAATGGGTGGTTCCTGCCCCCCTGTATTCTGTAACCTACTTGGACAAACAAGCAAGGCATAGAATAAAGTTGTCGAAAGGACAAAAAAATCCCAACAAATTGGGAGGACGGGAAAACTGGGATGAGATCTTGCAGGGTGGTTAAGTGGTTAAAAGGGGCAGGAAGCGTTTAGAAGGATGGCCTCCAGCAGGAATGTGCGGGATGTCGTTGGGAGACTCTGGGTGAGTTTGGCCAATCTGAAAGTAGTGATGAAAGAGAATATGGAAAATTAACTTCTGATGTAAGAGCTTATAAAACCAGTTCAATAGTTTGGAATCCCAATATCAGTCTCCATTACCTTCTCTCTTCCTAGGGTTATTTTGTTATATAACTTATGTAAGTGCCCTCACCTACTATGTAGTTGTAAGCTCTATGACTTCTTTCAATTCTGTTGACCAAAAGGTCATGACATTTTTTGAAAGAATTTCCAGCACTTCCGTTTTGCTCATCAGGGTATCTTCAAGTGCCCAACCTTTGGATGATTATGTACGTAAAAGGTTCAAAATTGTGCTTATACTCTAAGAAATCAGTTGCCAAGTGCTCTCTAATAAGCAGAAATTTCACATAACTCAGGCCTCTGGGGGCTCACGCCTCAGCTGGAGCAAAGCCAGAAACGTTGTGACTGCAGGTGCACGTGGGCACATTGAGACCTGCTGGAACAGTGAGCTGGCCTCACTGCAGTTGATTTAGGAGAGGCTGGAGGGTTGAGCTTCTGCTGACACTTGCAGCTGGGAAAATCCTGCTCTGCTAATTGCAAAGAGGATTCTGCTGTAATGATTTTTTAGGGGTAAGATACTCCTCTCATTGTGAATTCTTTCTTCACTTGGGCTCTGGGTGATTTCTAGTCTCTGTTTTTATTGTTTTCACTTCTGGTATAGGAGGCTCTTTGAAAGTTTCTGCCCATACTTGAATGTGCATTGAGTGTTGCATGGACACAGCTTACGAGCTTCAACATGAACTTCATGAGCAGGCAGGTATACAAACCCCCTTTTCAGGAATTGGTGTACACTTCCTGGGCTACCATCCCCCTTCTCCCTCCCCTCCCCCTGCCAACTCCCCTGCTGCCCAAATGAAAATAGGGGAATTTTGCTTTTCCTGCCAAAAAAAAAAAACACATTAGAGGGCATGATGGTCTTATGTTTTTGAGATCGATCTTCCCAGTGTGATTTCTGGACCTCATCCTTGAGGTCTGGACTTCTTTTTAAAAAAAAAAAAAAAAAAAAAAAACTGGACCAGGAGAGTGGGAGACATGAGTTGTCTGTTTCTTCACTGTGGGCTTTGGGCCAGAATCTTTGACTTTCTGGGTCTCAGTTTCCTCAGCTCTTTTTTTATTTTGTAATTTTAAGGTGAGATAGCTGATTTATTCTCCCCATTCTACTAAATCAATGTCTTTTTTTCCTTTGAGTATAATTGCTTTACAATGTTGTGTTACTTTCTGCTCTTCAAGCCCATGAAACTGGAAGACGCAAGTGGATTGTATCACCTTTGGATAAAAACTGCTGCAGGCCCTACATTATGCAGTGTTTCTGGGGAGGCCCCTGTGCACTTGCTCCAACATAAGGCCATGGCCTCCAGGGTGAGAAAGTCAGATCTACAAATTCAAGTCCAAACACTTCCAAATATGTGGTTATATGCGGCTTTTACACTCATATCCTGTCATTGCCACTGACCCTATCCTCTCTTGACGTTGGATTCTGGCATCTCCCTAAGTAACCATCATTTTACAGATATCTTTTAGACCTACCTATGGTGACTGCGGGGCTAAAGATACTTTTCCTCTGACATTACTGGCAAGTAAACAGGGGATTACAAAGCAGAGTGACAAATGCTCAGACTTTTGAGTTTCATTGTCACCTCTGTAAAGCTGACCCCAGGCCTAACTAAATGTTCTCTTCTGTTCACAGGGCATTTTGTACTTGATACTCACCACATACTATAACATCAGATTAGCTGATTCTCTTGTTTTCTTCCCCAACTAGACTCTCAGCTCTCAGCTGTGGTGCATTTTATTCATCTCATCTCCGGCCTCAAAAAGGAGCACACTTGGCAGAGCGTTCTGTAAACCAATCAATGCAAAAGTGTACCTGCAACGGGGTCTTGCAGGCTTGCAAAGTGCCTCTCAAAGCTGATTTTACTCTCTGTGCCCAGGCAGCTCTGGCGAGTTGCATGGTAGAGGTCAGGAGCTGGGAGTGGGGAGGTCGGAGGCGTACGAGGGAGAACGTGAGACAGAGCCCAAACCACGCGAGCTGCCCACGTCCGATTAACTGTAACCCACTGGACCGCGGGCAACTCCTTAACCTCCCGGAAGCGGCTCGGCTGTCCTCTCCCAGCACCTCCGGAAGGTGGGCGTGGCCTCATGAATAATGAATCACCGCCGGGGGCGGGGCCGGGCCCGCCCCCACGGGCGGGAAGGGGGAAGCGCCGAGGCTGCCTGACTGGAATGAGGGTAGCTGCGGCGACTGCGGCGGCGGGAGCAGGGCCGGCCATGGCGGTGTGGACCCGGGCCACCAAAGCGGGGCTGGTGGAGCTGCTCCTGAGGGAGCGCTGGGTCCGAGTGGTGGCCGAGCTGAGCGGGGAGAGCCTGAGCCTGACGGGCGACGCCGCGGCGGCTGAGTCTGAGCCCGCTCTCGGGCCCGCGGCGGCCGCCTTCAACGGCCTCCCAACGGCGGTGGCGCCGGCGACTCGCTGCCCGGGAGCCCGAGCCGCGGCCTGGGCCCCCCGAGTCCACCCGCGCCGCCGCGGAGCCCGGCGGGCGAGGCGGGCGCGTCACCGCCGGTGCGCCGCGTCCGTGTGGTGAAGCAGGAGGCGGGCGGCCTGGGCATCAGCATCAAGGGCGGCCGCGAGAACCGGATGCCGATCCTCATCTCCAAGATCTTCCCGGGACTGGCGGCCGACCAGAGCCGGGCGCTGCGGCTGGGCGACGCCATCCTGTCGGTGAACGGCACCGACCTGCGCCAGGCCACCCACGACCAGGCCGTGCAGGCGCTGAAGCGCGCGGGCAAGGAGGTGCTGCTGGAGGGTGAGCCGGGCCGGCGGGCGGGCGGCGCTGGGCTGGGCTGGCCGGCGCTCACTTTGTTCTGCCACCCTGCCCCTTTTGCGGGGCCAGCCCCTTCCCTCCCACTCGGAGACCTCACCTTCCCCTCTGCTGGCGGCAGGCTTCCCCACAACCCCGTTGCCTGGGCTTTGGGGATGGAAAAACTGATGCTCCCTGCAGGAAAAGTTGGGCAGCCGCCGAAGTGTGGCTTGCAGTCCCCTAGGAAGGTTTTAGTTTGGAGCAGCCGTGCTTGAAGCCCCGCCTCTGCACGCTAAGCTGACACTAAGAACTAGAGAAGGACTTCTGAAGGTCTCCGTTTGCCTCCTGAGTGGCGCTTTCTTCACTCACCTCTGGCTTCTCAGGGCAGGCAGGTCTGTTAAAAAAAAAATTCATCCACACTGATGCCAGCCGTATGCTTGGGCAAACCGCCAAAACGCTGGTTAATTTATGGGAATTTAACCCATCATTGGCTCTCAACAATAACCAAAGGAGATGATAGCACTTCATCGAAGCCAGAAAGCTGAAACAGCAAGTTTGTGTGGTTAATGAGCCTTGTTTAACAGTGGAGGCTCACGTGTTACTGCCAACTAGAATTTTGCCCCTTTTTGCAGGAGACGGGGTGCCAGCTTCCTACCATTCACAGGCTTCAGGCTTTAAGCTTATTCAGAAGCCTGAAGTGTTAAATCTCAAGTTATGTTTGAATAGTCAGGATTATTCTTTTAAGTCTGAATGTGATCTGTTACCTGGGTCTTTTATGGAACTAAGGCAAAATAAATTTTATCTTCTTGAAGGACTCATGCATGTTGGAGTTAATATTGCTTCAGAAATTTTTGAGCAATCAGCCTTCTTTCACCCATTCAGTCATTTAAGAGGCATTTATTGCTGGCGATATGGAAGAGAATATAAAAGATGATGTGTCTCTATTTGGTGTCTAGTTGGGAAAATGATAGAAAAATGCAAAACAATTTACAAATTATAGATTGTGGAGTGCAAACTATGTGAATACCAAGAGAGTGCAAAGTTAGGAAGTAGTGGAAATAAGCTTGATCAGGGAGGAGTTTTTCAAGAAGCTGAGTCTTGAGCCAGGTCTCCAAGGAAGTGATGGACATAGGCAGGGATGAGTCAAGAGGGTATTCCTGGCAGAGGAAGAATAGAAGGGAAGGGGTGGGGAGTGGAGGTAGGAAGGGGCCAGTCATCAAACTGACTGAGGGGCCAGAAGTCCAGCTTGGCAAAGTGATTTTCACTTTTTCCTAAATCTGCTAGTAAACATTTAGGAAAGTGTTAGTTTCCAAGTAAATATTTTAATGTGCTCTAATTGTGAAATTCCAGTGTCCCACCATATAATATCCTATTTATAAATATTTATATTTCACTTAGGTGGGGCTAGGCACTACTCAAATTAGTGTTAATAAAAGGAGTAAAATTATAAATCGTGACGGTGTGGGTGGTATGTGTGTAAAAAAATAAAAAGTTGCCATAAATGTGTGTCTTGAAATTGTGCTAGCTAAGAATTTGGTTATAAATTCTTAAGAGCCAGAATACTGACTGTAGTACTATTTATGTGGTGCTCAGTGGTGATGAGCAGATGTTTCAGCTCTTAACCCCATATCTATATTTTTTAAATCTAGTTTTTGTTTAGATACAATTTGAACCTGGTATTCATACCACTTAATAAAAATCATCTAGTAAACACTTCATAGTATTCATTAACCTAAAATAGGCCACATGTGCTTTTAGAAAGAGGCTTTACAAACGGCAGCATAACATTTAGTGAATGTCTATTTACCTAACACAGATTCTACCTTATTTTCCCATTTTTCTAAAAGACAAGACATTTTTGTTCTTATATGTGTGGAGCAGTATGAAACTGAACTTTAAAAATCAAAGGATATGAAAATAAAATTGCTTATAATATGCAGAACCAGTGCAAACAGTGATTTCATAGAATCAGTCAAATGTTTAAAATTGAGAGCTAGTAACCCATCCAGGAAAGCTACTTTTAAAAGATAGATTTTTATGCTTAGCCCTTAGAGTTTTAGAACTGAATGATCCTTCCATTTGATGTCTCAAAACTTGAAAAACTACCTTAACATAGCACAGTGATGCTCTTTTGTGGTGCGTGCAGGGAATTTTAGGCATGCCTTTATCACCCCCAGGCAAAGCAAAGCTGTAGTCTCTGGTTGCCTGTGGTTAGGGAACCCAATGAATTGAAGGGTGTTTTGTTTTTTTTTTATCTCATGGATTTGTAGGGATTATTCATTCATACATCAAAGGTTTATTCAGCTCTTCCACTTGTTAGAGGCGCTTAAAGATAGTCTGATTTCTGCCCTCAGGAGGTTTGGAGTTGAGATAAAAGAGAGTTAAGAAATAGTACAGCTAAGGGCTGAAAACTGTGAGTATACAACTCTGGAGAGGGTGCAGTACAAAGAAAGACCCTTGTGGGCGTCAGAGGTTGAGGATGCCCAAGAAAAGGTTGATGGAGAAGTTCAAGTTTGAATCAAGCCTTCCCCTAAGGAGAGAGCTACCACCAGTAAAGACAAGTGAGAGACCTGAAGAAGTCATTTTGCCCAGGGAGGTTAGAGCACAAATGAGGGCTTTGTGGTCAGCTAGACCAGGGTATGTTTCTGGCTAGTGGTTTGTAACCCCTAGGCAAATTACTCAACCTTGCTGCGCCTTAGTTTCCTCATCTGTAAACCAGGATGATAATAACACCTCTTCACAGGGCTGTTGTTCATTTGACAGTTTATGTGCTGGGAGCCTTTGGGAGAACTGGGAATAGAAGCAGTAAGCAACAGTAATGAAAACAGAGTCTGAATAAGGAAGGTAGGACTGGGTCATGAAGGTGTGCTACGAGTTAACAAAGACACTCAGAATAGCCAGAATATCAAGTTGTTAAAATCCAGGGCTCCATTTTACTTGAAAAGAAATACATGATAAGAATAAGTTATTTTAGGTAAACAGGTCAAGAATGATTTTGCATTTCTTGCATGCAAACCCATTTTTCTAATCTTGTTTTCCTGTCATCCCTTGTGTAGGCCAACTTTTTTATCCTTAAATTTTGCATTTACTTTTCCATCCCTCTGATTGTTCCTGTTCCATCACACTTGCTGCTCAGAACCTTATAACTTGCTAATAACCTTGTACTTGTAGTTTTAACTAATGTCTGACGTTAAGATATGCAGAGATACACAGATTTTCAGCATAAGGGGGTGACTACTCTTCCATCATATTGTATGAGTTAAACTATATGTCTGTGTTAGAGAGAGTCTATCCAGAAAGCTTCTAGAATTTATATTTGAATTAGACTACACATTGAAAAGTGTTCCAGAAGAGGTTAGGAAAGACAGAATGGTGTTCAACGTAATTTGAAATTTGAGAAAAGAATCAATAAAATTTTGAAGCAATTCTCATTGGAATATTGCTGGAAAACCATCTTTTATTGTGTAAATATGATTCTAAAATTATTGTTATCAAATCTATGGAAAAGAAAATAGTTAAGTATATAGAGAAAGTAGACTGATGTGAAATTTAATTTCAGAGCTGAAAATAATTTTTGTATCTAGAATAGTTTGAGGGTCATATATGACTGATGCTTTGTGTATGTTAAAGGACATGTAACTACTGATTTTGTTAGGCTGCTCATTTGAAGAAGCTAGTTTGGGTTCTTACACTGCTGTTTTCTTCACTGTGTGTTGGAAAGTTTGAGAGTCTTCTAAGAAAACATTTTACATTTTCTTTGAGACTTTGCCATATATATTCATCACTCTGTGTCTTAAAGAACCACTAAATTGTCAGGGCATTTTATGTTTCTGGATTTTGGTTTTTCTGACTAGCCTCATTGTGTTTCATTTGAGTGATTAAGCATGTTTATATAAGCAGCCATATGTTTGTAACCAGATTATTTCTTATAGAGTCCCTTTCTTGCTAAAATATGCTCTCTAAATTATTAGAAAAATATGAGAAATTTATTGGTTCTAATACAGAGTGGTTATGAAAATTCTAAGAGCATTTTTGGAAATCATACCCGGACTTTAATTTAGATCTCAACTGTAATTCTGAACTTCAACTGATGTATTCCCTGGTCTATAGTCCTTCAAGGGTAAAGGTTACTTTACTTTGTGATCAGATGTGTATCTTTGGACCTGAGGGATGAGGGCCTGTGGCTATGGAACAGTGTTCTGCTGGGCTTAGCAGACTGGATCACTTGAGGATCCAATCACTGTCCTTGGGTAGGCCAGCATATTCTCTTCACCAGCTAAACAAATGATGCTGCTTGCTTGCATTTCCCACTGAATAGCATGACAGTGCCTTAAAGTTTTTTACCTGGGTTTTAAAATTGTATGTGCATTTTCATGTGTATTTTCTCATTTGACCTTTACATCATCCTTCGAGGCTGGTGTTGATTGCACTGAAGTTCATTCATGTTAAGTGAGTTACTGAATGTCTCAAAATTTATTTTTAGGGGAAAAATGTTCATGTTTCTTGGGAGCATGAGGAAAAGTCTTACCTGGAATTTTAAAAATTGTAAAGTAAAAAAAAAAGTCTCATCTTGCAGATGAAGGATAAATGACCAAAGAGGTCAAATAAGCATGTTTAAGGTCATCTCACTAACCAGTTATGGGACTTGGACTAAGACCCAGCTAGTTCACTGCTGTCTCCCTGGCTCCCTGACATCTACAGCCAGGCAGTCAGAACTTGTGGTGCCTCACGTGCATCATCACGTTGCAGCTGCATCAGGTGCAGAAGCAGCTGACGGTGATCGGTCCCTGGTGTCGGAGAACTTAGACTGAAACTGGGGAGAGAAAACCACCCAACAGAGAGTAATTGCTGCAATGTATAGTGCTCACTCTTCAAGAATTCTCTGAAGAGGTGATCCTCTGGGGGATGGAAGAGTCAAGTGTGACCTCATGGGGAAAGGATAATTTTGTCTGAGCTTGAAGGATGAGTTGCTCCTCTGTAGTTGGAAGGCAGCTCAATGTGAGGAGGTAACATGCGCAGAAGCCAAAACAAGCATGACTTGTGATAGGAAGTGACAATAGGAATGGACTTGGGGGAAGAAAATTAAGCCAAGTAGATAAGTTGAAACCAGATTATGCAAAGCTTTGAAAGCAGGCCAAGGAATTTGGACCTTTTTCATTCTGTCAACCTTAAGTATCTACTGCAAGTGAGGTGTTGTGGTAGATGCTGGGAACTCAAAATTGGGAGTAACCCCTGCCCTTTAGGCTTGTAGGGAAGCAATTATGGAGACTATGATGAATGTTTTAAAAGAGATGAGAACATGGTGCCTTGGAAGCAGAGGTAGAAGTGCAAAGGAGATGGCCTCTCAAAGGCAGGGAAGTGATGAGTAGCTGGTGTGTTGAGAGAAGTGAAGTGTGAGAAGATGTGGGAAGGGTGTATCAGCAGAGCGGGCTGGAAAGGTGGGCAGAGACCAGATTGGTAAGGGTCTCGTGGGCAGTGCCAAGCAGTGGTCTCTAAGTGGAGTTTATATTTGCAACCTAAAAGAAGAACTTTAGTTGCATTAGTGTTTATAGATAACCCTGGTTCTCTTCCTCAGTCTTATAAGACAGTGACATTTCATACTTGATACACAGGGTGATGTCTCCAGGGAAGAGTGAAAGCTTCACAGAGCACAAGAGTTGAGAGTGGTGACTTTATTCATTTTTCTGCTCCTATCATTGCAACTTATTACTTGAGCCTGATTGAGTGAATTTATGATATATTATCTGCTTTTAACTGCATTTATCTTTACAAATTGAACAGTGGCTTAAAGATTTGCACAGAGAAACCTTGGATTCACAATAATTCTAGCAATACAAATAATAACAAAAAAGTAGAGTTTTACTTTTCTCCTGGTAGGAGCTGTTTGTCACATTTCAGGGTAATCCTGTCTATTAAGATGTCAGCCTAAAAAATGAAATCATCAAGAAGAGTATTTGAAATGTGGATTAACACATTATCTTTAATAATGAACTTTAATAATGAACTATATAAGGCTGTATTGTACTTTGAATCATACAGTAGTTAATGATGGCATGACTTCATCAGGGATATATTTAGTGTATTTATTTTGTCTTTATCTCATTCATTCTTGATGTTTATGTCTTGTATATGTTTTATAATATGTATGCTTTAACGAATATTTGTAGGATGAGTGCATAGACTCATATGTTTACTGATAGATGTGTACTATCAAGAGTTTCAGATCTGGCAAGCCACCCAGGTTGTTAAAGTGCTTTAAATAAGGAGTGCTTTAAACAAAGGAGCAATCTGCCAGAAAGAGTGGCAGATGCGGGGTGTAGGAGCTCAAGACTATGAGGTCAGGGAAAGCACTTAGGAGCTTGTTGCGACACCGTAAGGCTAGTGAGACTGGATAGGACAGTTATGAAGCTGAAAGATACTCAGTAGAAAGAAGTGGTGATTCTAAATGATGCTTGGAGCCTGAGGAGGAAAGGAAAAGAGAGAGAGGATAACTCCTAGATGTCTGGCCTGGGAAAGTGGATAACTGTGAAACCAGAATGAATGGGGGAGGAACTCATTTTTTTGTGGGGAAGAGAAGTTTGATTTTGGACTTGTAGAATTTGAGTCACCTGTGTGACACCCTGGTGCAGAAGGCTGGTTACAGGTCTGTAGTCAAGAGAAATGTCAGAAACGAGCTGAAGATGCATGAGATGTTAGTGTAGGAGGGGTGATTGATGCCATAAGTGTCGATGTAATCGTTAGGAGAGTGCAAATTAAAGAGAAGTGGGGACAGGATGGAACCCTGCAGAACTGATCTATTTAAAGCAAGAGTGGAGGAACAGAAATCTGGAAAGAAGTGGTTTCAAAAAGGAGGAGGTGATCAGCACCTTGAGATGCTGGCGAAGTCGAGAAGGAAACAGAAGTCCATTGGATTTGGTGATGAGAGAACAAGATCATGAGAGTTCTCTTAAGAGCAATTTCAGCTGTGTGACAGGAGCAGAGAGCAGTGAATAGACCATACTTCTCAGCTTCTAAAGCTTCTCAGAAAAATAAACCCCACAAAGGTGGTAGCTAGAGTTGAATAAAGTATCCAGGAAGAATCCTACTTTTGTAGTTGTTTGGTTTTTATTTTGTTTTAAGGGAAAGAATTGCGACCTATTTGTACAGTAAGGAGAAAAGGCTGGCCGAGAAGGGAGAGGTTGAAGAGATAGAAGGGATGGGGAACTGATGCAATCCATTCTCGAGCCAGGAAGTGACATGATGGGAACAGAATTTTGGGTTGGCAGCAGTGGATGCGCTGGATGCGATGCGAGAGGAAAGAGCAAAGGTAGGAGAAAGAACAGCTGTTGCAGAGAAGTGGAGTCCAACGCAGAGATGGTAGCTGCTGGAGGGGCTGACAGTGGTGGCGCTGGGAACAGGGGCAGGTTCCATGCAAGAAACACTTTCAAGCAGGTGATTTCTTGCCAGGGACAGCAGAATCCACTAGGGACCTTTTCCTGCCCAGATAGCCTCCTTCTGACTGCCTGGGACACCCAAAGTTTGGACACTTGTAGAGAATCTCTGGCCTCTGTTACTAGCACAGGAATTTGATCCCTCAGAGTCATTGGAGTGGAAACTAGAGAGCCACTGTTTTGAAGGAAGAAATGACAGGATGTAGGGGTAGATTGGATATAGTGAATTAACTCTGGGACAGGGACAGCAGAAGCACTCAGCCATGTTATAAAGCCCTTAGGCAGCGTAACTCTTGTCAGCTGGCTGTGGGGATTGAGAAGAAAAATTTTAGTGTATAAACATCACATCTAGTCACATGGTATAAGAACATATTCTTCCTTTAAAGGTTTTATCCCCTAGATTGGTGAAAGGAGTTTTGGGCTTCTGGAGAAATGATGGTATATTTGGGTGAGTTTAATATTTTATATCTGGAGAAGTAACTATTGATTTAGTTACTTAAGTGCCATTCTAAGGAATATGCACTGAGTCTTTCATAAAATGTGTGTTTTGATTTCACTGTGAAAACAAAAATTTGTGAAATAATTCTGTATATAAACAGAGTGCCAGTGATTATGAAATCAGTAGATTTAAAAAGAGTAGAGTTACAAAACTCAAATTTGGTTTGGTTTCTGTGATCTGGCTCCCATGACATTGCTAGAATGATTCGACATATAAACTAGTGAAGAATATGTGAAGTGCAGCCTTTAATTCTGGCCAGACCTTGTGGCTTGCCAATCTTAGTACCCCATGAGTGAAAGTGAAAGCCCTAACCACTAGACTGCCAGGGAATTCCCAAAATGCAGTTTTTTACAAAAATTACTTTGACTTTTCTGCAACATTTCTTTCTTTCTACTGTCTTCTCTTTTTTTTTAATTTTTCAAGTATTTCAGAATGCTTTATGAAAGTAAAGTTGATGGGATAGATGAAAAAGTTGAATTTTTATCTTTAAATTTAATTAAGCTATTGTATATATAAAATATTTACTCCTCACACTTGGAAATTGGGAAGTTTTGAGTTTTCATTGAAAGAGACAAAGGTTTATTTTTGGTAAAATCAGTTGATAACAAGGTTTTTTATTTTAAGAAAAGATAATGCATGTGCGTTATTCAAGGCTTTTTGGTTTCGCCACCAGTTCAAATTGAAGGGTGGAAGTATTGGAAAGATATAGACAGGTCTCAGGACTCCAGGAAAAGCTGAGCAGCCAGGCCTCAGAAATGTCAAGGACCCAGGCAGTGCTGAGGACTATGCATTCCACTTTTGCTCATGTCTCCTCATCTCAGAGCTTCTCTGTTTCTCTCTGAGAACATTCTTTTGCAACAGCTTTGTTCTGGTCCTTTTACGGTTTCACTTTTTACGTTTAACTCTTTAATCTACACAGGTTTATTTTGACATAGGTATGTGAGAGATTCCACTTTCTATGCTTTTCCAAATAGTTAACGATTGTCTCAGCATTTGTCAAATAAACCTCTTGTATGCACTGTCTGCTAGATTGATGGGGCTGCCTGGAGTGCCATGTGGGGAAAGATTCCAAAGTCATATCTGGGTGCAGCAGAACAGTCGATGCTTAACTAGGGACGTCTGCAATGAGTGTGCTGCGTTGACGTATGTAATACATGCTACATAGCTGTCACCGTAGGAATGACCCATTCTTCCCTCACTGATTTGAATTGCACCATTGTTTATATATTTAATTTTTATATTCTGCAATCTGATTCTGGACTTTTTATTTGAGTGTTTTGTAACTATACTGTATGTTGTAACTTTAACAGTTAATAACTGATCATTCGAGTGGATTACACCAGTCAAGAAGAATTTGGAAAAATAACAATGAATAATTAGAGGCTGGTGTAATTACTTATTTATCCAGATAAATTTTGGAGAGATTTTATCATTTCTTAAAAAAATCCTTTGGGATTTTGATTAAAATTGTATTAAATCCATAAATTAATTTTTAAGAGAACTGAGATCTTTGTAATATCTCTTTCCCAGTCATTTTGCCAGAAGTATTGGATCTCACTCATATATTCCAGGCATGTGGCAGGAGATAACGGGATGTTCCGGTTGTCCAGCCTAAATCACATGGGAGTTTCTCAAAAGATAATCAAGCTGATGTTACCAAAAAGAAGGGGGAGTGGATGGTAGGCAGACATAAACAACTGACACCCACTCCAGTGTTCTAAAACCACCAGAGGTTCGTATTAGAGATTAAATGAGAAACTACCATATAAGTTAAGAGATTTAGAAACTTTATAAACAGCTATAAAAGGAAACCAAGAAGAATACCTTTGCTTGGGTACAGGCGAGCTAGTTGGAGCATTTCAAAGATTCTTGAAACTCCAAAGTGCATAATAAATTATTAGTCTCAGCATTCTCTTTTGAACATCAATTCTATATACATTCAAGCAACTTCTCAAGATTGTATTATGATTATCGTTTTATAACTAGGGAAAGAAAACTATCTAGAGCTTACAGACGGGCCCTGGAGTCGGAGGTAGACTGGGATGGAGAAAAATCTTTGTCTATCAGAACAGACATAGACAGTTTTTTTAGTAAGAATTATTTTGGTTTGCAGAAACCCAAACCAAATGGAGCAGAAGTGGAATGTATTGCCTCATATAACTGTTAAGACTGGGGGTGGATCTAGGTTTAGGTCCAGAGGGATCCAAAGGCTCAAATTATCTTGGCTGCAACATCTGCTGTGGAGAATCTAATTCTGTGTAGTCAGCTAAGATGGCGCCAGCAGCTGTAGGAATGTATTGCCCTAACTTAATAACCCCTTTAAAAAAGGAAAGTTTTTATTCTAGCACCTGCAGTTTCTGGGAAGGACTCTGATTAACTCTACTTTGTCTACCCTTGGGACGTATCTCTCTTTCCACAATGGTGGAGACTATAATCTAGGCTTGCCTATGTACCCATCCTTGGTGTGTTGAGATGGGCAGCATCACCAAACTATGAAATGTGGAATGGAGTGGATGCTAAGCAAACTTATGTCCATGATAATAATGCAGACTTTGAAGCTAGAGTGCTTGAAATATTTTTGTAGCTGAATTGTAAAGTTTTTAAAAGTTGAAACAATAGAAATAAGTAATAATGACATTATTGAGACCTTTACTCTGCTAAGCAGTTTACGTGCATTGTCACAGTTTCTTTTAACAGCCCCATGAGGCAGGTATCATCATGCCCATCTTAAATATGAAGAAATTGAAGCCTGCAGAGATGAAATAATTTGCCCAAGGTTGCAGCACTTGGATGGTAGAGGCACAGATTTATCAGACTCCACAGCTGCTGCTATTTACTGTTTTAATAGATTGCTTCTCCGATGAATCAGTTTAAGAAGCTAGCAAGCCTGAAGACCAGTAGAATTTATCACTATGATTGGCTTCATGTGCAGGAAGTCATGCTCTGGATTCTGGGTTGTTGATCGGTCCTCTGAAGGGTATTACTGTTAGTGCCTCCCAGTCTTTGATTTTCCATGCCAGGCACAAATAGATAGCTGTATGTGATTAATCAGTTCACTGAATACGCACATTTCTGCTGGACACTCGGAGAAGTAGAAAGAAAACATGAGCCCCACCACCCTTACCTCCAAATGGCTTTATAAATGCTAATCAACTGACGTAAGTTAATCTAGATTGTCTCATACATATTATACAAGTGATAGACAAATGCTGAGAGGACTTGCAGTGCAGGAATGACGGATGTTGGAAACGTGTTTCTCTCAGGTGTGAGGGGGGCAGGCTGTGGAATTGGCGTGGGAGGTCTGCAGGATGAAGGTATTATTAATTTCTTCAAAGACTATTGATGACACGCTAGAATAAAACTGCGTTTATTTTTATTTATTTTGGCCACACTGTCGGGCTTGTGGGATCTTAATTTCCTGACCAGAGACTGAACCTGGGCTCTGAGCAATGAAAGCAGAGTCCTAACCACTGGACCACCAAGGAATTCTGTGAACTGCATTTATTTTTACAGTGAACGTAAAGTACAAGTAACTGAAAAAATTAAGCTGACTCTTTGTTGTTCAGTTGTTCAGTCATGTCTGACTCTTTGTGACCCTGTGGACTGCAGCACGCCAGGCTTCCCTGTCCTTCACCATCTCCTGGTGCTCAAACTCATGTCCATTGAATTGGTGATGCCATCCAACCATCTCGTCCTCTGTCGTCCCCTCTCTTCCTGCCTTCAGTCTTTCCCAGCATCAGCCAAAACAGCAACAAAAAAGACTAAAGTGAAATTGTAAAAGTCATTGCTCACAACAGATGTTTTAATATTGATCTACTTTATCCATTTACAGTACAATAGAGTTGATTTTTATACTTGTTAATTTCATCTAGGATGCAGAATAATGATATATCCTCACAAGATGAGTGCAAAGCATTTATACTGGGAAATAAATAAATAATAGTTTTAAATGCTAGCAAGCTGGTTTGTAGCAGCCAGGTCTTCAGGTATTCTCAGAAAACCAAATTTGTAGGTTTTTTCCCACAATATATTTTGATAAGAAACATGTTTTCTTGAGTGATTTTCCTCTGCACGCTCTCTAAGGAGATTGTGGTTGGAGAAAGATCTCAATTTGCTCTTATTTCTCTACCACCCACCAGTTGACTCCCACTATTCTCCATTTATTCCTCATATTCCCTCCTACTTCCTCTGTGCTTGGGACTCAAGAGAAGTCTTTGGGATCTTTAAGCATCTCCACTCTTAGGGATATAGTCATAGAAACTGAGTCTTTTACCAAAAATGCTTAGGTCCCAAACTGAGCATGAGAAAACAAGATACTTGGGACAAATTAAAAAAATACAGCAAAGCAATTCTAGTGACCATTAGCTCCCTATGTGACCTTGGAAAAAATATTAGCATTACAAGCCCTTTAACATTTCTTATCTGTTAAAAATAAAATGCTTTTTAGTTCTCATATTTTATAGTTCTAATATGAGATAGAGAATGCACAGTTACAGTTACTATAATTTGACTATAGAAATAGATGGATTGTCAGGGAGGATATAATCCAATTAATTTTAATAGTAGTTCAGTTCAGTCGCTCAGTCGTGTCCAACTCTTTGTGACCCCATGAATCGCAGCATGCCAGGCCTCCCTGTCCATCACCAACTCCCAAAGTTCAGACTCACGTCCATCGAGTCCGTGATGCCATCCAGCCATCTCATCCTCTGTCGTCCCCTTCTCCTCCTGCCCCCAGTCCTTCCCAGCATCAGAGTCTTTTCCAATGAGTCAACTCTAAGCATGAGGTGGCCAAAGTACTGGAGTTTCAGCTTTAGCATCATTCCTTCCAAAGAAATCCCAGGGCTGATCTCCTTCAGAATGGACCGGTTGGATCTCCTTGCAGTCCAAGGGACTCTGAAGAGTCTGCTCCAACACCACAGTTCAAAAGCATCAATTCTTCGGTGCTCAGCCTTCTTCACAGTCCAACTCTCACATCCATACATGACCAGTGGAAAAACCATAGCTTGACTAGATGGACCTTTGTTGCAAAAGTAGTATCTCTGCTTTTCAATATGCTATCTAGGTTGGTCATAACTTTCCTTCCAAGGAGTAAGCGTCTTTTAATTTCATGGCTGCAATCACCATCTGCAATGATTTGGGGGCCCCCCAAAATAAAGTCTGACACTGTTTCCACTGTTTCTCCATCTATTTCCCATGAAGTGATGGGACCAGATGAGATATTCTAAATATAGTGAAGCTCTCTAATCATTCAGATGGAACCTCAGCGTTTTATAATACTTCATTCTTCACTTTATTTATTTATTGACTGTATCTGAGGGCATGCAAGATTTTTTAGTTCCTCTGACCAGGGATGGCATCTGTGTTTCCTGCAGTGGAAGTATGGAGCTCTAACCACTGGACCGTCAGGGAATTCCCTCAACTTTATTGTTGAGAAAGAGATACACAGAAGTGCCAGATAAGAGATTTGCAGAAAAATCAGCTTTTGCTCTTCTGTTGTTCTTTAGTCGTGTTTACCTTTCATTATAGCTAGTAACTAATCTCCTTTAGAACAACATAGGCAACATTTATTAAGCTATCTTTTATTCCAAGCAGAGGAGAATCACTTAAGGAAGAAGGAAAACTGAGCGATCTAGATTACAATTAATTTTGCCACTGATTACTGTGTAACTTGAGGTTTGTTCATTGTTCTTTAGTGAGCAAGGGCAAGACTATTTTAATGAATATTGCAAAGAAAAACCAAAACCTGGGACTTAGATGCCAAATAATCCCTTTTTCTTTGCCCTTTTTCAGTTCAGTCGCTCAGTCATGTCCGACTCTTTGCGACCCCATGAATTGCAGCACGCCAGGCCTCCCTGTCCATCACCATCTCCTGGAGTTCACTCAGACTCACGTCCATCGAGTCAGTGATGCCATCCAGCCATCTCATCCTTGGTCGTCCCCTTCTCCTCCTGCCCCCAATCCCTCCCAGCATCAGGGTCTTTTCCAATGAGTCAGCTCTTCCCATGAGGTGGCCAGAGTACTGGAGTTCAGCTTTAGCATCATTCCCTCCAAAGAACACCCAGGGCTGATCTCCTTTAGAATGGACTGGTTGGATCTCCTTGCAGTCCAAGGGACTCTTTATTATATTTATTTGTGTTGACCATTATTGTCAAGCAAATTTATTAATGGAATAAATTTAGGAATTTAGATATCAAAGAGTAGAGCACAGCTGACTGAACAACAACAAGGAAGATGAATGGAGTTTGGGAGAGGTTCATGAGGGCTTTTTGTTAGGAAATAAAACTGAACAAATAGGACAGAATTTTAAGATTGACAAAGGTGAGTTATGTGAATATTCATTATACTGTACTCTATGTATTTAAGCATATTTTAGATATTTCACAGTTTTTAAAATTCAGATAAAATTTAGACAACTGTCCAGTTTTTCTTTATGCCGGATCACTTAACTATCACTTTGATTCTGACTTCTTAACATTAAAAAAAACTTGAAGTATAATTAACATACAATAATGTGTTGTTAGTTGTTCATTTCAATGAGTTTTTACCATTTTATACACCTGTGTAACCATTACATAAGCTATAGAACATTTCTCTCACCTCCAGAAAGTTCCCTCATGGCCATTTCCAGTCAATTCCTTTCCCTACCCCACCCCTAGGTAACCATTTTAAAATTTCTTTCACCACAAATTAGTTTTGTCTATTCTTTTTTTTCCTAAATTTTATTATCTGTTTTTGGCTGTGCTGGGTCTTTATTGCTGTGAGCATTTGTGTGTGTGTGTGTGTGTGTGTGTGTGTGTGTGTGTGTGTGCAGGCTTTCTCTAGTTGCAGCAAGCGAGGGCTTCTCATTGCAGTGGCTTGTCTTATGGAGCACAGACTCTAGGGCACACAAGCTCATAGCCTCTAGGGCGAGAGCTCAATAGTTGTGGCAAATGGGCTTAGTTGCTCTGAGACATGTGCAGTCTTTCTGGATCATGGATGGAACTCATGTTGCCTGCATTGGCAGGTGGATTCCTATCCACTGTGCCATGAGGTGTAAGTCCCAGTTTTGTTGTTCTTGAAATTTATTGGAATGGTATCAAAAGTGTCGAAGTCTTTTTACCTGAACTTTTACTGGGTTGTTTATTCTCTTTATTGTTGGTTTGTAGAACTCTTTATATATTCTAGACACAAGTCTGTTGTCAGATGTCTATGTTGTAACTAGTTTTTCAATCCCGTATCTTGTCTACTCAATTTCTTTTTCTTTTTAAAGCTGTAAAATTGCCAGTTTTATTCCTCTGGCTTATAGATCAAGAGGTAATTTGAGGTTTACATTTTTTTAAAACAATTCTTTCATCAAGAGTTTAGGTGCTCCAGTTGCCCTTATATAAACTGATTGCTAATTCTTTGATTGACTCTTAATTATGGAAAAACCCTTAATTCTTTTCCTGTGTTTGATGTGTTCTTTCAGTTCAGTCGCTGTCATGTCCGACTCTTTGCGACCCCATGAATTGCAGCCCGCCAGGCCTGCCTGTCCATCACCAACTCCCGGAGTTCACTCAGACTCACGTCCATCGAGTCAGTGATGCCATCCAGCCATCTCATCCTCTGCCGTCCCCTTCTTCTGCCCCCAATCCCTCCCAGCATCAGAGTCTTTTCCAATGAGTCAACTCTTCGCATGAGGTGGCCAAAGTACTGGAGTTTCAGCTTTAGCATCATTCCTTCCAAAGAAATCCCAGGGCTGATCTCCTTCAGAATGGACTGGTTGGATCTCCTTGCAGTCCAAGGGACTCTGAAGAGTCTGCTCCAACACCACAGTTCGAAAGCATCAATTCTTTAAGAAATACATATAAGCAAAAAGAAATACCACACAGAAATAGGCACAGTTAAATTTTTGATATATGTATGAATGTATACGCACGTGCCCACACACACAGTTTGAGATTTTCTTCTACATATGTAAGCTGATACTAAATATACTTCCTTGTAGCCTGTTAAATTTTACCTTATGATATGGAGTGAACATATTTTCATGCATATGTGTGAAACTTCCCAATTGAAAAATAGACCTGGAGAATGTGTCAAAATAGAAAATCAGATGCTGGTAACAAGGAAACTACCTAAAACAAAACTCCACCAGATGATTAAAAATAAAAATCAGAGAAACACCAGAAAATGCTAACAGAAAGAAAGCAGGGGCCAGTTTTTAATATTAGACCAAAAGGAATTCAAGGCCAAAAGCAAACAGGATGAGGAGGGCAGTGTGAATGTCTTTGTTTCCAGTTCAGTTCAGTCACGTGCGGCTCTTTGTGATCCCATGGACTGCAGCACGCCAGGCCTCCCTGTCCATCACCAACTCCCAGAGCTTACTCAGACTCATGTCCATTGAGTTGGTGATGCCATCCAACCATCTCATCCTCTGTCGTCCCCTTCTCCTGCCTTCAATCTTTCCCAGCATCTGGGTCTTTTCTAATGAGTTAGTTCTTTGCATCAGGTGGCCAAAGTATTGGAGTTTCAGCTTCAACATCAGTCCTTCCACTGAATATTCAGGACTGATTTCCTTTAGGATGGACTGGTGGGATCTCCTTGCCGTCCAGGGGACTCTCAAGAGCCTTCTTCAACACCACAGTTCAAAAGCATCAATTCTTCGGTGCTTAGCTTTCTTTATAGTCTAACTCTCACATCCATACATGACTACTGGAAAAACCATAGCTCTGACTAGATGGATCTTTGTTGGCAAAATAATGTCTCTGCTTTTTAATATGCTATCTAGGTTTGTCATAGCTTTTCTTCCAAGGAGCAAGCATCTTTTAATTTCATGGTTGCAGTCACTATCTGCAGTGATTTTGGAGCCCCCCAAAATAAAGTCTCTCACTGTTTCCATTGTTTCCCCATCTATTTGCCATGAAGTGATTGGACCGGATGCCATGATGTTAGTTTTCTGAATGTTGAGTTTTAAGCCAACCTGTTCACTCTCTCACTTTCATCAAGAGGCTCTTTAGTTTTTTTTCCCTTTCTGCCATAAGGGTGATGTCATCTGCATATCTGAGATGTGAAATATTGATATTTCTCCTGGCAATCTTGATTCCAGCTTGTGCTTCATCCAGCCCAGTATTTTCATGATGTACTCTACATATAAGTTAAATAAGCAGGGTGACAATATACAGCCTTGATGTACTCCTTTCCCAATATTGAAGCAGTCTGTTCCCTGTCCAGTTCTAACTGTTGCTTCTTGACCTGCATACACATTTCTCAGGAGGCAGGTAAACTGGTCTGGTATTCCCATCTCTTGAGTAATGTTCCACAGTTTGTTGTGGTCTACACAGTCAAGGGCTTTGGCATAGTCAAAACAGAAGTAGATGTTGTTCTGGAACTCTCTCTTGCTTTTCAGTGATCCAACAGATGTTGGCAATTTGATCTCTGGTTCCTCTGGCTTTTCTAAATCCAGCTTGAACATCTGGAAGTTCATGGTTCACATACTGTTGAAGCCTGACTTGAAGAATTTTGAGCATTACCTTGCTTGTGTGTTAAATGAATGCAGTTGGGCGCTAGTTTGAACATTCTATGGCATTGCCCTTCTTTGGGATTGGAATGAAAACTGACCTTTTCCAGTCCTGTGGCCATTGCCGAGCTTTCCTAATTTGCTGGCATATTGAGTGCAGCTCTTTCACAGCATCATTTTAGGATTTGAAATAGCTCAACTGGAATTCCATCATCTCCACTATCTTTGTTCATAGTGATGCTTCCTAAGGCCCATGTGACTTCGCATTCCAGGATGTCTGGCAGCTCTAGGTGAGTGATCACACCATTGTGGTTATCTGGTTTGTGAAGATCTTTTTTGTATAGTTTGTGATTCTTGCCACCTCTTCTTAATGTCTTCTGCTTCTATTAGGTCCATACCATTTCTGTCCTTTATTTTGCCCATCTTTGCCTGAAATGTTCCCTTGGTATCTCTATAATTTTCTTGAAGAGATCTCTAGTCTTTCCCATTCTATTGTTTTCCTCTATTTCTTTGCATTGATCGCTGAGGAAGGCTTTCTTATCTCTCCTTGCTATTCTTTGGAACTCTGCATTCAAATGGGTATATCTTTCCTTTTCTCCTTTGCCTTTAGCTTCTCTTCTTTTCTTAGCTATTTGTAGGCCTCCTCAGACACCCATTTTGCCTTTTCGCATTTCTTTTTCTTGGAGATGGTCTTGATCACTGCCTCCTGTACAATGTCATGAACCTCTGTCCATAGTTCTTCAGACACTCTGTCTATCAGATCTAATCCCTTGAATCTATTTGTCACTTCCACTTTCTTAACTGTAAGGGATTTGATTTAGGTCATACATGAATGGTCTAGTGTTGTCCCTACTTTCTTCAATTTAAGTCTGAATTCGGCAATAAGAAGTTCATGATCTGAGCCATAGTCAGCTCCGTCTTGTTTTTGCTGACTGTATAGAGCTTCTGTATCTTTGGCTGCAAAGACTGATTAGGTCTGATTTCAGTATTGACCATCTGGTAATGTCCATGTGTAGAGTCTTCTCTTGTGTTGTCAGGAGAGGGTATTTGCTATGACCAGTGCATTCTCTTGGCAGAACTCTGTTAGCCTTTGCCCTGCTTCATTTTGTTCTCCAAGGCCAAATTTGCCTGTTACTCCAGGTATCTCTTGTCTTCTTTCCTTTGAGTTTCAGTCCCCTATAATGAAAAGGATATCTTTTTTTGGTGTTAGTTCTAGAAGGTCTTGTAGATCTTCACAGAAGTGTTCAGCTTCTTCGTTATTGGTCGGGGCATAGGCTTGGATTACTGTGATATTGAATGGTTTGCCTTGGAAACGAACAGAGATCATTCTGTCATTTTTGAGATTGCATCCAAATGCTGCATATTGGACTCTTGTGGATTATGAGGGCTATTCCATTTCTTCTAAGGGATTCTTGCCTACAGTAGTAGATATAATGGTCATCTGAGTTAAATTCATCCATTCCAGTCCATTTTAGTTCACTGATTCCTAAAATGTCGATGTTCAATCTTGCCATTTCCTGTTTGACCACTTCCAATTTACCTTGATTCATGTACCTAACATTCCAGGTTCCTATGCAATATTGTTCTTTATAGCATCGGACTTTACTGCCATTACCAGTCACATCCACAACTGGGTGTTGTTTTTGCTTTGGCTCCGTCCTTCTTTCTTTCTGGAGTTATTTCTCCACTCTTCTCCAGTGGCATATTGAGCACCTCCTAATCTGGAGAGTTCCTCTTTCAGTGTCCTATCTTTTTGCCTTTTCATACTGCTCATACTGTTTCCAGTTTCTAGTCCATCATCACAAATTTATTTCTTACTCTTATCTCTTCTCTAAGCCTTTCCAACTCATCTGTTCCTCTTATCATTTCTTCATGGTCCAGATGCCCAAGGTCGTGTCCCTGACCAGGCAGTCAGCCCTCCTCTAAGGTTTCCTTCTGCTTCCTGGGCTTGCGCCTTCTTTGGAGAGTTGAGGATTTCCTCCTGCCTCCTGTGCTACACTGTCCCAAGGGCTGTCTTCCTCGGCCTTTGGCATGATCTGTGGTTTTCCTCCTTTTTATTCACAAGACTTTCACATGTTGAGTATTTTTCTCTTATTTTCTTTTTGAGTAAATTAATTGTGCCGAGATCTAAGGGATTTTTTTTCCTCCCTCTTCCCTTCGACCCTTTTGTGTCCCTCCTGAAAGACCAAGAGTCCTGAAAAGATCTGAGACCCTTCTCTCCTTCTCCAGCAACAGGGAGCTGCCACAGGTCAGCAGGCCCTGAACTGTAAGACCACTCAGTTTCTGAATGGTGGATTTGGATGATCTGAAATTTTTTCTTTCATGGTAGCATTATGTTTCCTGTCCAAGAAATATTTGCCCACTTCAAGGGCACATGTTTTCTTCCAGAAGCTTTGTGATTGTGTTTCAAATTTAGAGCTACAGTCCATCTTGAAGTAATCTTTTGTATATTGACTACTTTTCTTTGCTATAGATAGCCCTCAACCTGACTGCTAAAAGTTCATCTACCTTTAATATTCTCACTATTTCTCTTTGGGGGTAATGGCAGGGGACTCTCTATATAACTTTTACCAAACCCTTTAAACACTGCTGCTGCCTGTTTATTTCTGTATTTTCCCTCTTCAGTGGTGTCTCACTGAAATCTCAGACAAATTGAGTCATCTCTGTTTTCTTTTTTGTAATATACCCCATTACACCTTCAGGGCCTCCAAGGGCCTTATAGCAGTGTATTCAGGAAAGCCATAGGAAAACAGCACCCTGGCCTAAGGGTTGCCATTGAGATAATGAAGTATCACATGTGACTGCATGATTATTTAAGGATTTCTTCCATGCCTTACCATTTATTTAAGCTTCTTGTGCAGTATTAGCATTGTGATGGTATTAATGTCACAGAACTAGAAGGACCATTCATTAACAGTAATAAATGGGAGAGAATGCACTGAACCAAAAGTAGCAGTCTTAGAACCTCAGGCTTTCTTAAATGCAGATCTGTACTTAAAGCAGCAACTAACTTATTTTTGTAATGTTGGTATACTGAATAGGGGACGGGGCTGTGGCAAAGTAGAAAGGATTAAGGAGGCAAGGACACAAAATCCTTTAATACTGCTTAGTAAGGTATTCATCTTATCCATTTGTAGAAATCTGAAATTCTTTAAGAAAGGAGTATATTTTTAAGTTGGGGGTGGGGAACAGTTGCTAAATCATTGGATATTAACCAGATTAGGATACAGATTACAGCTAGAAGGAATGTTAATCCTGTTAGATGATCTTTATTGTCAACAACACTACCAAAAAAAAATACCAACCTGAAATTATTCTCAGATTTTCAGGAAAAATTTTGAGCAGTTTATTTTAGATTTTTTATTTGAAGGGTAATAATCTTGAGTTTGTTATAAAACATTTTTTTGCATAATCAACTCTTAATTATTCATGTGAGATTAATCAGTTTTGCTATTATTTTCCTAATATGTTTCATCTCAATCGAGTTTCTCTTGTCCTCTTTGGCTCTGGGTGAAGAGTGAATTACCATAATCTGCAGCATTTACTGTGAGACGGAAGATGAATTTTAATATTTGCTTGAAAGTGAAAGTCGCTCAGTAGCGTCAGACTCTTTGCGACCCCATGACTGGTACAGTCCATGGAATTCTGTAGGCCAGAATATTGGAGTGGGTAGCCTTTCCCTTCTCCAGGGGATCTTCGGGCAATCTTTAGGATCTCCAGGCATATTCTTTACTAGCTGAGCCACAGGGAAGGCCAGTATTTGCTTGAGCAAAATGTAATTGGAGATAAAGCTGCTGCTACAAAAGAACAAAAAAATCCCATAAATTTAAATTATTTTGGGTGTATTCACTATTGTGAACTCTTTCCTTATCTCTTCAACTAGTGAGAATGGTGGAATTGGAGGTCTTGACCCTCATAGAATCCTGCTTTCACATGTTTTTAGCTTCCTGGCTGTTCATGCATGCCTTTTCATGATCCTGTCCCGGCAGTGTCTCCTCAGCAGCAGAAATAAGTTGTACAGCTGTCAGCCAGTATAGGCACAGCCCAGGAGCGTTCATCAAGGCAAGAGCTAGGGAATCAGTGGCTTATTATGGTCTAGAAACCTGTAGGTCCACAAAATGAGGTGATCAGAAGGCCACCAGTTTTACTATTGAGCAGAATACACTCGACTGAGCCCATGCAGATGATTGTGTTGTAGAAGTAATAGCACTGGCTTTGGAACCTAGCAGACCTAGAGCTCTGCACATTGTGGGGAAAACAGTTTATTCTCTTTAAGCCTCTGTTTCTTTCTCAGTCAAATGATTCCGAAGGTTACAAAAACTATTTTATATGAAGTTGTTCAGTCACTAAGTCATGTCCAACTCTTTGTGACCCCATGGCATATAGCACACCAGACTCCCATTTCCTTCACTGTCTCCTGGAGTTTGCTCAAATTTATGTCCATTTATATGAAGCACATAACAGGTGTTCAAACAGTGTTAATTTTCCTTCCCTTCTATGCATTATACCGGGATAGAAAATTATTTTAGGATCTCTTTCTGCCTGTCTGGAGAAACTGGTGCTAGCTAGTTTAGGAGCAGGGCCTTATTTATCTCCCTCGTATACACCCAGTGTTTAGGTCATCTGCTCAGGTAATTTCAGCAATTACCTGAATATCTATAATGTTTAGCTACAGCTGTTTGTTCCCAGCCTTTCTGTGATCCTTTACCAGCATATCAGATTTAACCTGACCTAGGCAAACTTCTTTGCAGCCATTTATTATTTGTTTAAGGGTGTACAGCCTCTGGCCCTGTCTCCTTCCTCTCTTCTCATTGGCTTAGAGCCTTTCTCCTTGTGTTTGTCCTTCCCAGTTTTTACCTTAAGCCTTATGAAGAGCAGGAGTAAGTCCTTGAACCTCCCTGGTTAGTAGGAATTATTTTGAACAGAGAATAATGTCTACCTTTAAAGAGCTTATAATAGAAGGTTGTGTGATGGTTCCTATTCATATACTGGAGTGGGCTGCCATTTCCTTCTCTAGGGGATCTTCCCAACCCAGGGATTGAACCTGGGTCTTCTGCATTGCAGACAGACGCTTTACCGTCTGAGCCACTAGAGTGATCCTATAATAGAAGGTAGTGTGATGCTTCCTATTCATACAACATGTAGGTTGTGAATTTTATGCACTATTGGAATTTCTAAAAATATTAACCTTTGGATTTTTGCCTTTTCCATTTAAAATAGTTCCTCAAACCCTTTCCTCCTGCTTTTTTTTTTTTTTTTTTAACTCCAATGCTGCTGCTGCTACTGCTGTTAAGTCGCTTCAGTTGTGTCCGACCCTGTGCAACCCCATAGACAGCAGCCCACCAGGCTCCCCCATCCCTGGGATTCTCCAGGCAAGATCACTGGAGTGGGTTGCCATTTCCTTCTCCAGTGCATGAAAGTGAAAAATGAAAGTGAAGTCGCTCATTCGTGTCCGACTCTTCGCGACCCCATGCACTGCAGCCGGCTCCTCTGTCCATGGGATTTTCCAGGCAAGAGTACTGGAGTGGGGTGCCATTGCCTTCTCCATTTAACTCCATTAGTAATCTGTTATTATTGAGAGTCTTCTCTTAATGTTGTCTTATAAGCTAGAGACTGGTGAGGACTGTCCTCCTTGGCTCAGAGTGTGAGGAAGCAAGAGTGGATAGCATTGCTGTTCAGGGCTTTTGCTTCCATAGGAGCACCAGGAGCACCAGAAATCTCCCACCTAGCACCAGATTCACTGGTTGATTCGTCCCATCAGGTATTATTCCAAATATGGAATTTTATTGTTCCTCAAAAGAAAAACATGTTGAGACAGTAGTTTCTAAGAAGTCAGACTTTGCCACAATTCCTTTTAGATGTAACACCTCAGGCCTTTCCTGGCTTAGATTTAAAATTCTTTCAGAAGCACAGATTTTTCACAGGGACAGATGAATCATTAATTTTGCTCTATGGAAAGAAAGGGTCTCAGGTTAAACACACCACCCACACCTAAGTGAGCTGACTACAGATTTGAGCTTTGGGAAACCTAAAACATATTTTAAGAGCATCCAGTCTTAAACTGAAGCAAGATATTTTCAATACTCTACCAACATATGGAAACTGGCAACTGCAGCCCCTTCAGTAGTCTATCTCAATTGAATAGCTTGTGGCTTAAACAAGTATTTTTCTGCTCTTCAGTTTACCACATCTTTCTTGGCATCAAATTACATTTTTACTTAGTTCAAATCCTTACTTTGACCGTTGGGCTGAATTCATTTATGGAAGTGGAAATGAAAATTATTTGTGATGTTACTACTGCATTGGCCACATATGGTCATGGTATGTATCTAGTTTGTTTTCCTGAAGTTATATTTTTAATTGCCTGTTTACAGAATCATGAAGTGAAGTGAAGTTGCTCAATCATGTTCCCCATGGACTGTAGCCTACCAGGCTTCTCTGTCCATGGGGTTTTCCAGGCAAGAAAACTGGAGTGGGTTGCCATTTCCTTCTCCAAGGGATTTTCCCGACCCAGGAATTGAACCCGGGTCTGCCACATTGTAGGTGGATGCTTTACCATCTGAGCCACCAGGGAAATCTTAGCAAAAGGAGAATTCTCATATGCCTGACCTAATTTACTTTCTTAGAGCTTAAGGGAAATTATATGAAATACTTTCTCTACATTTGCCCTCAGATCCATCCCAGGGAAGAGGTTGTTACCAGAATTGATATTTCACAGGCTCCTAGTAAGGCAGGGAGAAAGATCTCCAGCTTTATCCTTCCTTTTTCCTCCTTCTCTTGCCTCCTGATCCTTGGGGTGTGTGGAGGGGTGGTTCTGGTGTCTTGTTTGTTGGGTGTGACATAATGGCTTTTTCTTTTCATTGGATAATATTTTCCTCCCCATTTCTTCTTCCCAGTATCTAGCATTTCCAGCCTACTTCTTTCAGATTTTGCACACATCAGTGTGTAGATCAGGCTAGGGACAAATTTGAGATATCCTGTGCAGTTATCTGGAGTGCAGACAAACAATCCTTTGACTTGATTACATTTTGCCACCTGAGGACAGGAGCTCCAGAGCACACAGTTTATACTAATTCGGCTCACAACTCAAGTGATGTTTTGAGTGACATCTAGGTTGTATCCTTTCTTTAACTCAGTTCTTTAAAAATATGTATTTATCCATTTTATTATGAAGTTTGTGATCTGTGTTTCAGTAGTGACCTCACTTTTTTCTTTTTGAATATTCACCTTGGTAGTTCTTTAAGGAGGAATGATCCATAACAGCCAGGGCTACCTTTCACAGTATCTGATCACCCTTAACTAAATATCAACAACCTTTCTAGAACAGATCACAGCATTTTACCTTGACCCCGATTCTGGCCTTTCCTAACCGCTTACATTTCTCTGAATGTTTCATGTCCTCGACTGGATGCTGTGACCTCAGCCAGGCACACTCACTCCCACCTTGTCTGCCTGGGGTACTTCTACTGTCTTTCAGTGATAAGTCTCCTATTACTTTGTGTAATACATTCTATATATAGTTCCGTAATGGAGCTTAATATACTGAGTTGTTATTACTTATTCATTGGTAAAATATAGTAGTATTTACATGGTTGGTCTTTCTTTCTGTCTTTGTTATTTACTGGTAGAGTGGCACATGCCAAGTTTTTTTTTTTTTCCTCTAAGGTCTCAATATCCTCATTTGTAAAATGGGAATAATAAGTGTCCCTACCTCCTAGGGTTATCATGAGATTCAGTGAAATTATTCACATAAAACACTTAACTCTGTTTTTGAACATTAACTGAGCATTGTGTCGGTGATTGAATATTTGTGTCCTCTATTATATCTGGAGACTGGTAGACACATGGAATGTGTTTTATTCATCATTCAGGGATGGCGGGACTGAGAGGGGCCTGTTTCCTTTGAGATCGGGTCTGCTTTGTGAGCCTTATTATACATTAACCGTCACAGTAGTTCACTGCTGTGATTAGGGCAGACGCAGAAAGGCACAGTGGTCATTTTTCTGAGTTCACACCACATGTAATTCTTTATGTTCTATGGTAGTGCTCCTGGGGAGGAGGTCTTAACCAGTTTGTACACATTCATTTAACAGATGCTTTTTACCATGTGCTGTGCTAATTTCTGAAACTGGTGAAAATGATGATCAGGTTCTGCACTAGGTCATAATAGTAATATTTCAAATTTGTATGGCTGTTATAATTCATAAAATCCTTTTCCAGTCCATGCTTTATTTAATCTTCACAATAACTCCCTAAGGATAGACTTTATGATTTTTACATATAAGGAAGCTGAACTCCAAAAAAATGGAATTAAGCCACGAGTGTGGATGTAAATTCTTCTGAAGGATGGACACACAGAAGCACACTCTTTTCTAAAAAGTAATCATTTTCTTTTGAAAAATAGCATTCTCGACTTGTGCTTTTTGTTTAGTTTTATCTTGGCTGGGGCTTTCCAGCCGCTTTTCCGCCCCCCGCCCTGTTGCTGCCACACCCACGGCGGGGATGGAGACTGTGGCTCTGACTGTTCTGGCGCCTCTGCGCTGCTGCCGGCTCAGAGCACCGTGTGCTGTCCGTGTGGGCAGGCTAGTGAGTTAAATATTGATCCCGGGTTGTTGTTATTAAAGCCTTGTGTCTGATACAGAAAAAGTGAATTACCACAGGGTGAAAGGACTCTGACCTGAGTTTTTAAAATATGCTAATGGAAAGGTCATTGTAAAGTACACACCCTTCTGCAAGGTGTTAGCCAGCCCTTTTTTCTTTTTTTTTTCCCCCATTCTTGAAACATGAATTGAAATGCTCACTTGCTTGCACACCGGTGAGATTATCCTGTTAACCTTAGATAAGACCTGGTTACTCCACTTTTTAACTGTATAGACCCAGTGAGCAAGTTTGAGTGCTGACTCATTTGTACTGGTGGCTGATGGATTTATAGTGTTTTATGACTTTCCACTATCTCAAAAGCCAAACTGAAAGTTGAGGACACATTCAGGAAAAGATGACTTGGGTTTTTAGCCCTGGCTTTGCCACAGACTGCAGCTTGCAAGAAGTTTTCTAAATTGCTTTGAGCCTCCGTTTTCTTAGAGTTTCAGTTTAGCATCCTTAAAAATGAACAGTTTGTACAAATGATCACTGAGGTATCCTCTAGCTCTGCAGTTTTGTAAATTATTTAGATTAGTATTTGTCCACAGGACACTCTGGATGGCTCTGTGTGTGTGTGTGTAAGGAGTCAAAACATAATGCACATGAAATTGATAGCTTTCATTCACCTCTAAATATGATCATTTATTTAGGCTATATTGACTGTAGCTCTATAATTCAAGGGTACATACTACACTCTACACTTTTGGATCTTTCTCCTTTCCTAGAATCTCTAGGGGAGAGGTGGATTTAGAATGCATGAAGATAAACATAATCTCAAGATAAGCACTCTTACTGATTATAGGAAGCTAATATTAACACAAATTGACTGTCAGTTGCAAGGGCAAACTCTCACATAGCCAAAGATGCACTATAATATTACTTAGTATTATTCTATAGGAATGCTTGGCATGAAATTTTGGAATTACATGTAAATGCCTTTAGAATGAAAAGGACTTCCCTGGTGGCTCAGCTGGTAAAGAATCTGCCTACAGTGCAGGAGACCCAGGTTCGATCCCTGGAGAAGGGAATGGCCTCTAGACTGACACTCTTCTTTGGTTTTGTCATGAGTCTGACCTCTCAAATTTACTCTGACTTGTTAAGAATAAGTAAAACTAAAAGTGAGTGGAGGGAAATGCAAAGTGGTATTTGGTCAAAGGGTACAAACTTCCGATTGTAAGATGAATAAGTTCTGGGGTCTGATGTTCAATCTGATCATTATAGTTAACAAAACTTTCTTATATACTTAGAAGTTGCAAAGAGAATAGATCTGAATGTTCTCACCCACTTAAAAATTGTAATTATGTGAAGTAATAGATGTGTTAACTAACCTTATTGTGGGAATTGATTTTGAACCATTTGAATCATTTTGTAAAATATCTATCAATTTGAATTTATGTCACATTTTATCATGAACAAATGGACCTTGTGTATTTTTTGAGCAAGAATACTACAGAAGTGATATATCCTTCTCAGTATATATGGGAGGGTAGTGTGTGTTTTGTCAATATGTCTTAATACTAGTAAAGTAAACCTTTATAACTATCAAATCTCTCCACATAAAGTTACCATTTTCCCCTTTGTAATTAATAAATATCTTGGTGAAGACTGTAAGTATCCTATTACTGTTTGAACTTTCACCCTTTATCCTTTAACCTTTTCACTAATTGTAGAGTTCATTACTGGTTTGGTGAACAATAGTTATTAGTGTAGTATCCTAATGATGATTTTCTTTTTTTCTCATTCCTTTAACATTTGTTAATTAGAATTCCTCCTCTTCTCCTTCTGCTGCTTTGCTGCACCACATGGCTTGTGGAATCTTAATTTTCAGACCAGGGATTAAACCTGGGCCCTCTGCCGTAAGAATGGACCTAAGCAGTGGATGGACCACCAGGGAATTCTCTAATTGAAATTCTTCTTTAAGAGCTATCCCTTATCCCTCATTTATTTATTTATTCAATTATTTATATCTGTGTGAACTCATGGATATTTATAATCCCATACCACTATTATTTATTTTGATGCTTAAATTGTTCCAGCTTTTTGAAAATTACCCTTTAATTTAAAAGTTAATAAAACGAATGATAAGTGAAAGCCGTTATTTGTTGTGAGTTGACCAGTACATTGCATTGTAGCTTAAATTCACTGCAGTAGTTGAAGTCTGTGCACGCTGACAATTCTTGGTCTACCACAGCTGATCTCCTCAGTCATGTGTTATATAGAATGAGGGAAAAAAGGAGGAGGAAAAGAAAATGAACACATCTTTGTCTTTTCTCCTCTTCCTGAACTCAGTTAATTCTGCCAGTTTGGTCAGAAAATCCCTCGTGACAACAAAAGCTTGGCAGCCACTAATAGCAGTTCTTTTGTACAATAAAAAAATTGTGAAGTGCTTGAAGAGATGGAAACTTGGATGGCATTCTTGTTCCCTAGTGGTAACTGACTGGATGTTCAGGATGGAATGCTTGCTGACCCCTTGAGCACAGCTATTGTGCTGGGCTAATACTGTGTTTCCGTCTATAGTTTATCACTTGGAGTGCCTATCTAAAACAAACCATCCGGTGTGTCCAGCTAGTCCAGGACATCCACTTTGCAACGGATAAGGATTTCCTTGTGCTTAAACTACTAGGTCTTTTTTGTTCTGGTCTAGTAGAAAAACATTATTAGTGTTTTTATTAAATATTTTTCAGTTATTTTGTTTGCTGTTGTTATATCCAATTTTGTGTAACATTTTATTTCTACTTCTTTAACAGCATTCATCATATAGTACCTTTTCTCATTTCTCCTTTATTAATTGGTTTTTTTGGGGGCGGGTTATATATCTTTCTTTTACTTTTCAACTAAAAAACTTGAGGTCAGAGTGTATATTAAACATTTTAAATAACCTACATGCTTTGCACATAGAGTTCATTGATGTAAAAAGGGGGAAACATTGCAATCTTTTTTTTTTTAGATAGTAAAAATTGTCTCCTATCATTTATGTTGGTGGTTTAGTTGCTATGTTGTGTCCGACTCTTGTGATCCCATGGACTGTAGCCTGCCAGTCTCCTCTGTCCATGGGATTCTCCAGACGAGAACACTGGAGTGGGTTGCCATTTCCTTCTCCAGAGGATCTTCCCGACCCAGGAATCGAACCCATGTCTCCTGAATTGCAGGCAGATTCTTTACCAACTGGGCTATGAGGGAAATACTATCATTTATGTTAGTGAAAGTCGCTCAGTCTTGTCCTACTCTTTTCGAACCCAGGACTATACAGTCCATGGAGTTCTCCAGGCCAGAATACTGGAGTGGGTAGTCTTTTCCTTCACCAGGGGATCTTCCCAACCCAGGGATCGAACCCAGGTCTCCCACATTGCAGGTGGATTCTTTACCAGCTGAGCCACAAGGGAAGCCCAAGAATACTGGAGTGGGTAGCCTATCCCTTCTCCAGAGGATCTTCCCAACCCAGGAATCAACCCAGGGTCTCCTGCATTGCAGGCGGATTCTTTACCAACTGAGCTATGAGGGAAGCTCATTTATGTTAGGAGTATATAAAAGCATGTATCTTGGGTTTGTGAGACAAGGGCTTTCTTACAGAAGTATGTTTTAAACCATTATTGACTCTCTATAATATTATATTTTTAAATCACTTCAAGAATAAACCACTCATCTGTAAACCATGTGTTTACGTAGATAATAGTTTATTAAGTAGAATTTTGTTCTAATGGCTTATGTTTTCTAATAACAAATTTAGTTGACAAGAACCTCAACAAAGATCATTCATATGCATTTTCTGTGATAATCTTCAATCTGTGGAGTGACCAGTTTCCACATAATCAAAAAGAGGAGGATAGTTTGAGCATGGACGCTTTATTCAAATATTTGCAAACATCCTTAATCTAGAGCTATTAGCAGCAGTTTTTAACTGGATTTTACCACCCATGCCATAAATATTTCTCATGTTTGCCCCAGGATGGGGAAATTAGGACTAAAATATCTCTATATTTGTGACAGAATTTTTCATAGTTCATCCAGACAATATTTGTGGTTCATCTATATGTTCATGATCCCTGTTGTGAACACTTTATCAATATACTGCCGAATTTTGACCACAGTATTACATTCATTTGTACTAAAACTAAGTACACATATTGTTACAGTGATGTCGTATGGATTGGGGTAAAACTTGCTCTGAAAGGTTGGAAGCAAGTATGATGTCAAGCCAGAGTCACAAAAAGATTGTGTATGTGTTATGAAAGCACATGAATTTCACCTCATGAATGTGCAAAGAATGTATTCAGGACCTTAGTAGTCCTGCACAGACAGCAACACAGTTCTGAGGAGTGACTAAAAAAAGTGAAGAACCATGGACGGATAAACACTATAGAAGTGATGTGTTGTAATTATTGTTGACTTTTGTAGTCTTGGCTTTTAATCCCTTCAGTGACCCTTGGTCAAATGGAAAAGATGAGCAAAACAGAAACTGTGCCATATGTTCAGTTTGGTTCAGTCGCTCAGTCATGTCCAACTCTTTGCGACCCCATGAATTGCAGCACGCCAGGCCTGCCTGTCCATCACCATCTCTCGGAGTTCACTCAGACTCACGTTCATCGAGTCAGTGATACCATCCAGCCATCTCATCCTCGGTCGTCCCCTTCTCCTCCTGCCCTCAATCCTTCCCAGGATCAGAGTCTTTTCCAATGAGTCAATTCTTCGCATGAGGTGGCCAAAGTACTGGAGTTTCAGCTTTAGCATCATTCCTTCCAAAGATCACCCAGGGCTGATCTCCTTCAGAATGGACTGGTTGGATCTCCTTGCAGTCCAAGGGACTCTCAAGAGTCTTCTCCAACACCACAGTTCAAAAGCATCAATTCTTCGGCGCTCAGCCTTCTTCACAGTCCAACTCTCACATCCATACATGACCACGGGAAAAACCATAGCCTTGACTAGACGGACCTTAGTTGGCAAAGTAATGTCTCTGCTTTTGAATATACTATCTAGGTTGGTCATAACTTTTCTTCCAAGGAGTAAGCATCTTTTAATTTCATGGCTGCACTCACCATCTGCAGTGATTTTGGAGCCCCCCCAAAATAAAGTCTGACACTGTTTCCACTGTTTCCCCATCTATTTCCCATGAAGTGATGGGACCAGATGCCATTATCTTCGTTTTCGGAATGTTGAGCTTTAAGCCAACTTTTTCACTTTCCTCTTCCACTTTCATCAAGAGGCTTTTTAGTTCCTCTTCTCTTTCTGCCATAAGAGTGGTGTCATCTGCATATCTGAGGTTATTGATATTTCTCCTGGCAATCTTGATTCCAGCTTGTGCTTCTTCCAGTCCAGCGTTTCTCGTGATGTACTCTGCATAGAAGTTAAATAAGCAGGGTGACAATATACAGCCTTGACGTACTCCTTTTCCTATTTGGAACCAGTCTGTTGTTCCATGTCCGGTTCTGACTGTTGCTTCCTGGCCCACATACAGATTCCTCAAGAGGCAGGTTAGGTGGTCTGGTATTCCCATCTCTTGAAGAACTTTCCACAGTTTATTGTGATCCACACAGTCAAAGGCTTTGGCATAGTCAATAAAGCAGAAATAGATGTTTTTCTGGAACTCTCTTGCTTTTTCAGTGATCCAGCAGATGTTGGCAATTTGATCTCTGGTTCCTCTGCCTTTTCTAAAACCAGCTTGAACATCTGGAAGTTCATGGTTCACGTATTGCTGAAGCCTAGCTTGGAGAATTTTGAGGATTACTTTACTAGCATGTGAGATGAGTGCAGTTGTGCGGTAGTTTGAGCATTCTTTGGCATTGCCTTTCTTTGGAATTGGAATGAAAACTGACCTTTTCCAGTCCTGTGGCCACTGCTGAGTTTTCCAGATTTGCTGGCAAATTGAGTGCAGCACTTTCACAGCATCATCTTTCAGGATTTGAAACAGCTCAACTGGAATTCCATCACCTCCACTGCTTTGTTCGTAGTGATGCTGGTTGTTCATTTGCTAAATTGTGTCCAACTCTTTGTGACCCCATGAACTGCAACATGCCAGGCTTCCCTGTCCCTCACTGTCTCCTGAAATTTGCTCAGATTCATGTCCATTGAGTTGGTGATGTCATCCAACAATCTCATCCTCTGCTGCCCCCTTCTCCTTTTGCCTTCAGTCTTTCCCAGCATCAGGGTCTTTTCCAGTGAATCAGCTCTCCATGACAGGTGGCCAAAGAATTTGAGCTTCAGCATCAGTCCTTCCAAAGAATATTCAGGGTCAATTTCCTTTAGGATTGACTGGTTTGATCTTGCAGTCCACCAAGATTTTGCGTGATTTTCTAAGCCCCTGAGACTTTGGGGCTTAGCCTTCTTTATGGTCCCACTCTCACATCCGTACATGACTACTAGAAAAACCAGCTTTGACTATACGGACCTTTGTCAGCAAAGTGATGCCTCTGCTTTTTAATATGCTGTCTAGGTTTGTCATAGCTTTCCTTCCAAGGAGCAAGCAGCTTTTAATTTCATGGCTGCAGTCACCACCCACAATGATTTTAGAACCCAGGAAAATAGTTAATCTTACTTAATCCTCTCAGTTATTCAGGATAGTTGGTATTAAGGTTAATATTAGAGTTTTGTGGACTAGAAATTGAAAAGTTGAATTATTTGTCCAAATCATGAAGTTTATAATTGACAGAACTGAAATTCAAATATGATCTGTTCAATTTCATATCTTAGCCTCTACCTACTTTGTCCAGAGTGTATTGTATTAATTGCACACCCAAATACACACTGATACTCATTGTGTGCTCAAGCACAGGCACTGGCACTTTTCTTCCATTTCTCATTCAACCGCCATAGCCATTTGAAGTTGGTATTTAATGTTTTACAAATGTGGAAACTGAGGCTTAGACAAGAAAATTATGTGCTTCAGACCTCTTAAAAGGTAAATGGTAATATCAAGGCTTATACTGAATTTCATTTGAATAAAATTTGTTGCTCTGTTTTATACTTCAGTGGCTTTACAAAAATTATCCAAAGAGCATCAACTGTAGGTTAGCAGATGCATTGGAGAATGTGAGATACAGACGTACGACAACTGCATGCTGATACTCCATTGTTCTTTCAGCATTTATGGAACAATCACTTTCCCCCATTGTTGTTGTCTCCACCCTTGAATCTTTTTCTGAAATTGCCTTCTAATCCATGTTTTTCTTTGTTATTTGATGGCATATATTAAGTTGCTCAGTGTGTCTGACTCTTTGTGACCCCATGGACTATAGTCCATGGAATCCTCTAGGCCAGAATACTGGAGTGGGTAGCCTTTCCCTTCTCCAGGGGATCTTCCCATCCTGGGAATCGAACCCAGGTCTCCCACATTGCAGGGAGTTTCAGCTGAACCACAAGGGAACCCTAGAATTAACTTTAGTATTATTTATTTAATAAAACACATGCTTATTTAAAAGTTCAAGCATTGTAGAAATAACTTTCAATAGAAGAAATCACTGTAATTACAATACAGATATAACCGTTATTAGTAAATGGGCATATTTTCTTGAGTACTTTATGAACATACTAATTATGTATAATTTTTTAAAACATAAAAGCTTTTATTTTTCTTTTGAGAACTTACTATTTTCACCTAGTAACTCTGATATACCCTGAGTTTTGCCTTTGGTTTTATAGTGTTTGAGTCATTTTACATCGTTTTTAAAAATCTGATAAGGTTAATTAAAAAACAAAACTAGCCTCTACTTTCATATTTTAGCAGGAGATTAAGAAGCAATATACATTTATTATAAACAGAAAGGAAGAATTGGAGATTCTGTGATGATAAATGACCTACTGCATAAAAAAAAAGAAGCAACATAAATTATTCCTAAGCAGCCTTATGCAAAGTGCCTTTCTTGTTGCCTCTGCTTTAGTGAAAATAGAAGTCTTTATCTTTCCATTTTTTCTAACACTATAGGTGGTCAAGACTTTCTTACAGTTGTCAACAGTCCTCTGCTTTCTATTTTAAAAAATATATAATTTTTAAATTTTATTTTATTTATTTTACTGTGCTGGGTCTTAGTTGCAGCATGCAGGATATTTAGTTGTGGCCTGTGTGATCTAGTTTCCCAACCAGGAATGGAACCTGGGCCCCTGCATGGGGAGTGTGGCATCCTAGCCACTAGACCAAAAGGAAGTCCCTGCTTTCGTATGTTTTGAAGTAAGCAAGAAGAAAGTGACACAGATAGGAGCATTATTTCACATAAAGCAGTACTTCTTTTTAGGGGAGGGAGAAGTGCTAAGAGTAGAACTGACTTATAAAAACAGAGATATGTCACAGAAAATAAACACAAATGTCAACACCAAAAAGAAAAGAAAAATATGTAACTTGAAGTAATTTTTCAAATGCACAGTGTTTACTGGTTGTGCATAAGTTATATAAAGGATTTTCAACAAACATCTACTTACTGTTTAGCAATTTCCACAAGGAAATTTGCTGGTAGCTGTCTTCCTTACAAAAACATTTAAAAATGCAAACCTAAGATGTTTAAAACATTTTTTTGTGAAAAAATGAAAAGCTTGCATATACTTTTGCAGTTTGAAGAAACATTCCAAAGAAAATCACTTTTTAAATTCATTTTTTAAATATTTACTTTATAAATGACCCACAGTGGGTTTTACCATATAAGATTAGTAGTTGAAGAAGACTACCAAGGAGAAATTATACAGTAAATAGTCCAAACACCCAAATTATTTCAACCATTTGTTCTATGTTTATATATATAAAAGCATGAAAGCTAATACTTTTGAATAAAAGTAATAGATAGCCATGTTAGAATTTAATTGAGGCCTAAAAAATATCCTTTTTTGCCAGTTTGCATAAATTTATTATAAAAGGCCATAATTTTAAAATCCTAAAATTTTAATTGTTGGGGATGAATTTCAGAGCTGCCTTATTTCTGGTTTGTTTGGATTTATTCCACTGTAGCTTAGAGGTTTGAAAGGAAATTTGAGTTCTCCTTGTCATCTCAGTAGTAATTTGAGATCCTCAGAAAGGATGATCTCCTACTTGTGTGGACTTGGACAGGCCTTGGAGTGAAATGGAGTAGGAAGATGGGTTCTGTGCTTAGTTGCTCAGTCGTGTCCGACTCTTCGTGACCCCATGGGCTGTAGCCTGCCAGGCTCCTCTGTCCACTGGATTCTCCAGGCAGGAATACTAGAGTGGGTTGCCATTTCCTTTTCCTTCTCCAGGGAGTCGTCCCAACTTAGGTTATTGAACCCAGGTCTCCTGCATTGCAGGCAGATTGTTTACCCTCTGAGCCACCAGGGAAGCCCAGGAAGATGGGTAATGAAATTAATTGAAAATCTCAGGACAAACACAAGCGATAGTTACTTTGTTTTAAAGCAGAACACTGAAATCACATAAGCCCGTGTACTGCTTCCCAGGTAAATTAGATATCTGTTTATGGTTCTCCAACTATTGTGGATGGCCAGTTAGATGGGGATATGGGTGCCATTGTCATTCACTCAAGTAAAACTAATTTCTCCTTTAATAAGGCCATGCAGTAGGCTGTGTGTTTATTTCTGTTTCATTTAAATATATATAGTAATAAGCTCATTGATGCTCTGTGATCAAGTGAACATCTGAGTATGTCATAAAGGGGGCTTTTCTAACACTATAGTATTTAAGAATAGTCATTTAGAATGTCTTTAATTTCTCCCAATTGGGAGCCCAAAAGTTAGTATACTGCTTTAAATGTTTAAAAAGTAAATCTCTGCCATTAGCAGTACCTAAAAACTTTAAGAATTTCTGCCAAAGTTGTTGTGATCTTATTCTCTCTTGAAAGCCCGGAGTTAAACTAACGCTTGTGTTCAGTTGCCCAAGTCAGCTGCTCAAGGCATATATTAGGTGCACTCCTGCTCATTTTTCTAGGGTGATAAAGTCTCCTTGGTGACCTGAAGCAGTTAACTGTTACTCTCTCCACCTAGAAAATAACATGCATTATAACTAGACATAGAAGGCACCCACAGAAACACACATAAATCTTTCTAAATGTTGACATTAGTAGTATTGTATCTCCTGAAGTATGTTTAACTTTAGCAGATCTTGTTCAAGAACTTATAAGAAAATAATTTTGCCTCTTCTACTGATGGCTGTTCAATTTTTTCAACTTTTCTAGCTTTTTAATTTAGAGAAGAAAGGCACCTACTATTTATTGAGTGTTTAGCATATGCCTAGAAATTTTTTACTTGCTTGCAACTAACACGCATAAGTACAATCTATTAGTAAAGTTTCGAAGGCTTGTATAGCTTGTAATGCTATAAAATATTAACACTAGCTATTATGACATTGATAAGCATTGATAACGATCATATCTTTCTAGTTTTTCAGTTCCCTTGGTACTACTCTAATGACCTACCACAGTGTAATTTGAGAGGAGGTAAATGCCTGAAGTAACATATATTGATGTTAACAGAGGAAATGGTGACTGATTTATCTATATTCAACTATTTATTGACATTTTAATGCTTTTTAAGATTTTAATAATGTTCATTTTATCTAGTTTTTGAAATAACACCATGCCTCAAATGACAGTAGTCGCCAGTCATAAAGGAGGTAAAAGAAGTGTACATCTTAAAATGAACTTAAAAAGAATGTTTTGATTAAAAGCCATATTTTAATTTGAGACTACCATTGATAGAAAAACCCTTTAATACCATTAATAGATGTTTGAAGGGCCCTCATGTAGAAGAGATTAAGTTTGTTCTGTATGGCCTCCGTAGACAGCAAACCAATGAGTGAAAGTTTCAAGTTTCTAAATGCTAAGAGTTGTTTAAAGCTAGATGGGGCTGTCTCAGGAGGTAATGAATCTATCTCCAGATTCATTCGTGTTGTCCAACTACTGAGATAATTCAAGAATTTAATTGTTCATGTTTTCCCTTTACTCGTGTATTCAAACATTTACTGAATAGGCACTGGTCTGAATGTTGGACATCAAGATTTAATAAACCATAAACCCTGCCTTTGGGGAACTTGCAGCCAGCAGGAGAACTGAAGTATTATTAACAAAGGATTACAACCCACGGTGCTTAGAAGTTATTACGAGGAGTGAGTAATAGCAATACCCTGGAGAGGCTGCTGAGGAGGTGAGTTGACCAGGCAGGCAAAGGGAGAAGGGAGTCCTAAGAAGAAACAATCGGCAAAGACTCAGAATTCAGGTTTTAGGACAGAGTCGTGGTGTATCGTTTGGATTACCTGTGCTCTGAAAGCACCCTCTAATCCTAAGATTCTATGTGTGGGCTGTTTAACTTTGTATATTTGTTTTTTCACTTCATGCCAGATAGTTCCTGTATGTATATATTTCAGTTGTTATTTTTCATAGGAAGTAAAAATACTGACCTTCTTCTTTGACTTTTGTTCGTAGTTAAATTCATACGAGAAGTAACGCCATATATCAAGAAGCCATCATTGGTGTCAGATCTGCCCTGGGAAGGTGCCGCTCCCCAGTCACCCAGCTTTAGTGGCAGTGAGGACTCTGGTTCTCCAAAACACCAGAACAGCACCAAGGACAGGAAGGTCATCCCGCTCAAAATGTGCTTTGCTGCTAGAAACTTAAGCATGCCGGACCTGGAGAACAGGTGAGCTGTACCTAAGGAGACCGTCCTACTCACAGCTTTACAAACTTAAACGGATATATTATAATACTGTTTTTGCATATTTTATGCAATATTATGACTGTTGACTAAATTAGGTAAAGAAAAACATCAATCTGAGATGAGAGAATCATTTCTGGGCTTCCATATTTAAATTACTTCACACATATATGTATATTGCTGTTGTTCAGTTTTTCAGTCTTGTCTGACTCTTTGCAGCCCTCTGGACTGCAGCATGCCAGGCTTCCCAGTCCTTCGCTATCTCCTGGAGTTTGCTTAAACCCGTGTCCATTGAGTCGGTGATGTTATCCAACCATCTCATCCTCTGTCGTCCCCTTCTCCTCCTGCCTTCAATCTTTCCCAGCATCAGAGTCTTTTCTAATGAGTTGGCTCTTTGCATCAGGTGGCCAAACAATTTTGGACGAACACACGAGAAACTTAATGATGGTTATCCCTGGGGAGTAAAGTGGGATAGAAGGTAGAAGGAAAGAAGAGGCCTTTACTTTTCATTTTATACCTTTATGGCGTGTTAATATTACTCCTTCATTGTGATTATGACTTAATAACTGAAAAAATCTTGTTCAAGAAACTTCTAAAAATATCTCCATAGAAGGAAATTCCTTATACTATGGATAGTGTAAAGAATCAGAGATCTTCATTCTAGATCAGTTGCATCAACTACAAATATCACTCTTGCAAGTTAGCTTCTCTTGACCTCAGTTTCCTCATTTGTAAAATGAGAGCATTGGATTGAATAATTTCTAATGTCCCTCCTAGTTCTATCACCATTTGGTTTCTATGACTTTGTCTTAATTAATGCCATGAAGTGGTACCGTTAAACTTAGTGTTAGAATAGACATTAAGGGGAAAATAAAGATAACGATAGTTGGAAAGATCCCTGGAGAAGGAAATGGCAACCCACTCCCAAATTCTTGCCTGGAGAATGCCATGGACAGAAGAGCCTGGTGGGCTATAGTCCATGGGGTCACAAAGAGTCAGACACAACTGAGTGATTAACTTTCGCTTTTACAAGGACAAACTTTTTATAATCTACTTTGACTTTTATGGTCTCCTCTGATCTGATTGCATAGCCAAATGCCTAGTCAGGATGAGATGGTTCACAGAAGACAACCAGAAACTGAATGACCTTGAGCATTTTAGGCCATAGGGACATAGAAGCTCCTGCTCTGTAGTATATTGTGTGTATGCTGGAAACAGCTGAGTTCTGCAATCACGCAGGCCTTGGTTTGAGTCCCAGCTAGGTCACTTGCTCCAAGGAGGGCTCTGAGCAAGTTCCTGTACCTCTATAAACCTTCATATTCTCATTGATTAAGAAAAAAGCCTTAACTGTGCAGATTAAATGAGATAACCACATACAGCCCTTTGCATAGAGTCAAACACGTAGCAGGATCATAAGAAATAGTAGTTTGAAAAGTCTTAACTGCTAACTTTAGCTCTATGTGTGTGCATTGCAAGCAAATTCTTTATGTCTGACCACCAGGGAATCCTATATATACACACACATACAGACACACACAGATACACACATTTTGTTTGGCCTTGCTATGTGGCTTGTGGGATCTTAGTTCCTGAGTCTACAGAGGTAAAAACGTGGAGTCCTAACCACTGGCTGCTGCTGCTACTAAGTCACTTCAGTCGTGTCTGACTCTGTGCAACCCCATAGACGGCAGCCCACCAGGCTCCCCCGTCCCTGGGATTCTCCAGGCAAGAACACTGGAGTGGGTTGCCATTTCCTTCTCCAATGCATGAAAGTGAAAGTGAAGTCGCTCAGTCGTGTCCGACTCAGCGACGCCATGGACTGCAGCCTACCGTAAGGCTCCTCCATCCATGGGATTTTACAGGCAAGAACACTGGAGTGGGCTGCCGTTGCCTTCTCTGCCTAACCACTGTACCACCAGTGAATTCTCATATATACATATTTTGAAAATTACATTCTGATATGTTTGTATTGTTTTTATTTGCTTTAAAAGTTCAAGACATAGAAATTACTTTGTGTTACATACAGGCATACAGGTTTATTTGTGAAAGATTATATATATATAGGATCATATGTAAATACAAAACAGCTTGATCTTTGAAGAAATGCTATGTTTATTTTTTTTATACAGTAAGAATCTAATTTGTAAAGTGAATAATCACCTCTTAAATCCAAATTAATTTTTTTTTCTCAAATGAGTTAGATTTATCTGTTAATCATGGACTTAAAAAAAATTAAATAGTAAGGACTAGAGTAGAGTTATAATGTGACTAAAGAATAAATACCCACTAAATTTATCAACTGATTGTCAGGCTGAGGAAAGTACTCAGGCTATGTTCCCTCCATTATAAATCATTTCTGAGAATGAGAATAGATTGTTGTCTTAGTCCAGTCAAGCTGCTGGTCAAATTTGAAATAGATTTTTAGAACCAAATGGAGAGGGCAGTTTGAGCTACAAGAGGGTATCACACCGTGCTCTTTAGTAGGACCATTGATTGGTCTGCTTGACCAGAGTGTATATACAAGGAAAGTTCTTAGAAGAGTCAGGCTCTTGCAGATTCTCAGGCTTAATTCTGCAAAGTAATTTATTTCTGATGTTGCTTGAAATACCAAATTTGGGGACCTCCCTGGCAGTCCTGAGGTTGACTCCATGCTCCCACTGCAGGGGGCACAGTTTCAATCTTTGATCGGGGAACTAAGATCCAGTATGCCCCACGGTGCAGCCAAAAAAAGAAATACCAAATTTGCAAATGATCTGCTTTTTGTAAAATATAAATCGAAAGAGAGTCAAAGTTATTCTTATGTCACTCTTACTTGCATTCCATGTGTGCTTTCTAGAGAAAAAGAAAAGCAGTAGAATTGCAGTTACCTGGAAAAATTACTTGTGACTTTGGTTATCCCCATAGGAATGTGGATCTTTATCCTATGTGTCTTGGTAAAAAAAAAAAAAAAAAAGTTCAGAACCATTGACTCATTAGACTGAAGTTAGGGTGATGGACTTTTGATACTTCAACCAAGCTATTTGTTTTCCATAAGCCATGGTTTCCTGCTGTAGAAAATGAAAGCTTATGTGAGGATTAAATAAGAGAATGATTATAAAATTGGCATAGAATGCTCTCAGTATATTATTATTATACCTGCTGCTGGTGTCCTTGTAACCTTAAATAAGTCCCTTAATTTCTCTGTCCTCCTATTTTTTTCCTTCCATAAAATGAACATAATAATACATGTTCAACTCTGTTTTTTAGAACTACTTCAAGAATAAATAAGATAGTATCTATAAAATCGCTTCAAGCTCATTCATCCTTAAATTTATCTCAGCTCTGTCAAAGGGAATGTCATGACAGGTAACACAACTGCAGTGTTTAAAGCCATGTAGAGAAACAGTTCATTTAGGAACAATAAAAATAAATTTATCAGGACATCTGTCACCAAGATATTTATCACATTGTAGCCCTAATTTTTTCCCTAATGCTTTATTGTGAAAATCTTCAAACTTATAGCAAAGTTGAAATAATTTTACAGTCAACACTCATTTTTCACCACTTAGATTCTACCGTTAACATTTTACTATGTTTGCTTTATCACAAATAAGCCCATTTAGCCATCCATCAGTCTATCTTATATTTTTGATTTGTAAATTGCATACATTACTATGCTTCCCTCTACTCAAACATGCATATAGAGTTCAGTGTTTTTGTTGTAACCTTTTTTCTTTTGAGATAATATCTACATACAATAAAATATACAAACCATAAGTTTTGACAGATGCATTCAAAATGTGTGACCCAAGCCTGTCAAGATACTCTTACCCTAGGAGGTTTTCTTTTGCCCTTCCAGTCAATTCCCTCTCCTACCATCCAAGGCTACTCCTGTTCTGACTTGCTGTCATATATTGGTTTCGACTATTCTAAAACTTCATAAAATTATAGTCATGTCATGTGTACTTTTTATGATAGAATTATTTTACTCAGTGTAATATTTTTTTAAATTTATTTTTTAATTGAAGTAAGATAGCTTTACAGTGTTGTATTGGTTTCCAGTGTAAGATTCTCGAGCTTCATCCTTCCTGTTATGTGTAACAATAGTTCTTTCTCTTTATTGCTAAGTAGTAGCATATTTTATGGATATAACACAGTTTCACAGTTTCTTTATCAATTTTCCTATTGATGGTTACAATTCTTGTGGGCATACATTTTTAGTTCTTGTGGGTAAGCTCTTAGTGAAACTGCTGACTCAAAGGATAGGTGTATATTTCCTTTTTTTAAAAAACCTGGGAGACTTTTTTTCCAAAGTGGTTGTGCCGTCTGACATTCCTACCAGCCACATCCATGCCAACATTGATAGTGTCAGTCCTTTTAACATTAACTGTTCTGATGAGTGTGTAGTGGAATCTCTTTGTGGTTCATCCTTTGTGTTTATGTAAAGACTTCTTTGACAGGAGAGGACAGCAGCCTTTTTTTCCCCTCTGTTTCACTACATTGATTTAGTTTGACTATCTAGAGCTGGAAAAAAGTGCTGACTATCAGAATGTATAAGTGAGAAGGGGGAAGAAATTTATTGCTTTTTCCACCTCTCCTCTTTCAAGGTCTCACTAGATGCTTCTGATTGTTATAAGCAGTTCATTGTGGAAACTGAAAGCTAAATAAATAATGACAAACTCCAGGGAGAGAACATGAGCCTGTTCCTTAGCAAACAGCCTTATGGGCAGTGCAGAGTTTATCGAGAACAAGGTGTTCTCAAAGCTGCTTTTCGGAAATGTAACTGTTATCGTTGAAGAGGTTCACAAGGTCTGGGTCATCTTCGCTTTGGCTGTTTTCCATGTAAAAGGTAAATTTTGGCTTTATGACATACAAAACAACATGATTATTAATTGAACATTATTATAAATTGAACTCATACTTTATGACAAAGACTTTTCTGAACAGAATAAGCAGGCTAGACTTAGACAATCTTATGCTTCTGTGGACCTAACCATGATCTGATTCATCTGGTCAGAATGTAATTGCTTTTCTCAGGAAATCCTCAGTGGTTTGACTGGAGGCCAGACCTCTTCACACTGTAGCTGTCTCCTCCTCTCTCCTGTGGGCCCAAACAATGACTGGCAGACTGCCTCCAAACTCTTGGTAGTTTTCATTTGAATTTGTCTTTTAAAACACCAGTCAACATTAGGAAACACTTTGTTCCCTTTATCAGCTCCAGGGGCTGCTTCTTCAAAGGCAGACTTCTGGATCCTAGAATCATTAGTCCTGTTGTGGAGTTTGTGTTCTGAATTCTTCTAATTTAATTTCCTATTTTACAATCACATCTTAAGAAACACTGCAAATTTTCTCTTTTGATGAAAAGTTGGTGATTATGTCCTAGGGAACTGTTTTGCTCCTGTTTTCCCCTTTTTTAGCCTAGTGGTCCCATGACCTCTTGCTTAATCAGGTTAAGTTTATTTTATAACAGACATATTTTCCTTTCTTTTACTTATTAATAAGTAGGAACTTTAACATCAGGATTTTCAGAGTGTTAACTATGGCCAAGGACCTGTGTCTAAGACTTTCCCAGGAACTGTATGAGGTCTGAAGGCTTTTTCAGAAGTGAACGTTTTGTGCCCAGAGAAGGATGAGCTGATTCCTGCCTTTAGTGTTAAGTAGGTCAGTAGGAGGAGTGAAAGAAATTTTTCATCATGGTTTTGCGACTGAACTTTTAGCATGTGATTAAGGATGTTAAGCTGGTTACAGTGCCAAAGCAACCAGGTAGAAATGAACAGCCTCTGTAGAAAATGGTCAGCCCGGTAGAGGGTCTAAACTAAGAACATCCCTGGCTCTTGCGTTCAGTTTGGTGGGATGAGGGTGGCGGTCAGGCTCCTGCTGGATTGAGGGTGGGGCAGTCACTAGCTGCTGGGTGTGGGAAATGCTGAACCAGTCAGCTGGCGTCTCTATTTTAGCTGCGTGCTTTACTCCCACTTCCAGAGGTAACTGGCGCCTCCAGTTCCTCAGCCTCTTCAGGATTCTGCAACGTGGACTGGCTCGGATTTGACTCTCCTCTACTTTTCTTAGGTTTGCTAAATCATTTAGCTACTCTGTCTGCTTGCCAGCTTCCAAAATTTTGTTGTAGTCGCTCCTCTCATCTTCTCCCTGAGCTTGTAGGATTATGCTTTTTAAAAATTCCCTTTAAATTTGTAAATGACTCCTTAGATAAAATACCAAAAGCACAGTACGTTAAAGAAAACTTTACAAGTTGAACTTTATTAACAATGAAAGCTTCTACTGTGTAACAGACACTATGTACTAGGGTTCCCCAGAGAAACAAACAATAGGATGGATAGATAGGTTTATTTACTCATTATAGGAATTATGCAGTTGTGGAGACGAAGTCCCATGGTCTGCAAGCTGGAGAAATAGAAAAGCCAGTCTTAAAATTCACCCCAAGTTCAAAGGCCCAAGAACCAGGAGCACCAGTGTTTGAGGGCTGGAGAAGATGAATGTCCCAACTTAAGAGAGCGAATTTGCCTCTCCTCTGCTTTTTTTATTCTATTTATGCCCTCGGTGAATTGGATGATGCCCAGCCGCACTGGCGAGGACCATCTCCTTTGCTCATTCTATTGATGATGCTAATTATTGCAGAAGCACCCTCACAGACACACCTGGAAATAATGTTTTACCAACTACCTGGACATACCTTAGTCCAATCAAATTGACACACAAAATTAACCATCACACACTGTTAAGAGAACAAAGAGATAAGCTGAGGACTGGGAGAAAAATCTTTGTAAAATACACATGAAATAAAGGACTGACATCTGAAATATACAAGGAATTCTAAAACTAAGTAATAAGAAAACAACCCAGTTTTAAAATGGGCAACAGACACTTCACCAAAGAAGAAATAGAGATGACAAATAGGCAAATGAAAGGTATTAAAATCATATTCCATTAAGGAATTGTGAATTAAAACAATAAGATGTCACTGTACATGTACTAGAATGGCCAGAATCCAGCGAACAGTACCACATGCTGGTAAAGATGTACAGCGCCAGGAAGTCTTATTCATCAGTGAGGGGAATGCAGAATGATACAGCTACTTTGGAAGACAGTTTGGCAGTTTCTTACAAAGCTAAACATAGTAGTCTTACCATGTGACCCCACAATTGTGCTCCTTAATATTTACCCAAAGGAGTCAAAAACTTAGGTCCACACAGAAACGTACACATGGATGCTTTCATCATAATTGCCAACATTTGAAAACAACCAAAAGGACCTTCCATAGGTGAATGGATAAACAAACTATGGTTCCTCCAGACAGTGGAATATTATTCAGCCATAAAAAGAAATAAGCTCTTAAGCCACAAAAGACATGGAGGAATCTTAAATGCATATTGCTAAGTGAGAAAGTTACATACTACAGGATTCCTAGATCAGCAGTTGCCAGGAGTTCAGGGCCAGGGGGTGGGGGTAAGTACTGTTTTAAATCTTCCCATAACAAGTGTATAATTGTTTTTTTTAAGAGAATATTAATCATTTTTTAGCCAAGAAATATCAATATTTATGTTAAGGACCATGACAGCAACAATTGATATAGTGAAAAATAACATTAAAAAGAAAAAACATTATAGTATAGAAAACTAAATAAAGGTCAATTGAATATTAAGCTATTTGTCAGAAATCTCTTTCCTTCTCTCTACTTTTTCTGGCTTTTTGGATGGAGGTGCTCCGCCTGCCTAGGAGTGTGTGTCCTGCTGATGACTCAGCAGGTAGTATCCTTTTTGGGTCCAATTAAATCTCCCTAGGCCATTTCTCTATTGTAATCCATCTTACATCCCACCATAAAATTATTTTTTAGCTTATTATTTTTAATTGTGATAAAATACACATAACATAAGATTTACCATCATAACTATTTTTCTGGAGGAGCAAATGGCAATTCAGCTCCATATTCCTGCCTGGGAAATCCCATGGACAGAGGAACCTGGTGGGCTAGAGTCTATGGGGTTGCAAAGATTCAGACATGACTGAGCAACTGAGCATGCACACACACACACAACATAAAATTTACCATCTTAACTATTTTTAAATGTATAGTTCAATTTTTATTAATTATATTCATATTACTATAATACCGATCTTCAAAACTTTTTCCTCTTGCACAAAAAAATTGTACCCATTCAACAGCTCTCCGTTTCCCTCTCCTCCCATCCCCTAGCCACTACCATCCTAGTTTTTATTTCTGTGACTTTGACTACTCTAGGTACCTCATATAAGTGGACTCATAGAATATTTGCCCCTTTGTGATCGGTTTGTTTCATTTAGAATAATCCTCTCAAGGTTCACTCATATTGTAGCATGTGTCAGAGTTTCTTTCCTTTTTAAAGCTGAATATTATGTGTTTGTGTGTATCCCATTTTGTTTATCCATCCCATTGATGGACATTTGGGTTGTTCCCACCTTTCAGTTGTTATGAATGATGCTCCTCTGAACCTAGGTGTACAGATATCTTGTAAAGTTAATTTTTTAATTCATTGTTTTGATCATATTGTCCCCTTGTTCAGAATCCTCAGTGATTCCACGTTGCTTACCAATTAATATCCAGATTTAACCTGCTATTCAAAACCCCCAAAGTTTTATTCTGAAGCTGCTTCTTGCTGTATTTAGCTATAGGATAGAAATCAAATAAACTCATCAGGACTATAACTAAAACAGAAGGAAAATAGCTTGTGACTTACTATCTAAAGATGCTTCAGGTATGGGCTTTGTGAAGTGTTTCGACTGGTCACAGATCTTATTTATGTTTTGACTATTCTAGAACTCTCTGGCCTATTTGGCTATTGCTGTAAAACTGAAGGCATATGAAACATGGATAGACTTGTGGGTAAACCTTCAGGTAGCTAGCAGGATAGACTTGTGGGTAGACCTTCAGGTAGCTAGTGGGAGGGCTATCAGTGGATAAGTAGGTAGGTAGCATGGATAGATGTGTTTATAAGCTGTATGCCAGGTTGGTAAGTGTGCCCCAGTGGTGAAGAGGCCCCCACTGCAGTCCTGCTTTGCTGCTAACATCTCAGGAGTGCCTTTTTGAGCCAAGAATTTTGTGGTAGTCATCACAGTTCTTTATAGAAGTAGTTTTTGTAACTTATATATTAATTAAATATAAACTTTCTGCCTTCCCCATTAGATGATAGGCCCAGTAAGAGGAGAGACTAGTTTTTGTCTATTTTTTTTCACTATTGTATCTCTAAGACAGTGTCAAGCATAGAATCTAGAAAATAGTAGGTTTTCATTAAATGTTTATTTAAGAAAGGATGGACTGATCAGAACTCAAATGAGAGTGAATATTTGCCACATTAAGTATGGCAAGTTAAAATGGAATGATAAAGGAATCTCTAAATATGACCAGAGAGAGGGATGCACGCTTCAAGGCAGACATGCTGGTGTACCTGTAAACCAGTCATGTTTGTCAGGTGGCGTGGGATCTCGTGACAGGGCTGCAAGGAAGCGAAAACTGTCTTCAGAAAGATGAAAGAATGAAAAGTTCTCTCCTTGGTCAGTGGCAGTTTGTCAGTTTTTAGCCTACCATGAAAAACACTCCTAAGAGCTTTTAATTTTTTCCCTTTTAAAAGATATATATGTTCACTGTTAGAGCACAGCAGTGAACATATGTTAGTCATTTAGTGATTGATTTTTAAAATGCTCTTGGCAAAAGCTTTGATCAAAACACAAGATAGTACCCAGCAAATTGCTCTATAAGGAACTGGTTGCGTGTACCTTTAAAAAGATTTAAATAAGTCCTAAAGGTTACTTTTGAAGTAGAGATTATTCTTAGTTGAGCATTAATAAATAATCGTCATAGAGTTGAAGATTTCTTAACTATTTTTCCTCCACTACTTGGAGGTTGATTTAATCATATGACATTATCCAGACCCTAGAAAACAATTCCATATTTTCATAGAGAGTCATATTCTTCAGCTATTTTATTTCACACAGTGGAAATTTCAGTTCAATTTTTGGCAATAAGTTTTACTTACCTAGCAATACTATATACCAGAATTTTCTAAGTATTTAAAAAAAATTCTTTCATTACAATGTGCCTATGAGATTCAACAAGCAGGCTGTCCATTTCTTTGACTTGGAAATGAAGGTGGAGTGAAGTGTTCTTACTAGGGATTCTATGCTAGGTTCTCTCATTTCAGGTCATTTCATGAATACTGAGACAGCAGACCCAGCAGTTAGTCTTTCTGGTGATGATCTTTCCACATGTGGATTTCTCTGGGATTGGACTCTAAGGAATTAAGAAAAAGCATTTATATTCTGGAATGTAAAATTAAAGTTGATTTTCAGGAATATATGTTAAACTGTGGCAGTTTTGATGGCTTCTGATCCAGCTCATTTTCTTTTTTTCTTTTTCCACACAGATTGATAGAGCTCCATTCTCCTGATAGCAGGAACACGTTGATCCTCCGTTGCAAGGATACAGCCACAGCACACTCCTGGTTCGTAGCTATCCACACCAACATAATGGCTCTCCTCCCACAGGTGTTGGCTGAACTCAATGCCATGCTTGGTGCAACCAGTACAGCGGGAGGCAGCAAGGAGGTTAAGCACATTGCCTGGCTGGCAGAACAGGTAGGCTGGGAGGCAGGGCAAGGTCTCACCGGGTCACCGTTCAGAGCCAGGATGGTTCCCCCATTTCATATGTCTGGAATATTTATCACAAGTCAGGTCTCCAGTGTCTACCTTGTAGATCTTTTGTTTCTCCTCCCCTAGTCTTTAGCTATTTATTGCTAGTTATTACTTCCACCAGAAGAATTGACTGTCATAATAGTCATCATCATAACATAACTATGAAGAGATTCTTATCATTTCTATCCTTAAGGACTGGAGATAATTTTCATGATTTTAGAATGAAATCAGCAACTTATTTTGCGAAGGGTTATTAGTGCCACGACTTCTTAACTCAGCCATGATAGCAGCAAAACAGTCATAGACAACATGAACGTGAATAGATATGGCTGGGCTTTAATAAAACTTTATTTACAAAAACAGAAAGTGGGCTGTATTTGGCCCACAGGTCATAGTTTCCCAATTCTTGCACTAGTCTACTAACAAGAGGCTTACTACCCTGATCTGGGAAAAGTTTAAAATATACAAAATATTTTACAAGCTATTAAACACGTGTACAGTTGTCTTCTACAACTGACAAATGGAAAGAAACCAGAAAACTTAAATAGAGGTTGGGTGAAAGGAATGGAAGAACATAATCCTGGTTAGTTTAGATCCAGAGTTTGACAAGAGGGAGACTAAAAGTTCTATATGATGTTACAATACATCCTTTTTCTTTCGGGGCCTTCACCGTCAGCTGGGCCAGAGGGGGCTGAAAACAAACAGGATTAGGGAGTCAGAGAGGAGTGTTCAAGTGCTAACTCTGTTTTTCATTGGTTTTCTTTTTAAAAGTTCCTTTATATCTTTGCACCCTAGTTCCTTCGTGTGTGCCGGGGGGCAGGGATTGCATCATTATCAGCCCAGAAAGGTTTTGTTCTTTTGTGTTGTTGTTTTATTTTGTTTTAAATACAGTTTCAGGGTCTGGCTCCCCATGGTCCCCCTCAGGAGTCCCCATTTGGTAGACTGACGGTGGGGCCTGGCCATCTCATCTGCTGCCCCAGGTGATAGTGTGGTGAATCAGTTTTGGACTCCACTGATCTATTTATTTTCGGCCATGAAATTTTATGAACACTTCAATGATGATTCTAATAAATTAGAACACAGAATTAGTACTATGATGATTTCTAGGAGGCATGACTAGAATAAGCAGAAGAAACTAATGAAAATCATGATATAAGTACTTTTGACTTTGAAAGTTTTAGTTTTTTATCATGGTTTCTATGTTTTTATATGCTGGTTGAAAAACTCAATGGAGTGGTAGTTGTTCTGTGCTTTTGGCAATGCTAGAAATCTTCATGATTTAAAAAAATACTTTCGCAAGGTTCTAAGATTAAAATGAGAAGTTAATAGGTGAAGTCTTACCCTCCTTCTGGTTCCCTATCGACCTAATTCCCACCCCTCAGCCCCCAGAAAGGTAATCACTTTGATTCCTTTATAGTGACTCTTTTGAGAGTTTCTTATGCAGATAAAAGCAAATATGAAATATGTTCTTTTTTATAAAAGAAGAAAGCATATTATGCACACTACTTTATATCAATACTTTGCTGTTTTTTTTTCTTGAAACAATATATCCTGGAGATCCTTTTATATCAAAACATTTGGAGCATACTTTTTTGCAACTGTATAGTTTTTCATTGTGTGGCTGTAGTTGAATAAGCATTTCCTCCAGTGTTGTTGTCATAATCTTGTGCCCTTACAGAGAATGAATAACCTTGCTCTAATGAATAACCGTGTAGTTTGTCCTTTCACACATGTGCTGTCCGAACGCTTTGGTTCCAGAGTCCAGATAGAGCAGATAACAAGATAACACACATTATCTGAATGTATTTGGTTCTTAAGTTTCTGGTAGTAAGTTGTAAAACTTTGGTTAGAAAAGGATTTATCCAGAATTTTAACATCATTTCCTGAGCTTTGATCATTAGAGTTCATGGAACTGAATATTTGTATACCTGTAGGATACATCTCAGAAGTGCTGTTTCAAAGGGTTTATTAATAACCTATCTCTATAAGGCAAATGACCCCCAAGACTTAGTGTCTTTGTTTCTAAGGATTGCGAATCTGGTAGCCATTTAGTTGGGTGGTCCTGGCCCAGGACCCTCAGGAAGTTGCAGTCAAGCTGTCAGCCAGGGTGGCAGTCATCTGAGGGCTTGATGGGTTGGCGGGTGCACCTCCAACATGATTCATCTATATCGCTGTTGGAAGGAAGTCTCAGTTTTTTGCTGCTTGTAGGCAGAAGTCTTCAGCTCCTTGCCATGCAGGCCTTTCCACAAAATTGCCTCAGTATCCTCAAGATACAGCTGTTGGTTTCCCTCAGAGCAAGTGATCTGAGAGAGAGAACAAGATGGACACCACAATACCTATGTGGCTATGACCTAGGCTCTTCTTCTCTCTTTTTTTCATTAGAAGTGAGTTATTACTAAGTCTAGTCTACACCCCAGGACTCCAGCTCTTAAAGGGAAGAATGGTAAAGAATGTGTGGACATCTTTTTAAACTACCACAAAAGATACAGGCATTTGTATCAGTGGGCTTCCCTGGTGGCTCAGATGGTAACAAATCTGCCTGCAATGCAGGAGACCCAGGTTCAGTCCAGGGGTTGGGAAGATCCCCTGGAGAAGGAAATGGCAACCCACTCCAGTATTCTTGCCTGGAGAATTCCATGAACAGAGGAGCTTGGCAGGCTGCAGTCCATGGGGGTCGCCAAGAATCGGACAGAACCAAGCGACTAACACACACAACCACAAACACTGGGACTAACACTTTGTATGAATAATTTTGATAGATATTGTCAAATTGCCTTCCGTTAAGATTGAACTAATTTAAATTCCCACCAGCAATATATGAGAGTTGCCAGACCTTTAAAGTGGAGTTAATTTGGTTTATGCTACATACAGACCAGAAGAAGAAAAAAATTAAGCCATGAATTCATCACAGTCTGCCCTCGATGGACTATGTTTTATGTGTGTGTTTCCTCCACTCAGTTGTGAGTTTTTAAAGACAGGAGCACATTTCTTTCAAATCTTTCACCCCAGAGAACTTAGCCTAATGCTTTCTATATAGTAGATATGCAGCTGCTCCTCCAACCTGCTCCTCCTCCTCCTGCTCCCCCACCCACAGCCCTTACCCTGGCCAGCCTCCCCCAGTACAGGCCACCAGATGGGCTCCTGAGACCCTCCTCCCGACACACGGCAAAAGGCTGCCTATGTACAGCTCATTCCACTGAGGGTGGAGAGCGGGAGGGTGTACGCTAGACCTTGGACTGGCAAATAGAGGCCTGGGGTGGGGAGGTCAGTGTGCCTCAGTTTCCTCCCTAACGATAATGGAATTTTTATAATACCTGAAAACTGAGGGGGCTTCCCTGGTGGCTCAGACAGTAAAGAATCCACCTGCAATGCAGGAAATGTGGGTTCGATCCCGGGGTCGGGAAGATGCCCTGGAGAAGGAAATGGCAACCCTCTCCAGTACTCTTGCCTGGAGAATCCCTTGGACAGAGGAGCCTGGTGGTCTACAGTCCACGGGGTCGCAAGAGTCGGATACGACTGAGCGACTGACACACAAATTTTTTCCTTTGTCTACATATATACATGCAAAAAGCAAGTAGACAAGTCATTAATTATAAAACACTATCCAGGAACACAAGCTCAGGGTTGGGAAATAATACTAAGTTGAATAGTTTCAAGTTCTTTAAAAAATAGTACTACAGAACTAATCCAAAGTGCTGTTTTTAAACTGTTCATGATTTTTACTTTTTCCATGTAGTTGTTTCGGCCACCCAAATCAAATACACTTAGAATAAAGTGTTCAAGCAAGATTGGATATCATTTCTCAGAGGAATTTTATAATGAACTTACATATTTGATAAAAGTTGAACTAGGTAAATGCCAAAGCCTTCTTTAATTGTAATATTATTTAATTCTATGACTGTGAAAATGGCCAATCTATTTTCAGATCATGTAATCTTTTTAAAATAGGTAAGCATTTCTTTTAGCAATAGATATATTTCCTGAAAAGCATACACAGAAATGAAACTGTTTCAGTTGTACCTAGAAAAGATAGGCATTTGGGGCAGATAACTTAAGGAAGGATTATTTATTTAACTTTAAATGATCTTTATCTGTTTGTTATTTTACATTATCATAAATTGGTTTGCCTAAAATAGGGAAAACCTAGGCTATGGATGTTTGGTAACTAATAATTTCTGTGCAAGGGACTTATCTCTTTATTGATGCTGATTTTTATGTGACTGATAACTATGACTTTTATATTCTTATGTTCTAACTATACCTCTTATATTATTAAGAACTATATATTCTTAAAAGAGAATTTTCTTTAAGTCTACCAAGTATGGAGACATACGTTATCTACAAAATAAGTATTTTAGGCATTTGAGTATTGATGGAAAAGCCAAGATAGCCAAAGAAAGACTTGTTTTCACAGTTTCTACTTTGTCCCTCATTATTCTCAAAATGTGTCAAGATTCAAATTAGAAACATATACACCAAATCAGGATTAATGGCACAGTTTATTTTTTGCTCTATGTTTTCTATCGTAATACTAAAATGCATAAAAAACAGAAGTATATCACCTCTTAAAAAGATTTGTAGGATGAAAAGATTTAGGGAATGAATAATAACTATGATTAATTTTTTCATCTTTAGTGCTATTCAACTCTATTTGTTAAAAAACAAAATTTGGAGAGGACTGTTGTTTGCCCAGGTGTACACATGTGTGGATGTTGAAACACAAGCAAAGCAGAACCCTAACATTAGTATCCTTTTTTTATCTGGCCGAAAACTCGATAGCAGGGGAAAAAACCACCTCAGCAGTTGAGCCCCAAGGCTGCTTGTACTGATACCACAACCGAAAGCACATGCTATATATAGCCGGCGGCATTCTGATTCCAGTGAAGGCAAACAGTACCCTTATAAGTTAAGGCAGATAGGCAAACAGAAGGACTGAAACTGAGGTTTCATTTTTCTCCAGTGATTAAGTAGAAGAGGGAAAAGATATCCTCCAAAAGCGAAGGACTCGAAAGAGCTAAAGAATAAACCCTTTTTAAAAATTGTTTATTGAAAACAGAAGTTCTCTGTCTTTAAATTGGATATTGTTTCTATCGACATTAGCAGTTTTCCTTTCTCTTCTTTGGGAAGAAATACATTTAATTTAATTTTCTAAATGCATATACTGTGACCTAGCATTCACAATCTGTCTTATAACTTAGTAAAAAAAAAGTTAATTTAAAAAATCAGGTTATCCTTTTATCCCTTTGGGAAGGTAGATTTTTATATTATTTTCCCTATGAAATATTGTCCATAAAAATCTCAGAGACAAAGACTTAGTGCACATAAATTAGAAATCCCTTTGGAGTATCTGTGACCCCAATATTGAAGAATCCAAGAGAATCTTTTTCCAGCTGATACTTTCCCTCCAGACGTCACAGTCTTAGTCTTTCCCCCTAGACATATAAAATCTTAGAAAGACATCACAATCTTTACCCCTAGACATATAAAGTCTTAGGAAACTCAGGTTCACCAGTAAGGAAATAGTTAATTATTTCTCCCGTATTTTGCTAGAATTCTCAGGGTTGGGTCATGTATTTTGGGCTTTCAGCACATGGTTGAACATGGGTAGCTTCACTGGCTGGAATTCATTTCCTGCTCGTGGAATCAAGTCATAGCTCTAACAAGAGTAGAGACCCAGTGTAGATGTTACAGCACAGAAATGAACCACTCAGGCCACTTTTCAGATTATAGATGTATTCTTAAAATGCTCTGACATGTTCAAATTACCTTCAGAAGTCATTAAGGAAGAAAAGATAAAAGGTGGATCTGAAGACAAGTGAGAGAAAAGTGATTCATCAATTTAAATTTATCTCGAAGCTGTCAGTGATAGCGAGCTGAAAAGTTGAGGGTTGAAATACTGTTGTTACGGACTCCCTGCTCAAAGGTCTCATCTTAGGAAGGCAAACATTTTGATGATACTAGGGCTTTATTTGAACATAGTCTTTTGCTTTTTGGCCTTGGATCCTTGACAATATATATAAATAGTGGTGGTTTTCCTACGTTTTTAAACTATCACAGAGATAACTGAGCTTTATGCAATTAAATGCAATGGTACATTTGAAACTGAAGCATAAACTTCCTGAACTGTAATGGGCAACTCTTTGACAGTAGTTTATATCAGTGTTTCCAAAATAGAACATAGTTGGTCATTTTGCCATTGTAAAAAGATAAAATAGAAATTATCAGAGTGCATTGTACAAAAGATAGGAATTATGGTTGTTTAGGAAATTTTTAAATTCAGTATTTATATATATGTATTGAGTTGCAATATAAAATGTATTTCCTTATTGTAAGTTTTGATCAAAAATATTTGAAAAACACTGATATTTAGATTATACAGACTTACTCGGTAACAGTTTCTATCTTGCACTTAGAAGATGTTACTCCCACATCAGATATACTGAAACCATTGTCATTTTGAACTGAGTGCTGTGTGTTTAATTAGAATTGGTGATAATTAGTTATTGTGGAGTAGGGGAAAGGAACTGTGTCATATCATTAGAAAATGTGTGTCATTCACTCAGGGAGCACTTTCTCCAGCTACACACAATCTACTTCACACCTCCCAGTGGAGAGGGCCTGCCAGTGGGAAGGAATCTGTGGGGGGCATTTCCTTTGTCTCACATGGGTTAGGATGGGGAGGCCTACTGTCTTAGGTGGTCACTGAAGGAACTTTCACAGTTACACATCATTATAGTTAGCTCTACTTTCTGGATCTCACCTCTGCAACAGGCAAAGCTAGATGGTGGGAGGCAGCAGTGGAGACCTGTCCTCATGGCCGTAACTGAGAAGGACCTGCTGCTTTATGACTGTATGCCATGGACCAGGGATGCCTGGGCATCACCGTGTCATAGCTACCCTCTTGTTGCCACAAGGTAAGACTAAAGACAACAAAATATCTGTCTGACTCTGAATCTACTAAGGAATTTTAAAACGACTTCTGTTATATCTTTTAGGTGCCTAAAATAGCATTCAAGCAGCGATGTAGATGATTTAGACAAAAACTGTTCTTTCACAACCCTATTAATCATTTTTGCAGCTCCTAGCTCAGAATATATGGTTTCTGTCACGAGTATTTTTGTGTGTATTTTTTAAGTTGTTGAAGCAGCTCCCTAACTGCTCGTCTCAAGACTTGCTTACTCATGAAGTAAATAAATTGTGTTTTGGTTTTTTTTTTCCTTATTGACTGTGACTAGAAAACCACTGAAATTGTGGCAGCATTTTGACTGAGTGATGAAATCATTTAAACCAGAATGTGGTACTGTGGATAAACTACACAACTTAGCCAAAATATTCTTCAACTTCTCTTTCTAGTATAAGAGTACATTTGATTCCATCAAGTAAACATTTATCTGACCTGAAGCAACAGGATGTTTCTAGTATGCCAGATGTAGGGAGCTGGAAGGAAAGGAATGGAGAAATGTAGATTTGGAGGCCAATATGTCTTAAGAAATAACCAGAAACTAGTTATCTAGTGTGAAACTAGGAAACAAATTCAGTGTTAATTTGGGCTTAAAAAAGAATCAGGTTTTGATACAGCTCAAAAACTACATATTAAAAAGGAGTTCCACAAAAAAGCACTTGGTAGTCAAAAAGGCTAAATGATGGCATCATCTAGTATGTCCCGTGGGAAGCAGTGTGGAGTTCCGGCTTTCAGGAGACAAAGATTCATGTGAGGAAGAGAATTCGTACATTATAGGAAGACTTTTACGTTATGTAGGATTTCCTTCAATTTGCCAAGTTCCCTTACATATATCATTATTTTTAAAAAATATAATTTTCACATAGCTTTTCAGGAGTTCCTCGGTAATTTAGAGCGGTAGCCCTTAGATCACAGAATAGAGATGAAGGATTTATTGAGCCTCAGAGTTAGAGAAGTGTGCCCTCATTAATTCCTTCAGGATATAAGGGTCCTGCAGAAAGGGCCTTGATGATTCCATAGCAAAGGTAGACAATCTCTGATAAATAAATAAATTAATTATAGTTCAAAAATTAAAGAACACTGTTAGGGTGATATAAATTAACATGAGTTACTATTTACATTGGCTTGCACATTTACAGATTCTTGGAAACCAAAGCTGTATGTTTGTGTTTATTCAATAGTTGATATTTTAGGATGGTCAGGGAATTGAGTAAAACATGAATGTGATAAATGAAGAGAATTTTTATTTATTTTTCTTATTTCATCTGACACATTTCCTGAGGTTAAAGCCAAGTGCCCGATACAGATAGAGAATTAGATACAGGTGCTGTAGGTTTTGCAGGATGTGCATTTTGTAGTCTTTTCCTATATGCCTTCTTTGACTGGAAAAGAAAAAGATCCAGAGAAAGTGTGGCTACTTGACAATGTGGAAAATTGAGTGGTGGTGTGCTTATGGGATTTATGGGGTCAAAGCCACTGTACCGCCTTTGCATGAGCTCATCGGGCCTTCCCACTAAAGGGGCCTTTTGGCAGTGTGTTCTAACCAACTGCTGTGCAGCAAGAGTACAGCAGCTGGTTTGAATTAGATTCCCTCTGCCAAATATTTCATAATCTGTAGGAAAAATTCTCCTGGACTTTATATTTTTTAAGGTCTGATTTGAGATTAGCAATCAAACTGAATATGGGGGAATACACCCTGACACTTTGCTCACACTCTGTATTACTTGGATTGTATATGGAGTAATTTTGAAACTCATTTAACTCTTGCTGAAATAGCTAATGTGTAATTGGCATGTTGGTTCTACAGGGATCAGCTCAGGGAGGTGGTTCTCAAATAATACTTTCGTGGATCTCTGGGGATACCCTCTTCAGGGGGTCTGTAAGTTCAAAACTGTTTTCACAGTAATACTAACATGTTTGCTTTTCTCACTGTTGACATTTGCACTGAGTTTGGTAAAATTGCTTGTACCTTATCATGAATCAAGGCAGATGGTACCGAACTGTATGGCCTTGCAGGGAGAAACATGCCAGTTTAACCTCAAAATGCCTTTGTTGAGGCAGAAAATTGCTAGTTTTATTTAATCTCAGCCCTTGAGTATTCATCCTGTTGATAATCTGTGAGATGACATGGGAAGTGCTTAGAGTCCACTTCTGCTGCACATCTGGAGGTGTGATGGTTTGTTACAAAGAAAAGCATGTGTGGTTTTTGTGAGCTAAACTCGCTGGTTGGTTGGTTGGTTTTTTTTTAATGGAACACCACTTTCCCTTCAAAAAAAAAAAAAAACTGACAGACTATGGCTACTCAGACTTGGGTATTTGTCAGACTTTTAATTTTTTCTAAAATAAAATTCAAAATGAATTTGTCATTTAAAGAAAACACTGATGGTATTTGTTAACAATTAAAATTTTCTATCTTTCAAACAAAAAATTAGAATTCTGGAAAACTTATGTCTCTATGAATTTTGACAGCTTCCTAGTAGTTAAAGACTTACCTGATGAGATCAGTGGTGATATTACCAAATGTGACTTTTTTATATAATAAAATACTTTTAACATTTGGAAAATGTGCATAACTCAATGAAAAAACATATTCCAAATGACCAATTCATGATGCTCCAAAATCATGCAAGGATAAAAAAATCTATTCAAGCTGCAAGAGAGACCATTGGATTTTTTAATCTAACAAGATAATTGAGAGTGTCCTGGTGGCTCAGTGGTAAAGAATTTGCCTGCAATGCAGGAGCCACAGGGAGAAGCAGGTTTGATCCCTGGCTTGGAAAGATCCCCTGGAGAAGGGCATGGCGACCTGCTGCAGTATTCTTGCCTGGAAAATCCCATGGATAAAAGAGCCTGGAGGTCTATAGTCCCTGGGGTCCCAGAGTCGGACACAACTGGAGCAACTTAGCACACATAAAAGCTTTATTGATAAGGTTTCAGATCCTACCTTGCAACTAACCTTTAAGAAACTACTTGTTGATTTTTGCTTTGGTGGACAGAAAGATAGCCATAATTATCTGAAATAGCTATTAAAAGACTGGTTCCTTGTCCAGCTGCATACCTGGGTGAGGCTGGGTATACTTTAGCTACATGCTGTGGCAGAATGCAGATACACATAAGAGAATTCAGCTGTCTTTTATTAAGCTATATATGAAAGAGATTTGAAAAAAATTAAAACAGTGCCAGTCTTCACATTCATTTCATTTTGAAAAATATTATTTTTAATAAAAGTATGTTATTTATATTAGCACCTAATAAGTATGTTATTTTTAAATGAATTAATATTTTAAAGATTATCAGTTTTAATTTCTCATTATAGTAGATATGCTGTATTTCTTAATAATAGTAAATATAGTGTGAAGAGCAGGTGGCGCACGGGGCTTCTCACTGCCATGGCTTTTCTCGGTGTAGAGCACGGTCTCTCGGTGCGTGGGCTTCTGCACTGGTGGCACATGGACTTACTAGCTGCAGCTTCTGGGCTCTAAAACACAGGCTCAGTAGTTGTGGCACATGGGTTTAGTTGCTCTGCAGCATGTGGGATCTTCCTGGACCAGGGAGCAAGCCTGTATCTCCTGCATTGGCAGGCAGATTCTTTACCACTGAGCCACCGAGGAAGCCCTAACGTATAAAGTTTAATGCTTTTTAATATTTTGACAGTTATGCAATTACCACGTCAATATTAGGACACTTGAATCACCCCAGAAAGAAACTCCTTACCCCACTAGCATTCGCTCTTCATTTTCCTCTCCCTCAGCCCTAAACAACCCACAGTTAGCTATGGGTTTTTTTTATAGGTACACTTCATCTGACTGAGGAAGTTCCCTTCTATTCCACTTTTGTTGAGTGTTTTTAAGTTTGGATTTAATTAAATGATTTGGGATTTGTTAAAATGTTTTTTCCATGTCTATTACAGTGATCTTGTAGGTTCTGTCCTTTATTCTATTTATATGGTTTTACTTATCAGTTTATAAATCAATTTTAAAATAAATTTTAAATTGAATCAATTTATAAATAAATTACCATATTGATTTTGAATATTAAACCAACCTTGTACTTCTGAGATAAATCTTATTTGGTCTTGCTAGATTCAATTTGCTAATAATTTGATGAGAATTTTTGTGTCTTATATTTATAAATTATCTTGGTCTGTAGTTTTTCTTTTCTTGAGATGTCTTTGGTCTGGATATTAGGGTGTTACTGGCCTCACAGAAAGAGTTGGGAGGTATTCCCTCCTCTTCTGTTTTTTGGAAGACTATAAAGAATTGGTACTGATTCTTCTTTAAATATTTGTTAGAATTCATCAGCAAAGCCATCTGGATTAAGATTTTCTTTGTGGGAAGCTTTTCACTATTAGTTGAAGGGATTTTTAAAAAGCTTTAACAGTCATACTTTCTTAGACAGTGTTCTATTCTTTCCCTTTTATCTGAAAATATTTTTTAGTTCATGAATGTCACATTTCTTACCTTTGACCTTGAAACCCTATTCTTATGAGCATCTCATGCGGCAGAATATGTAGGACACATTGTAGAAACTAAGGTTCTTTCTTGCGTAGGCTTCTCATGTTTTTTCTCTTCTCTGTTTTGTTTCGTTGCTGTCCCATTCTTGATTTGACTCTTCTCCCCAGAATTATTTTTTTGGGCCATGCTGCACAGCCTGTGGGATCTACTTCCCTGGCCAGGATTTGAACCCAGGCCACAGCAGTGAAAGTACCGAATCCTATCCATTGGACTGCCAGAGAATTCCTGGAACTCACTTTTTCAAGTAAAAAGATAGCACATCTTTTTTTTTTTGTTTTGTTTTTTGTAGTAGAGTAGTATCATATTTTTGGAGAAGGCAATGGCACCCCACTCCAGTACTCTTGCCTGGAAAATCCCATGGATGGAGGAGTCTGGTGGGCTGCAGTCGATGGGGTCACTAAGAGTCAGACACGACTGAATGACTTCACTTTCACTTTTCACTTTCATGCATTGGAGAAGGAAATGGCAACCCACTCCAGTATTCTTGCCTAGAGAATCCCAGGGACGGGCGAGCCTGGCAGGCTGCCGTCTGTGGGGTCGCACAGAGTCGGATACGACTGAAGCGACTTAGCAGTAGCAGCAGTAGCATATTTTAAGTGAATGAGAGTTAAGAGCTGTAGCCAAGTAGTTCCAAAGTTTCTTTTTTATGACTGAATAATACCACATTTTATCTACTCATCAATTGATGGTTATTTGAGCTATTTCTACTTTTAAGCTATTAAGAATAAGGCTGATATGTACATTTGTGAACAAATTTTTATTCTATGTTTTTTTCCCTTGGGTACATACCTGGGAGTGGAATTGTTGGAGCATATGGTACCTTGCTTAACTTTTTGAGGAACCAGTCAGTAAAAAAAAGAAAGAAAAAATCATGGTCTATTTTTGGCCAATAGTAGCCTCTTCAGCTGGACTTCTGAGCCTTTTTGATAGGGCTTTTATATAAAAGTATTTGAGGACTTCCCCAGTGGTCTAGTGGTTAAGACTCCATGCTTCCACTGCAGGGGACATGGGTTCAATCCCTGGTCAAGAAAGTTCAGCATTGGCCCCAAAAAAAGATATTTGAGAATTGCCATATTAGGTGTTATGATAGAACATTCTGGACTTGTATATTTTCTGCTCTAGATCTGACATTCTCCAAGAGACAATAAAAAGATCAGGTGTTGCCCGGGGAGAGAGAGGATAAGCAGGCAGTATACTGAGGATTTTCAGAGCAATGAAAATTCTCTGTATATTATAATGATGCCTATATGTCTTTATATTGATATATTTGTTTAAACCTGGATTTTGACTGATTATGATGTATTGGTATACATTTATCCTTGGTAAAAAATTACCATTCTGGTGATACTGACAGTGGGGGAGGATATGCATGTTTGTGGCTTATTTCTTAATCAAAATTGAGTCTTTTTTTTTTTTTTTTGACATGCCTAGCCTCTTGGGATGGCTTCCCTAGTGGCATAGCAAAGAGATGGACACAAGCGAGTGACTAAGCGCAGTACAGCCTTTCATGGGAGCATGAAAAAGCAAATGGGAAATTGGGGTTCTTGGGCCATCTGACCTAGTGTTCTGCTTGTGACACCAGGAGTCATTTTCATGGGAAAACAGAATAGTATCTATGTCAAAGACTATAATCTTGTTTTGAGATATACTTACCTAAAAACTGCTGATGACGTTTATAATTTTCTGCATTTTTATCAGCATAAATTGCTGAGATTGTCCTCTGACAGTACATTAATGACTTTTGAACTTGGCTGTGTTTGTGGTCCTAGGCTGGTTCATTCTGGCTCTGGGTGTCGCTCACCCTCCCTTGGATCTGACCTGACGTTCGCCACCAGGACAGGCTCCGGCAGGGCATCGAGATGCATCTCTTCAGGGTGGAGACACATCGGGATCTGTCCACCTGGACCCGAATACTCGTTCAGGGCTGCCATGCAGCTGCTGAGTTGATCAAGGAAGTCTCTCTAGGTATAGATCCTGGCATTTCATTCCTAACAGTAATTAAATGGAACTGTCATTCTTTATTTTAAAGTAAAAATCCTTATCCTGTGTGCCAGACTTAAAAATGTTCTGAAATAAGACACCTGAAGGTGATCATGATGGAAAGAAACTGAGTTTCTCTATTTCAGTAGCAAAGTTTTTGTAAGTTTTTTATGTAACTGAACACATTCACAGCAGTTTCTGTACAACATAAATGGCAGTTTTACTCTTCATTATTTAAACATTTAATAATGTGAGGACTCATTTACTAAATACTAGATGTATTGACCCTCTTGTTAAGATTTGGAACATGGAAAGACACCCTTAAAAGTGTGACCATCCGGAACAGCTTATAGCTGTAGAAAAGCGAAGAATCTGGAATTGGGGTTTCTTGTTGCAATGTTGGAAGAGGTGTGCCCAGTAAGTACTGAAATGTGCATCTAAAGGAAATCACCCTGGTGGTCTCTTTCCATGGTTGACGCGCCCTCTTGTGGCTTGTCTGTGTGAATTTGAAGGGATGGGTTCATATGTGTGTATCTGTGTATGTGGTTATGTATAGATATTTCCAGATTGCTTTTCATTTTAAGGAAAACAGAGAGTTGTCAAAATTAAGACACAATCACAGTTTCTAATATGGTTTTAATTACTTTGAATATCTTGCCTGGAAGTTGGTTTAGTTCTGCTCCTGTTTTCTTAAATTTTGTTTCCTAAACCTAGTTTTACAGGATTTATATAAAAAGAGAAAATGTTTGAGAGCAGAAAGTCTTGTGATTTATCTTCCTTTCTATTGCTTTTGGAAAGTGAGGGGTCTCTATGGCTTTAGAACTGCACGAGCAGCATTTCCATGGTCATCTTCTAACAGTGACACCAGACAGCTTCTTGAGTGTTGAACAATTCTTCAGCTGTTTAAGACGTGCTCTGTATTTTCCTTACCACCACAGCAATGGTTCAAGCTATGACACCAATGTCAGTGACACCTGCCTTGGATTTTGACCAAGGTCACCACACCATGCTGTCTTTCTTGCTTGCCTGTCTCCCTCCCATTGTGACTGGTCACCACATTAAGGACTGTGGGGCTCTGGTTTTTGTCTGGGCCACAGAATGTGATTTCTGGGATGGTGAAGTCTTCAGTAAACAGGCTGGATGCCCTGTGTCCTTGTGTGGAGTCCCATCACTGGCACCTGGGGTCACCATATTTTCAAGTATCTGGAGAGACATGCTTCCCGAAACAAAGAGTACAGTGTGGCTTTTGAACATTTTTTAGTTTCGTGTTGTTCCTTTGGTGTCTGTAAACTTCATATTACAGGAAACCAAAACCTGTTCAGTCTGGCTCACAATTGTTTAAATACAAATGGCTTGAATACAGAGAAAATAAGGACCACCTGGTTCCTTATATTTTTAAATGGACAAAAGAAACTTGTTTTTTGGTAATTTTGAATTTTTTTGTTCTCATTTACAGCTCTATTTCAATATTTTACCTTGGTAATAATTTAATTTCCACAGTTCAAGTCAATAGAGGTACTTATTATTAACTTATTCTGTATTTAGAGCTTTCCAGACATACTAAACTGGCTGAAAGTAAATCACTCTGGAAAGAACCAGGATTTCTTTAAAATGTGTGTGTGTGCCTGTCCTCAGCGTGGTGCAGACGTTTAGTCTGTTACACCTTTAATAGGATGCGTGTGCCTGGTGTGCACACACGCGTGTATACACATCCATAAATAAGCCGGCTTGCCCTTCAGATGCAGGTTACCACCTTCTTCTGTTAAATTGTTGGCTCCTTTTCTGAAGTAATTAATATTCAGAGTTCATTGTTCAAAACTCCCCTCTGTGAGTTATTCCTTTTCCTTATTTCTTGAACATGCCAGCTGCCTTGACTGAGTGTTTTTCATGTCCAGTGAAAGGATACATGGTCTGGGTGTGAGGACTTGCTTGTTTGGGAACCATTCTTCCTGCTCACAGCCGTGATGAACTCAGCTCTCAGAGGACTCTGTTAATTCCTATGGGGCATAGGGACTCTCACCAGTAGCCCTTCTACTAACAATAAAATAGCTTAAATGTTGGTGAAACAGGGACTTCACCAGTCTTGACAGGAGACGTTTGCCAGTCTTGATGATCAGTTCTTTTGGTCCCATCAATTCAGATGTATCTTTTTGAATTTTATCTTTGGTAGGACTGACAGTGTGACTTCCCAACTACCAACCATGTTACTGCCCCTGAAAGGTGTCTCTGCCTTTTCTCATTTTGTTGTTCCTCCTCGTGCACTTGAAACCTTCTTCCTAACTCCTCACTGCCTATCAGGTTTGACCACGTTTTGGGGCCTTTTTCAAGTCCCATTCCTCCAGGAAACCATTCCTCAACTTGGGCCTTATTGAGTTGGTATTTAGTCATCTTCTATACCCTTTACCTTCAGCAGTTAGGGATTTCATGTCTACACCTGTCACTTATGAGGTCTTGAGAGCAGAGACCATGCCTCTTGCTTCTCCAGCACCACACACAGCCTACTGTGTCTGCACAGTGTTCACTTGATACTCACTGAATTGTACTGAATCAGATCAGATGTCAAGTAAAGTTATGGTAATTTCTTCTTCATTCAGTCAAGATGTTACCTTGAGTGACCAAAACAGAATTCACTTCAGGACATTCCAAATAGGTTAGGTATCACACATTCTCAGAAAGATTCTTTTCCCTTTTTTGAAGTCAGAAGAAGCCTTTGTCCCTCTCTTAACTGAAGTTGGAACTTCATTAGTGATGTCTGTTGCTTGTGTTCAATAGGCTGCACATTAAATGGCCAAGAGGTGAGACTCACCATCCACTATGAAAGTGGGTTCACTATCTCCAGGGAAAACGGAGGTTCCAGTAGCATCTTATACCGCTACCCCTTCGAAAGGCTGAAAATGTCTGCTGATGATGGCATCAGAAATCTGTATCTGATTTTGGTGGTCCTGAAGGAGAACTGGTAAGCATGTTTCTGAAAAACATGTTTATTCTAATAGGTATTCTCTTTCTTATCATTTCTTACCTCTTGTTATAGAAAATTATGGACTTAGCATCTAATATTCCATTTGGATCCAAGGAAATTCTTCTTCAGGTTTCAAAGATGCATGGGTTTGGCTTTGGGGTTTTGTTTTGTGTTTTCCCCACATTAGGGAATCATTGCCTTTTTAAAGTTTTGCTTGAATATCAGCAAGAAAAATTAGATAACCTTATAAGAAACAGGCTTTTGTCAAATGTAAGATATAAAATATTAAACCTGGCACACTTTAATAAATGAGTTCTGTCCATTGCTGTTATCAGCAATTTATTGGGATAAGAGTTAAAAGTAATAGTGACTTAGTTGCTATAGGAGGAGAAGGCAATGGCACCCACTCCAGTACTCTTGCCTGGAAAATCCCATGGACGGAGGAGCCTGGTAGGCTGCAGTCCATGGGGTCGCACAGAGTCAGACATGACTGAAGCGACTTAGCAGCAGCAGCAGCAGCAGTTGCTATAGAAATTCTGCTGGTCAGAAAAAAAAAATGCAAAGATATGTCCATACACCCATCATCTCTTTCGACGTCCTTGTCCTTTAAAGGAAACACCCACAGGAATTCTTGAGTCCCCTTGGAGAACTCAGAAGTGTGTCGAGGATACTTTAGAAATCAGAAATTATGATAAAGGACTCAAAAAGTCATGCCTCTATGTCTTACGGTATTGAGCCAGTAGTTCAAGTCTTATCTTATATGTGAAATCTTATGTCTATTGATACAGTCACAACAGGTATAAATTTGGAAAGCAGAATCTTGAAGTTTTAGAACTAATAGAGATCTTAGGGATAATATGGTTCAAACTGCAAATGAGAAAACTGTCACTAGAAATCTTCTTTTAAATGATGAACCTTTAGGAAACTATGGATAGCCATGGATTTCAAAAGCCTGTTGAAGCTTGTTCATTGGATGTCAGCTGTCCAAATTAGGGCCTGTGCTTAGGAAGGTATAACTAGCCCTCCCAGCTAGCTTCCAAGATTTGCCATTCCTACCACAAACTGATAAGGGGTGTCAAAAATCTTAATAGATGATCACACTTCAGCTGAATTCACTATGATTCCCTGTGGGAAATACACTTAACAGTTACTGGTTTCCGTATAGGCGATTCCTCTTTTCTTTACCTCTTCTACTTTTAAGTTCTTCCTCCCTGGCACGGTGGAATCCAGTACACCACCAATAGTGTCCTAATTATGAAAGTGAACTCTCACGCTAGTGTTTAATTATGCCATGGAATAGCCTTACTTCTGAGTATATTTCCATTTGCAGCTCTAATTGCCCAAGTGTGGCCATAAATCTGGCACATCCTTTATCCAAGTTCTTTTTAAAAAGTAAAACACAAAAAAGTAGTTTCCCTGGTGATCCAGTGGTTAAGAATCCACCTTGCAATGCAAGGGACACAGGTTTGATTCCTGGTCCCGGAAGATCCCACATGCCCGGGACCAACTAAGCCTGTGTGCCACAATTACTGAGCCAGCACTCTAGAGCCTGCGAGCTATGGCTACTGATGCCCGAGCTCTCTTTCACCCATGCTCTGCAATAAGAGAAGCCACCGAAATGAGAAGCCCGAGCACCACAGGATGGGTAGCCCCCACTTCGCCACGACCAGAGAAAGTTTTCCTTCTCAAAGAAGCAAAGACCCAGCGCAGCCAAAAAATTAATGAATAAATCTTTTTAAAAAAGTAGAATATCATGTTCAAATTTGTTTACTTTGCACGTTTGTGTATTAAAGCATCTCTGTATAGTAGTGATAATTAATGTTCTTTCTCCACAGACCATGGACCTGCACTCCTGTCCGAAGCCGATTGTATTTGTGTTGCACACATTCTTGTCGGCCAAAGTCACTCGCATGGGACTGCTTGTATGAGCAGCAAAAAAAAAAAAAAAAAAAAAAATCAGTTAAAGAGCCTTGAATGTCATAAGAAGTATTTACACCTCAAAAAAAAAAAAAAAAGCACAAAAAGAAAGCTCTTTGCTCTCTCCTCCAGCACAGTGCCTTGACAAGGACCTGCAAATCACTGCTGAACTGTAACCGTGTTTAAAGAAGAGCTTGCCTTTTACAAGCTACCTTGGCCGGAAATTCTAGGACTCTAATAAGCTCCAAAATGAATCTGTTAATTTATTGTCTAGTCTCCTAATGTGGTTTTTAAGTAATTAGGTTTATTTCCCTTGTTAAGAAGGGTGGCTCATTCTTTTTCATTTTGGGCATAATCAAACATCTAAGTGTTTTCTTCTCCTCCTCCTTCCAGTAGAATTTGTTTCAGGCTTAACCTTGACCACTTACTTAGAACAACCATCCCTTCGCGGTGCTAGTTTGCAGCAGCCTGGGCTTCGTGGTCACTCCATGTAGGTCAGACATTTGGTTGGAATTTACTGTCCTCATTTACCCCTCCTACCCTTGGAAGTCCTTGAATTGCATCACCAAAGGGTTCTTCACATGTCCTGGCTCTCCCTGTATCCCACCCTGACCATCACGTCCTGCCACATCACTGGCTTTGTCACACCTAAGTGCTCACTTTAGGACTTAGAACTTAGGAGATTTGATTTGCCTTGCTTTCCACTCCCTTTCTAGTAGTGACCAACTTGAAGAGCAAGTTGGTAACCACTGCTCTGAAAGCAAAGTTTTGCTTGTTTTAGGATTTTCTGATTTTTCTCTTTGGTAGGAGCCAGGGGATAAGATTTCTTTTAAAAGAAAATCCTCATTTTAGCTGAAGCCATTTTTTATTGCTGACCAAATGTGCCTTTGGTGAGGGTTAATGGAGCTTTATATTAGTCACTGTTTGAATAACTGGATATCACTGCCATTCCAGGGAAGTCATCTATTCTAATTTGAGGAATAGTCTTTGAGGTGGTTTCCTTAATGTGGTATCTTTTCCAACTGGTAGATCTTTTGAAGCAAGATAAATCCCGTAGAGCCAGCTTGTTTTAAAAAGAGTACACATCAGTGAAGCCAGCACACCTTCCGCACAAGCATCGTGTCTTTGAGCTGTGTGAGTCCCAGGCAGGATCCAAGCCCAGGCCTCTCCCTCCGGGGCAGCAGAGTGGCATCCGTCAGCACTGCTCACTCAGTGCTGGCTCAGTGACGCCTCCTGCAGTGGGCAGGGCAACGAGACCATGGAACAGCTACCTGGGCTTCGCTCAGCATCACCAGATGTGTCATCAGAAGACCACAGCAGCAGTGAAAGTGCTGGTTCTGCGGTACTGGAGAATCGCATTCAGCTCCTTTTTCTTAATTACGAAGGAGGTATATATCTGAAACCATTTACAACAGTATAATAGCTATATAAAATGTCAAGGTTAGTACAGTCCTCAGATCCAAAAGAAAAGATAACATTGACTTGGCTGTCCTCTGTGCTGTCTGCGGAAGGGTCTAGGAATAGTTCTCTTTTACTAGAGTCATCAGGAATGCCATAGAGGATGTGTGTACTGTGGAGGGTGTTGGAGGATAGCAATCCAAAGATAAGAAAGAAGAAAAAAAATACACACCCACAAATGTACTATTTGCAAAGAGCTATTTGGTTTGAGTGCAGACAGACCTATAGGCAGGAGGACATAGAGTAGAGACGGTTCAAATTAGACTTTGTAAACTCATTGTCTTCCCTCGCCCCATAAGTCAGTTCTCCCAGCTCCAGTCCCCAAAATGTTCTACTTAAAACTGGAAATTAAAATCTAGGCTAGAATATAACTTTGAAGAGCTTTTCTTACATTTTGAAGTTTCATAAATCTAAGTTTGGTTCCATCTGGGATATGTTACAAGTCAGAGAAGAAAGAAAATATCTTGAAGATCCAGCTAAGATTTCTTGAAACAGAATGTCAGCACACAATACCCTCAGATAAGTGAGCTTAAACGCTTTTGCAGTGAGAGTATTATTAATCTGAGAAGCTGAACAATACAGTCACAGACTTCGCAGCAAAGCCATTTGGTGAGGTTTTCTGTGTTAGTATGAAAGGCTAATAAGACACTGAGCATTTTTTCTGGGGGAACTTCTGAACCGCACTGCTGATTCCTTATATGAAAAAGATCTGTTAAAGAGGTGTGATTTAAATGTGGGCAGGAGAGGTAAGGCGTTGTGTGCATTTTGGCTCACTTTGCTCAAGCTTTAACTGTCATAGCACCAAGATCCCTAGGGTTTCTTAACATCTTTTTAGTCAATGTGAAATGAAAGTGTATGGGGGGGGTTTCCTTTGACCACAAGCACCCCCCAAGAGCAAGAGCCCTTCAGCTACTTGTTTAATAAATGTCAGCAGCTTTCCAGTCATGGGTGACCAGGTTGTTCTTCATACCACAGATGAAGTGCTTTTTATGAATGAGACAGCCTTGGTAAATAGGTATTTTGTATCAAGATGCCAAAATGTGGCAAATTATCTTCAAATAGTAACTGCAGATGGGCAGTTTTGATATTTCACCTCTTTTCTAGAACAGCTGACTTTTCATTTCTCTTTCATTTTGAACTAGGAAGACTGTTGAGGATATGGTGGGCTTCCCTGTGTCAGGTGGAAGGGAGCCACAGAGCAGCACCCCCTCATTCTGATGGACCCATCCTGTGTCCTCGGGACCCACCTGAGGGTGTAGACGTTTTCTCCACATTCCACACAGATGCCTACAAGCAGCCGGCTGGGGTGTGAGCTTTCCTCCTCCTCATTCTCTAAAACTTCTCCCCTCCCTCTCCAAAAAAAAAAAAAGGGAAGAAAAGGCTCAATTATACTTTTTCTGGAAAATGTGAGTCCTTTCCTCAAGTCTTCAAACAAACCTTACCTGGAAATTAGTATCTAATATTTTATATGAAGAATACTTTAATGTATGTTTATACAGTATTTATTAGGTAGTCATAACTGTAAACTCACCTACCTAGAAAAGTTTCAGATTAAATATTGAACATGTACAGGAATCAAAAATATTACTTTGAAGGTCATTTGCCTATTTTAAAGCCATGTTTTAGCACCTTCTAGGCTAGGTGAAGTCTGATAGTGCCTGTTCCTGTCATCTGCACTCTCACAAAGTTACTGAAAATTATTGCATGCAGGGGAGATCAAAGTGTTTATTTCCTATACTTTTGTAAGTGGAAAAATCTCTCTGACCAACAAATGATTAAAGTCGTTACTGATTATTCTCTTAATTTATCATCCTAACAATGGTAACGAAGCTTTTTTTCAGCCGATTACATGCACTTAGCTAATAAACCAAAATTTACTCTTTAAAAAAAATGTAAGCTGTGTGGAATCTGGACAAGACTACATTTCACTGTAAATGGTTTTGATGGATAAAAGTGTGTCCACTTTTGGGAAAAGGTTATAATGGATTGTTTTTAATTTTGAGAGAACCTCCAGTCTTCTTTAATTTATATCCATATTTTTAAATTCAAATTATCTTGTAAGCTGCTATGCAAAATCTATTAAAAGCCCTACCTACTTAAAAAGTTATAAACATTTTTGAAGTTTTCAGGGAAGACCTGTTAGACTTAAGCACTTTCTCTGCCTTTTTTTTTTTCTTATATCTTAGACACGCTGAATTATGTTCTTATTATTTTCACTGGTTATAAGCTATTGATTGTACATAATATTTAAACCATCCAAATAGCCAGCATATATTTCCATGTCACTGCCATCTACTATTGATGCTGTGAATGAAATGGCTGGTTAGAAAGCCAAAGGTCATTATTTTTTTCCCCAATATCCAATGAAGAAGTAAAATGCCAGATCTCTTTCATCTCAAAGCATACTGAGATCTGCATATCTGTGTAAGGAAGAGAGACTGATTTGGGATTCTGCTTAAACTTTAAGTTGTATTTGATTATAGTCATGTTCATTTGTTTTACTGATGTCTATCAGATATATTACATGCCAAGTGGTACTACATCCTATTGGAAATATCTTTCATTTAAATTTGAATTCTTAACTGGCTTTGTTTTTCTCCAGTAGATCAAAGTAGAGGAATCGGCCATTTTCTACCATTCTGTGTCCCTATTTTAATTGCTTGGTGGTCTATAATTATTTTGTTATGCATACTGTCTTTAAAACCTGACAGCAGCAGTCTTCCCACCCCCGCCCACCTTTTTAAGCTATATGTTTCACTGTGCTGGGCATGGAGACACTCATTAAATTTGTGATGACAGACAATTCTAAAATAATTATGCTGTATATCAGGATTATGTGTTTTTGAGCAATATAGCTACTTCTATGGTATAATGATATTAAGTGAAATTTATTTTACACTAGTAATAGGCTACATAGGTGGTTGATTTGAAACCCTTTCCCTAAAGCACACACACGCACAAACATACTTCTAGCAGATCAGTAATTTCCAGTTAAGGTAAGGTACAATTAATAGACACATAGAACACATCTGTCTCTTCAACACTAGCTAAACTGCCAACTGGAAGAATGGTTGTTATGTATTAACTTTAAAAAATATCTTAACAAGATGTCTTATTTTATAAATGAGCTGAATTTCTTGTCACCTCTGTTCTTTCCACTTTAGCTGACTGAACCACAGCTTATTCTGGTTTTAAAAGTAAATCTACCCTTGATGTAATGCATAAATATACCATTTATTGCTTGCTCTCCAATGAACATTTGATTGTATTCAACAAAAGTCTACCATATGACCTGTAATCTTTGAATTGCCACAAAATAGATTGGTTGAAACTAAAAAGATGTAACAGAGAAATGATGCTTCATTTTATTGTAAAATTAGGTATTCTGGTATATTTCTAACTTCTCAGTCCTAGAAGTACTTTGCTCAGTTTAATAATAATCTTAACCTCCATGCCATTGACACAAATGCAAAAAAAATTTTTTGAGTCCCTCTTTATCCTAGTCCCATATAGACCCTTGGAGCCTGATCATCACCTCTTCCAAGGTGACAGAAGTCCCTAATGAATAGACAAAAGGTTCTTTGGGGCCCTAGAGAAATTTTTGAATGACAAATCTAGTTAATTATATATTAATTCATGGATTCTTTCATCTAATAAGCATTTATTCATGTGCAGTTCTTCACAGGCACTCTGAAGGGTCCAAAAGAAAATTCCTGCCCTCAAGCAACACCTCATCCATTATTTCTCAGTCATACCATGCCATCTGTTTATCAGCCAGAGGTTAAGTCATTAACCACCTCATATTTTTACCAAAGTAAACCTCCAGTTCTGCTCACCTGGCAAACTGGAAAGTGTTTAAAAGGATGCTCAGTCATTGGTCCACGCCAGCATGAAAGAACTCCAAGCACATTTAAGGTTGGTCTTTTCATCATGCATCTTTTTTTTTTTTTTAATGCAAAATCAGACTTAAGTTTGGGAAGGAGAATAGTGTAGAATATTCTTAGTAAGGCAAATCACAACTAAAAGTAAGCTCTATTGCCCTAAGTGGATCAACGAGAAAGTCTTTTTAAAGAAATACTTACCTATCAACAGAAGAGATCAATGTATATTTTATCTACTCCCTTTTGTAGATTCTGCTGATCCAATCATTTCCACACTTACAGCCTTTAAATATCTCATTTGCTCAAACTCCTTACATGTGGTTGGTAGGCTGTTGCTTCATCTGAGAAATCAAAATAATGAAGATATTTAAAACTTAGCAAAATTTCACCTACTCTAGAACACTTGGGCATTCAAACTCAGTAAAAAGGCCATCTTACAAAAATAAGGGAGGTTGCATGAGTTTTTCCATTTTTTCCTTCAATATCAGTCCCCTTCTATCCAGCCTGCTTCCCATCCGTCACTAGAGGCAGCCTTTCGGCCACAGCCTTTGTCATGCCCAGAAAGGTGCTGAGATGTTAGCGACGGGAATGGCATAGGGAACAGTCTCCTGGGCTCCTCCTCCACGGTGTTCAGTGTTCTGTAGTTGTGCACAGAATTTAGGTCATGCCTTTAATGTCTTGGTCTTTATACCACCCCCTTTGACAATCAGGTGCTAATGATTCTATTGGAACCAGCATGTATCGTGAAATGTCTGTTCTGCCTAGGTTGGAAGAAGTGCTTTCCTTTTATCTCAGTCCTGTTCAGGCGGGTGTCAGTTACATTTTCTCACCTCTTGTTTTGTGAATTAATAGAATTTAGAGGAAAAGAAATGACTTAAACTACAAGTTTGGGGTTTGGCACAGTCATCAACCTTGATGACACTCTTCATACTTTAAACCAAATCTTCTCTGTCATAAGAACCAATTTCCTATTGTTTTTCTCTAGTTTGGACTCCAGTGTTGTTTTACAGTCTGGGTAACCCTGTAACACTGATGGGTTCAGCATGATACGACCTGGGTACCCAAAGAATCTGTTTCCTTTGTGGTACCAGACCCAAGGGCTTTTAGAAACTAATGTGGCAAAACACCACCTATAAAGGCCTGTTTTGGCTGATCTGTGCAAACTCTGATTATACCCTCTTGTATGTATTCCGTTCCACACAACTCTCGTTTTTTTAAGTATTAAGACCTAGAAAGCTGAGATAACACTTCTACAAGGAGTTAAAAATATGTGATATTCTGGTTTTTTCCTTCCTTTTGGAATCCTGTATTTAAACAAGATGTCTTTTTAAGTATTGTTTAAAATTTAGGTCTCAAGTCTTCTGGCATTACCAGACTACCAAATCAAAACCTATGGTGTAAAACAGGGCAGTATTTGTGTTCTTAATAATGAAAAAGCTTTACGTGTACTCTGTAAGTATAATGCATAGACAACACTTTCCCTTGAGTTGCACATCAACATAGAACATTGTACATTACAATGAAGTTTGTAACTTAAGGGTATTATATATATAAATACATATATACCTTTGTAACCTTTATACTGTAAATAAAAGAATTGCTTTTAGACTTGTTTTTTCACACTTTTTAATATTAAAATAGTTTCAAAGTTTTAAGAACAGTACAAAGGGGCTTCCCTGCACCACCACAACTGAAGCCCAGGTGCCTAGAGACTTGTTCTGCAACGAGAGAAGCCACTGCAATGAGAAGCCCGCATGCCACAACATGAAAAGCCCAAGTGCAGCAATGAAGTCCCAGCGTGGCCCAAAATAAGTAAATCTTAAAAAAAAAAAAAAAAAAGTACAAAGAACTCCTGCATCCTTATCACCCAAATTTCCCAATTGTTAACATTTTGCCACATTTGTTGCATCACCCTGATGTCTTTTTCTGACATGATGCTCTGCTGCTGCTGCTGCTAGGTTGTTTGAGTCGTGTCCAACTCTGTGCGACCCCATAGGTGGCAGCCCACCAGGCTCCCCTGTCACCCTTAAATTCTCTAGTGTGTACTTTGCAAACACAAGGACACTCTCCTGTACTGCCACCCTACAGCCCTCCCAATCAGGAAGTCAACTTTGGTTCAGCACCGCCACCCATCTACAGACCCCATTTAATAGTGCCAGTCTTCCTAACAATGAATGTCTCCATTTCCTTCCTGGCACAGGATCCTATCCAGCATCACATGTGTTTGGTTGTCACATCTTAGCCTTTTCTGATGCCATTTTTAAATAAATTTAGGGCAACTGCAAACTCTTAAAAACTTAGTTTTTGTTTTAGTTCTACCACTGACCATCTGTGTGATGAGAACTTAGTCACTGGATCAATCTGAGCTTTATCATACACTCAGGTGCACAGAGGAAAGTGAGGTGAGAGTTTCTCAGGGATCTTGCTAGGAGATCAGTTCAGTTCAGTTCAGTTGCTCAGTCGTGTCTGACTCTTTGCGACCCCATGAATCACAGCACGCCAGGCCTCCCTGTCCATCACCAACTCCTGGAGTTCACCCAGACCCACGCCCATGGAGTCAGTGATGCCATCCAGCCATCTCAACTTCTGTCGTCCCCTTCTCCTCCTGTCCCCAATCCCTCCCAGCATCAGAGTCTTTTCCAATGAGTCAACTCTTTGCATGAGGTGGCCAAAGTAGCTCCATTTATTTTGGTATCAGTCACTTTGTGTGATATCTCAGCATAATTTTGCCCTGGCCCTACCTTTCCAAAATGTTACAAACCTAAACCTTGTTTTTATTCCTCCTCCCCCCACTGTTCTTTCTCTCAACCAAGAAGCTCCTTAACAAATTGCTCAGAACCCATTCCTTGGCATGAGCCAGTCTGATTTTATGAAATTGTATGGGCTAAGCAGAGTTGACTTACTGGTCCAAGCTTGGGTTTACAACAAATGTCACATTCTCAGTGTCATCAGAACCCAATATAGTAAAGTGCTGTGTGAGAAAGAACAAATTATGCAGCCACTGTAGAGGACAGTGTGAAGGTTCCTTAAAAAAAAATTGTAGATTTACCATATGATCTAGCAATCCCACTCCTGGGCATATATCCAGAAAAGATGAAAACTCTAATTTGAAAAGATAAGTGCACCCCAATATTCACAGCAGCACTATTCACAGTAACCAAGTCATGGAATCAACCTAAATGGCTGTTGACAGAGGAATGGATAAAGAAGATGTGGTACATATATACAATAGAATACTACTCATCCATAAAAAAGAACGGCATAATGCCATTTGCAGTAAAATGGATGAACCTGATGGACCTAGGGATGATTATGTACCTTCCAGGTGACTCAGTAGTAAAGAATCCACCTGCAATGCTGAAAACGAGGGTTTGATCCCTGGGTTGGGAAGCTCCCCTGGAGGAGGAAATGTCAACCCACTTCAGTATTCTTGCCGGGAAAATCCCATGGACAGAGAAGCCTAGAGGACCAGAGTTCATGAGGCCACAAAAGAGTCAAACACAACTTATGGACTATACACAACAACAGAGATGATCACACAAAGTGAAGCGAGAAAGAGACAGACACACTGCTTATAAATGGAATCTTAAATGGTGCAAGTGAATGTATTTACAAGACAGAAATAGTCATAGGCATAGAAAACAAACACAGTTACTAAAGCAGGAAAGGGGGATGATAAATTAGGAATTTGGGATTAACAGATACACAAATTGTCACCTCTATACATTTATAGAATTGCCACCCTTTGCTGCTGCTGCCATCCTTACTCTCTTCAAACCACAGGCCTTCCACTTTCTCTCCCTCTATCAGCAATTCTCTTTTCTTCTAGTTCACCAAGAAAACAGAAGCCATCCAAAGGTATTCTCCTTACGTCTTGTTATCTTCTGACCAGCCGAGGTAGGCATCTATCTTCTCCGTTCCCACTTTACTGTCTGCAGCCAGTCCACCCACCTAGGCTTTGGTCCATTCCCATTGGCTAGCTTTCTTTACTGGATTCTTCCTATTGGTTTTTAAACACGCTGCACTTCTGTTAATAACAAATCTGCTATGCCTAAGATCTCCTGGGTAGAGGCCCCAGCTTTGGAGACTTAAGAAAATCACTTTCCTAGGGAGAAAAGTAATATAAAGGAAAACAGAACTGGCTTTAGACAGAGCCACTGGCATCTTAATAACAGTAACCAGAGTCTAAGACCCAGTGTGGGGTACACTGTTTACATTAGCTCGCTCATTCATTTCCTCCAAAAGGCAGACAAGGAAGATACTGTTATTATTAGTATAACTTATTAAACATCAGGAACCCAAAGCTCTGAGAAGTCAGGCTTATTGTGAGAGGAAAAACCTGCCCAATAGATGATGTTTTATTCCAAGTGGGATGCAGGACTTGATGATTTCATTCCGGTCTGACTCTGGCCCTACCGCCTGGGGGGACCCCAGTCTCGCCCCGCCCCCGACACGCCCCTTTGCTCACGCGGGTCCCACAGCCTAGACTGAGAGCGGCGGCCTGCAGTGCCGGCCGTGGCCGCCGGGGGGCAGCCGCGCAGCTCTGGCCCGACCGCTCTGGGCCGCGCTCCTCGCTCGCCCTCGGATTCCGCTCCGGCTGCGAGCGGCCGCCCTGCCCGCGCCCATCGCTGACCCATCGGGCTCTCCGCGCCGGACCAGCTCCTCGGCTCCTGGGGCAGGACCGAGGCCGCAAGCAGCGCCGCGGGGAGTGGGGCAGACCCAGGAGATGAAATGACAACGTCAACCCTCCAGGTACCTCGGCGCGGCCCAGCCCGGCTTACGGAGGCCGAAGGAGGCGCGGCGGGGCCTGCGGGCTGGCGGGCGGCCTCCTCCTGCCGCGGCCTCGCGCCCCCGCCCCATCGCTCTGTGCCCGTTTCTCTTTTCTCGCGCACTGAACCGTGCGTCGCTTCGCGTTTAGAATGCCCGGCCCGCTAGACCCGGCTGAGCCCCGAGGTCGCTGTGTGTAGCTGGCGACCCGGGGCTGCCTTGGGGATCAGCCTCACCCGGGCCTCACAAGCGACGCCCGGCAAGCTCGGGCCCGCGGTTGGGCTGCTGGATCTCCCTTCTTCTCCTGCTGCCTCCCTTCGAACAGGCCCCGTTCCTTCCCCCGTCTCCAATTTCCTCTTCTCGGCCTAAGACCCTTCATTCATTCCTTGGATCGCGTCGGGTGGTGCTGGGGTGGCGCCACCTGGATGCATGACTGACCCGTCCTCCAGGTGCTGCTGGCCCTAGCTGGGCCGGAAAACAGGAGCGCGCTCTTGTCTCAGACCTGAGTTTGAATCTCGGTTCTGCCACTCACTAGCATGTGACCTTGGGCTCGTTAGCTGATCTTGGAGTCTCGGGTTGCCTGTCAGTGAAATGGGGTGATGCTCTGTAGGGTTGTTGTGATAGTGGCTCTAGATCAAGTGATTCTGGTGAAGCATTCTTAACACAATGTCAGCTACATATTAAGTGCTCATTAAGTAGTGACAGGTACAGTGCTTCGGGGAGTTGGGCAAGAGGCCGAGGAAGAAGAGGCATTTGGGTCGGTAGTCAAAGAATGGGGGGATGGCAGATACAAGCAGGGATAGTTACTCCAGGTGGAAAGAGGGGAACAGAGGCATGGAATACAGTGGGTACTAGGCCAGGAATTTGCTGGTGTCCAGAGGCAAACCTTACCAGCTACCAGCGGAAGCTGTCACAGGGGTGGACCAACATGGCTTGCAGATCTCACCTTCCCAGGGCTTATGAGCTAAGAATGCCTTTTCCTTTTTTTTTTAAAGGAAAGCTTTATTAAGATATAACCCACATGCCATACAATTCACTCATTTAAAGTGTACAGTTCAATGCTTTTAGTATATTCAGAGGTTTCCCTGAAGCTCAGTTGGTAAAGAATCCCCCTGCAATGCAGGAGACCCCAGTTCGATTCCTGGGTTGGGAAGATCTGCTGGAGAAGGGATAGGCTACCCGCTCCAGTATTCTTGGGCTTCCCTGTGGCTCAGCTGGTAAAGAATCTGCCCACAATGCGGGAGACCTGGGTTTGATCCCTGCGTTGGGAAGATCTCCTGGAGAAGGAAAAGACTACCCACTCCAGTATTCTGGCCTGGAGAATTCCATGAAATGGACTGTATAGTCCTTGGAGTCACAAAGAATTGGACATGACTGAGTGACTTTCCTAGAGTTGTGCAGTCATTGCCACAATCACTTTTAGAACACTTTCATCACTCCAGAAAGAAATGCTGCCTCCTTTAGTAGTCACACTTATCCAGCCCCCAACTGTCTATTTCTCCCAACCCTAGTCAACCACTAATCCATTCTCTGTCCCGAAGAATTTGTCTAATCTAGGCATTTGATATAAATGGAAGTATATATCATAATATGTGATCTTGTGTGATGGGTTCTTTCATTTTTGAAAAAAACAATTATTTTATTTTTTGGCTGTCCTGGGTCTTCATTGCTGTGTGGGTTTTTCTCTAGTTGCAGAGAGCAGATGCTACTCTCTGGGCACAGGCTTCTCATTGTGGTGGTTTCTGTTGTCGCAGAGCACAGGCTCTAGGGTGCGAGGGCTTCCGTGGTTGTGGCTCCCAGGCTCTAGAGCACTGGCTCAGTAGTTGCGGTGCCCATCGCATGTGAGATCTTCCCGGGGCAGGGCTCAAACCCCATGTCTCCTGTACTGGCAGGCAGATTCCTTAGCCACTGAGCCAGCAGGGAAGCCCCGGTTTTTACATTTTTAAGTGTCTGGAAAAAGGGATGTTTCATGATATGTGACAGTCATGAAATTGAAATTCCAGTGTCTGTAAAGTTTTACTGGAACCCATCCCTGCTCATTTCATTTTCGTATTGTCTCTGGTTGCCTTGGGGCTACAAAGGCAGAGTTGAGTGGTTGCAACAGAGATTATTGGCAGGAGAGTCTAAAATATCTACATTCTGGTCCTTTATGGAAAGTTTGCCATCTGTTAGCATGTCTTTGTTACCCTTTTCTTTCATCCTTATCCTCTGCCACACCTGTTACTAGACAGAGCTGACAGTTTTGTCGCCTTTCCCCCCTGTTAAGCAAAACTGACTCTAAATTGCAACTCGCACCCCTTGTATGTGAAAAACTATGTATGGTTGCCGGAAGTGGTGAGTGTGCTCTGAGGTGCACTGAGGATCTCGGAAGGGGCGGGGTGGGCCCGCTTTGCCGCCTGAGAAGCAGAGCATTCCTAGAGTATCGCTCTGAACCCCCCTTTCAAAAAAGACCCAAGCAAAGTGTGTAGAGTGAAAAAGGCCAAGGACCTGGAGGTGTGTTCTGGAGATGAGAAGCCACTGGTGACAGGAGCACCCCGTTTCCTGTCTGTCTGAAGAGAGGCCTCATGGAGGACAATAAACACATGAAGTTTGTGTTTAAGCTGATCATCCGGGAAGGTTCAGGGCTCCCAGCCATTATCTGTTTGTAAGGAGTATAGGGAGCTAGAAAACAGTAGCTTTTCCTCATCTCTTCAAGCTGGTGAGCTTGTGTGACATCAGCCTGGCCTGACCTGCCCCAGTCTGTCAGTTCTGTAGAACTCTCTGTGTCTTTCTGAGACTTCGTATTTTCAGATGAGCAAGGGCTGCACAAAGGCCCTGGGCCCTGCCAAGAGCTAGTCAGGAGGCTTATTGTTTGCTGTGTGGCCAGTGGTCTCTGCCTGTCTGCTGTCTAGTGCTGTCTCAGTTTGAAGAGGATAATTCTGGTGGTGCTTCCCAGCTTGGTGAAGCCATGGTTTCTAAAACTGGATGTGTAGGTGTGGGGCAGCTGCCTGAGAGATCCAGCGGGCTTTCAGTTCAGTCCAGAGCACAGGTCTGCAGGATTTAGCAGGTTCACAAAGACACTCTTACAGAGTTCTTAGGAGGATCTGGAAGCTCACTCCCCACCCCTGGCAGCACATAGATGCCTTTGAAGTAACAGGCACTTTTCTTCCTGGAGGTATCCATGTATTGAGTGACGTGGCTAAGCATCCCTTCCCTAGGAAACAACTTTAAGGAAACTGTCTTCTCTTTTCAGCCTAGAGAAGTGAGTTGGGCTAATAAGAGATCCCTTTAAGTCCATATCATAAAACTCTTGGGTTGATGAAGGACTTTCCTAGCTGGCTGGTCCTTTCTGGCCCACAAGTTCAAGGGCAGTTTCTGGCCTCCATGCTGACCAGCGCAGCAATCAGTTGGTTTTGCTGTTTGCCCTGTTGCAGGCTCTCAGTCCACCTCTATTTCTCTTTCCCCTGAAATTGCGAAATAGAAAATGAACTCTCCTTTTGAGCCCTAACCTGAGATACTTGATCAGGTTTCTGCTTGACTGAGAAGGCAGTTGCTTTTAACTGTATGAGTGTATTGTGAAGCGGGACAGCTGTCTTTTAAAGCTTCCTTTCAAGGCCTTTGTGGTTGATGTTGGACAAGTAGGCCAACATAAAGGTCTGCAGCTGATGGATTCCCAGGCCTGGCAATATCTCTTATCAGTGTACTCCTGCTGCCCAGAACCCAGGGGCTTTCTGGATCTCGTGGGAAGCACTGGGTTGTGTGTTTTGTCTTTCCAGAAAGCCATTGATCTGGTGACAAAAGCCACAGAAGAGGATAAAGCCAAGAATTACGAGGAGGCGCTCCGGCTCTACCAGCATGCCGTGGAGTACTTCTTGCACGCTATCAAATGTGAGTCCCCCACAGGGTCCTCCCTAGCCTCAGAGCCCCGGTGAGAGGAGGGCGGGCACACGGAGCTCACAGAGGCCCCTCCGTGGTTCCCCTTTTGCAGATGAAGCACACAGTGACAAAGCCAAGGAGAGCATTCGAGCCAAGTGCATGCAGTACCTGGACCGGGCGGAGAAGCTGAAGGATTACTTACGAAACAAAGAGAAGCATGGCAAGAAGCCAGTCAAAGAGAATCAAAGCGAGAGTAAGGGGTGAGTACGGAGGGGTGGAGGACCCGCGGGGCCGGCACCCCACGAGCAGGGTCCGTTTCTTGCGTCGTTGTCATCTTGGTGCTGTCCTTTGAGGAATTCTACTTGTAATAGAGATGATGCCTGCAGCTGCCTTCACCGAGCCCTTTTTTTTTGTTGTTTTTTTCACTTTTTTTTTTCTCACTGAGCCCTTTACAGGAAACATCCATCTGTTGTCTCACTAGATCTGTATGGAAAAGCTGTGGGCAGGGTGGAGGGGTCAACCCTGGACTCTGCAGCCAGACTGTCAGGATCCAGCCTGGCTCTGCCGCTTCCTAGTCGTGTGACCCTGGACAAGCGCCATGACCCTGCTGGGCCTGCAGGTTCCTCATCTGTAGGAGGAGGAAGGTAGTGGGACTTCCCTCCCAGTGTTGCCCTAAGGAGCAAATGAGATAATGCAGGAAAAGCCTGGAGAAGAGAGCTTGAGCACAGGAAGGATCAAATAAGTGCCAGCTGTGTTACCAGAGGTTCTCATCCTCACGTGATGGACAGCGGCAGGCTCAGAGAGGTTCAGGGAGGCCATGGTCACAGAGCTGTTACTTGATGGAGTCTGGACCCAGACCTGGGGCCTCTGCTTTGGACTCTACAGCCAGCATTCCCTCCACAGCCTGTGGTTTGAGCACAAAGGCCAATGATGTCCTGGAGGTGAAGGGAGGGTGCGCAGCCCAGAGTTGATGGAGTAGGAGAGAGAAAGGTGACGTGTCAGCTCTGCCCCCGACCCCCGAGGGGGGAGCTCTGCTCCTGGGTTGAGAGGACCCACCCAGGGGCCTAGAAGGGTTCTGAGGATGACACGTGACTTGTGTCCGGATCGGGCCCGGCCCTGCAGGCACAGCCACATACTGTCCTGCTGTGAGTCCCTGTGAAAGGCCAGGAGCAGCTCCCAGTGCTTGTCCGGCTGTTCTTGAAGTCCAGCCAGAGCACAGGGCCCCCACCGGCCTTCTTGAGAGTGCATGCATCTCAGTTCTCTGCCCTTCGTGAAGAAGCGAGGGTTGGTGAGGAGAGTGTTTCCTGGAGGATCCAGAGGGGTTGCTGATGACGTGTAGCCCCGACATCCTTGGGGTGCCTTGTCTGCAGACCTCTCAACCACTGTCAAGCAAGGAAAGTGTCTGTTTAGCACCGGCCTGGCCATCAGAGCCTGGCCTTGCTCTCTGAGCCTCCTTGCTTGCTGCCTCTCACTCCAGCCTGTCGTCTTCTGTCTCCTCTCCCAGCAGCGATAGTGACAGTGAAGGGGATAATCCAGAGAAAAAGAAATTGCAAGAGCAGCTGATGGGTAAGCAGCCTGAGGCCCATGGTGGTGGGAGGGGCGAGGGTGGTGGTGGTGGGTGGTAGCAGGGACCCCTAGATGGGTCGGACTCCAGGTCGAAGGCTCCGTTTTGGTCCTGCAGGTGCCGTCGTGATGGAGAAGCCCAACATCCGGTGGAGTGATGTGGCTGGGCTGGAGGGAGCCAAGGAGGCCCTCAAAGAAGCTGTCATTTTGCCAATTAAATTCCCGCACTTGTTCACAGGTAAGAGTTAAGCCAGTTTAGGCCCCAGTGCACAAAAGTCAGGCTTCTGAGACCTCCAGCTCAGGGCCCCCGTGATGCAGGCATCCAGGGGTTAGGTGGCAACTCTGCTCCCTTCACCCCTAGCAGGCGAGGGCGTGGTCCTCCCGAGCGCGTTCCATCAAGGGAGAGTCTAGGGCCGGCTCACTGCGCTCACCTACTCCTTGGCTTCTTTCCATGTCAGAGACACTTTTGTGACTAGAACTTTGAATTGTTCCAGTGGTAGGCAGGGTCAGGAGTCAGCGCCAGCCAGCGTCACTTTGCCTGGTCCTGGGGGTCAGGAGCCAGGGCCAGGACCAAGCTCTCGGCAGGTGATTTAGTTGCCTTGACTCTTCTGCTCCTACAGCAAAGTTGTCTTGTAGAGCTTTTTATTCCTGGCCGTATTCACCGTGACTCCAGCCCCTCTGATTTTTTCTCTCCCTTTCCCCAGTCAGGAAGAAGCTCACTCGAGTTCATTCTTTCTCATAGGCAAGCGCACCCCTTGGCGGGGGATACTGCTCTTTGGACACCCGGCACAGGGAAATCCTACCTGGCCAAAGCAGTGGCAACGGAGGCCAACAACTCCACCTTCTTCTCTGTGTCCTCCTCAGACTTGATGTCTAAGTGGCTGGGGGAGAGCGAGAAGTGAGTCCATCCAGGCTCCACTCCCACGGCAGCTGCAGTGGCTGCTCGTGGTCTGGCTTCCCTGCCCTTGGACTCGCCTCCCAGAGGCGCCGGGAGAGGGGTGTCTTGTTAGCTTGTCAGGTTGGGACACTGTCCTGACAGAGCCAGCCGAGACTGGAAGGTCACTTGGGAGTCATGAGTCCACATGAGGGGAAAGGAAAGACACTCAGAGTAACTGGGTTTCAGCTAAGTGTCCTCCGTTGGGGACTTTATACAGTTAACTTATTCCCCACACCGGCTCCCGTTTTGCAGATGAGGAGACTGAGGCTGAGAAGAAGGGAAGGGACTTGTCCTTGTCCAGAGCTAATGAACAGGGCTGCCGGGATTCGAGACCGATGCTGAGGCTTGCTCTTCCTCCCAGTGCAGGGCTGCCCGATGACTTGTTACTACTGTTTTTTCTGTCAATTCAGCCTCTCTGAGGGAAGGGCGAGAGGAGGGTGGTGCCAGGGGCCTGGGCTGGGCTGGGATCCCACCTGTGTCTCCCCTCACAGGCTAGTCAAGAACCTCTTCGAGCTGGCCCGGCAGCACAAGCCCTCCATCATCTTCATCGATGAGGTGGATTCGCTCTGTGGATCCCGCAACGAGAATGAGAGCGAGGCTGCCCGCAGGATCAAAACGGAGTTCCTAGTCCAGATGCAGGGTGTGTGCCAGTCCCGGGTCCCCTCCCCACTCCTTGCCCCACCTGAAGCCAGCCCTGGGCTTTGGTATTTAGCTGTAGGTGAATCTGACTGCTTTTATGGCGGAGGGACTAGCAGAGAAGCAGTTCTTAACTCCCTCTCATTGTGGCCTTGGCCGGCCACCTCTCTGCCCCTCCCGAGGTGGGCAGGGCTGTGGGGCTTGTACCCCAGTAAGCCTTGCCAGGGCCCGCCGGGGGTATCGGGACAGCTCCAGTTCAGGACACAGAGCCCCCGAGGTCCTTCCCCCTGGGTCCTGACTGAGCCTGGCAGGTGCTGAGTTGGCGTCTGTGTTTCCCTTTGTCCACAGGGGTGGGGAACAACAATGATGGGACTCTGGTGCTAGGTGCCACAAACATCCCGTGGGTGTTGGACTCGGCCATTAGAAGGAGGTGAGTCTTCCGTGGAGGAACCCAGGGCCGAGGTCTGTCTCCAGCCATGGTCAGCCTGCAGCTGGCAGCAGGCATGTTAGATGGACCCTGTTTCTCTGGCGGCTTCTCCGAGTCTGCAGAGCCCTTAGTGAGGCCGGCTTCTGGAGGGCCCCCAAGCCTCTCCGTTGAGACCGTCCCACCTTCCGCTTTTAAGTCCTGCCGTGTGCTTGGCTCTCTAGGTTTGAAAAGCGAATTTATATCCCATTGCCGGAGGAGGCTGCCCGTGCCCAGATGTTCCGATTGCATCTGGGGAGCACTCCTCACAACCTCACAGAGGCCAACATCCACGAGCTGGCCCGGAAGACAGAAGGCTACTCGGGCGCAGACATCAGCGTCATTGTGCGGGACTCCCTCATGCAGCCCGTGAGGAAAGTGCAGTCAGCAACACACTTCAAAAAGGTGAGCGGGCCTGAAGGGAGCTGCTTAGAAAGTGTCACAGGAAAGGGTGTTGGCTCTCTGGCTGCTTGGGTGACAGCGCGTCTTGGGAGCCAAGTTTAAGTGCCTTCAGGGGCAGGGCTGTACCTGCTCCACCACCCCCGCAATGCTGGCTTGAGGGCAACCACCTCAAATCGGGTGATGCCAGAGGACAGGGCGCCATGACCACCACCCCTGCTACCTGTGCCAGCCCTGTGCTGATGCTTGTGGTGGGCCCTGCTGCGTGTCTGAATGCGAGGGGCATAAAATGCCACACCACGCAGAGGAAGTGCATGCACGCGGTAGATGGCTGTCAGGGTCACCGCAGGCACTGCTGGCTCTGCTCTGCGTGCTGGGGAGACACCGGTG
>SJXQ01003147.1:127625-267573 GCA_006408695.1 Aepyceros melampus
TGTGAACAGAATGGCTACTGCCCGGGGTCCCCAGTCCAGACTCTGCCTGTATGGGCCATGAGTAGAGCCAAGCCATCCGCTTCCTCCGGGCCCTGTGTCCTCCTGCAGGAGGAGAGAATGGTGTTTGTGAGCACAAAGCTGTGTAGATCAGACCGAGGGAACGCAGTCAGGCAGGTGTCACTGCTGCCTCTTTTTTAATCCCTCTGAATGTGAGAACACTGAGCCCAGCCACTGCCCCGGGTCCCTGTCCTGGAAGCGGGCTAATAAACCCTTTTCATTTCTTGAGCCACCTGAGAGTGCTCTCATCTTTGACTCCTGTCTGGGGGCTCCTTGAAGGCCATACTTGCTTCCCCTAGAAAGACCCTCTGGTCTCTGCTCTCTCCTCTTCAGTGGAGCTGCAAGGAAATAGGAATGTCACCAGTGGCTGCAGTTCCGGGCCTGTTCTATCGCGTTCACGAGACCTTTCTTCCCCCAAGGCCTTGGAAGTGGTGGGTGTGTTTCAGGAACCTGGGCCGTTCTTGTTCAACTTCCAGATGAGAGGCTGCAAGCTGAGAGGCCTGTGGTCTAGACACGGCCTGCGGTTGTGCTTGATTTGCTGCTACTAACATTTAAAAGTCAAGAGCTGACAAAAATTGAGATCTCTGGCTTCTGAAGCAGGTTAGGGAAACACTGGCCCTGCATCCAGGATCTGCCTTCTTCGTCAGGAGACTGTGCCCCTCCGGCTCACCCTCCCTACCCAGACTGCCTCACTCCTTGGCATTTCCTGTCCAGCCCCGGTGGCCCCTTGAGATTCCTGGAAGTGAGGCAGCCACAGCTCCAGAGCTGGTGGCAGGCCTGGGAGTACTGTCTGAGGGGCAGCAGGAACAGCCTGGCATCTGGTTGCTCTAGCTCTCCTCCCCCTCCCAAACTTAGTGTCAGTATCTTCAACCAGAATGGCCCACGACTGATGAGACGTGGTTTCCTCTTGATGTTGTTAGCATTGCACCGTGGTGTTTCTTTCATCTGGGTAGGGGTGTCTGCTGAATTGAGCCAGCTTTTCCTTGGTTCCTTGAGGCTTAGGTGCAGTACTCCTCTCCAGTGCAGTGGGTCAGCCCTGCTCTTGTTACCTGGAGCGTCAGCAGGCCGACCTCCAGATGGTGCTGTGCTGGGTCGGGGGAGCTGTGTCACTTGCTGGAGAGTTTCCACATCATGTTCCTGATTAGTTAGTTATGGACCCTCAGCCACCAGTTACCATTTGAAAATACCATTCAAAAACTAACTACTGGCCACTCCCTCCCTGTACCGTTTCATTTTAGTCAGTTGTGTTTCGTTACCTTTATTTAAAACGGAAGGCCCTTGCCTTTTTTTTTTTCAACCTGCTTCCTTCTTGCCACTGCTTGAACACGTTGGCAAGTCACAGAGGTTAGCAGAAACTGGAGGGCTGCTTGGGCTCATCGCCACAGTTCTCATCACAGTTGCCCTGCCTTCCCACTTCTCTCTCTACCCTGAGTGACGGGGCAAACACTTGTCTTGTTCGCTGCTGAGGCTGGCAGTGGTGACGCTCAACATGGCTAGTAAGTGCAGAGGAACTTCCTTCCCTAAGCGCTTACCCTGCAATTCACTTCCTCCCTACCTGGGGATTCCATTCTTAACCCTCTGCCTACACTGATTTACACTGTGGAAGTTGACTTCTAATACTTTTCATTAGCTCAAGGTGCTGAAATGTGTATGGTTTTGCAGCTGATCTATCTGCCCAAGATGGAAGAGTTTCTTCCTCGTAAAGGCAAGGATTTGTTGTCTTTGGGTTGTACTGTCTTGGGTTAATTGATCAAATCCATCCTTGTTTATTACAACCATAAATCTCATCTGTTGTCAGCAACAGAATCTCAGGCTTTCCTCGAGGTCCACATTGAGCAGTCATTTTCTTTTGGGCCTTAAGTCAGAAAACGTCCAGCAGATACTACCAATCTATATTAACAAAGGCATGATTAAGGACTGTTAACCTCAGGGTCTGTAAGGAACCTTCAGAATGTTTTAATGCCATCCTGCAAGGGAAAGGAGGCTCACTGAATCCTAATTTTCCTAAGGAGCCATGTTTTCAGTATAAATGAGAGCTTACCACAGATTCCGAGAGGGCTGAGTCTGTCCTTAACCTCAGGGCAGCACTGGCCCTGTTCCTTCCTGAAGTGTGATGGACACAAAGCCAGACTTGGCTGGCTTGCGTGGCCTCACATACCTCAGACTTGGCTGTTTAGAGAAAGCACTTGGGGAGAGTGGGTCTTTCCTGGGTCGTTTGATTAACTACTGTTTAAGATACATTTTCTCTATAAACAGCTTACTGGACTTACTATACCTGTATTTGGATTTTGGAGGACTTCAGTAAGAGTACCTGCATGGCAAAACTCAACATAAAAATGAGTTCCTTCACCTCTTGACAAAGCTCTGACAGAATCTTAAAGCTAAAACCATGATCGCCATGACGCTGGTTTATTTTTTCAGAATAAGTGTGGTGACGAGGAACCAGATGTTCTGCTTTCTGTTTCTGCCCTGATTGTGACAGGAAAAGGCTCATTGCTCCTACTCCACTACAGGCAGTCCCTGCTTGTTGAAACCACTCTGTACTGCTTCACTTCTATGAAAGACCTACATTAGTACCTGTTTTCACTAATGGAAAGAAACTTGAAGAGGACTTTCACTTTTACAAAAAAAAGGCAAAAGCTAAAACAGCATTCAGCTTCTGTTTTGCAGCAAGCTCTTACAGAAGCAGCGAGCACTCAGAGCAGCCAGAGTGGCACCACCAAGCTCCTTCCCCAGGAGCTACACTCAGGATCTCAGCCTCAAGCCATCATCGCTTTGAACTGTGTCTGTGAGCATCTGTGCTATATCTCGATTTATTTTGTGCATCTGTAAGCATGATATGTCCTAAGGTAACTGCTTCTTCCATGTATGCTATTTCAGCTTAGGAAAGGCTTCATCAGAATTCTTTCAGCTCATGGGGATATCTGTATCGCCCCTTTCCCAGCCCTGCTCCATGGCCTCCAGCCAAAGAACGAGCCATGTATCAGCTACCTAAGAGATCTCAGCAGGAAAATCTTCCCCAGGCCTGTTAAAGGTGGAAAGCAAAAGCCCAAGATCTAAACTGTCTGAACCTTGAAAAATGTATGACTACTCAGTTACCTTAATACTGTCTTGAACTGGGGATATTCTGTCCTGTGTTTTACTTCCACAGGCAGACTGGTATCCAAAACAAAAGAGACAATGCAAGTAACACACACAGACCCTTTGTAACATAAGAAATTGGTGAAGACAGCAACCACAGCCTTAATCTGCATTTTAAACACAGCTTTCAGATGTTTGGGGGTTACATCATAATCTAATCTTGGCTTGGGGAATAGATGGCTACACTCTTCTGAAATCACGTCTACTGAAGAGTGGTTATTTATTTGCACCCCTCACCTCCCATCTCTATACAAAATTGCCAGGAAATGCCCACTCCTTTAGGGGAGATATTTCTCTTTTAAAGTTGAAGACATACTGTCCATAGCTCATTTCAGGGTACACAATTTTAGCATCTTCCTCCAACTCAGTTCGGCAGCTTTGGCAGTTGATTGTTTTCTGTCAGAGCAGAGCCAGCACCAAGTCCAGCAAGGAAGATGTGCGCAGCTCACAGCCGGAGTGTGTGCGTCTTGGTTAGTCATTGACCTCCATCCAGTGGATGTTTGTAAACGTCTTGCTGTCCATTTTGTCAATGAACAGGCAGCCCTGCAAGTGGTCCATCTCATGCTGGATGATGCGGGCTGCCCACCCACTCGCCTGCCACACCACCCGCTCTCCTCTAGGGTCCAACCCTGCAAAGGAAGGTACAGCCTGGGTGAGAACATGCTGGAACTGCGTCATTCTCAACCTAAGACTTTCCCTGCCCCTGGCTGTGTTTACAAGAGGCAACATCGGAAGGGAATGCAGACGGCAGCCGCTCTCCATCCTAAACACGAAGTCTGAACTCTTGACTCTACCAAGTATTCAACCAGGTTCCCAACCCTGACAGGTGGGTTGCTAGGCTCACTATGGGGCTAAAATGAGAAATGATCTTCCCAAGTGGCTTGCTCAAGAACCACCATCCCAAACCTCCAGAAAAGGTGGAAAGCAAAAGCCCAAGATCTAAACTGTCTGAACCTTGAAAAATGTATGACTACTCAGTTACCTTAATACTGTCATTGAACTGGGGATATTCTGTCCTGTGTTTTACTTCCACAGGCAGACTGGTATCCAAAACAAAAGAGACAATGCAAGTAACACACACAGACCCTTTGTAACATAAGAAATTGGTGAAGACAGCAACCACAGCCTTAATCTGCATTTTAAACACAGCTTTCAGATGTTTGGGGGTTACATCATAATCTAATCTTGGCTTGGGGAATAGATGGCTACACTCTTCTGAAATCACGTCTACTGAAGAGTGGTTATTTATTTGCACCCCTCACCTCCCATCTCTATACAAAATTGCCAGGAAATGCCCACTCCTTTAGGGGAGATATTTCTCTTTTAAAGTTGAAGACATACTGTCCATAGCTCATTTCAGGGTACACAATTTTAGCATCTTCCTCCAACTCAGTTCGGCAGCTTTGGCAGTTGATTGTTTTCTGTCAGAGCAGAGCCAGCACCAAGTCCAGCAAGGAAGATGTGCGCAGCTCACAGCCGGAGTGTGTGCGTCTTGGTTAGTCATTGACCTCCATCCAGTGGATGTTTGTAAACGTCTTGCTGTCCATTTTGTCAATGAACAGGCAGCCCTGCAAGTGGTCCATCTCATGCTGGATGATGCGGGCTGCCCACCCACTCGCCTGCCACACCACCCGCTCTCCTCTAGGGTCCAACCCTGCAAAGGAAGGTACAGCCTGGGTGAGAACATGCTGGAACTGCGTCATTCTCAACCTAAGACTTTCCCTGCCCCTGGCTGTGTTTACAAGAGGCAACATCGGAAGGGAATGCAGACGGCAGCCGCTCTCCATCCTAAACACGAAGTCTGAACTCTTGACTCTACCAAGTATTCAACCAGGTTCCCAACCCTGACAGGTGGGTTGCTAGGCTCACTATGGGGCTAAAATGAGAAATGATCTTCCCAAGTGGCTTGCTCAAGAACCACCATCCCAAACCTCCAGAAAAAATCACATTCTGCACAATATCCTGTGGTATGACAGACAGGTACTGGCTTATCATCCTGAGCTAGGCAAAGCTGGGTTCCACTTCTCCCAAGCCACCACGACAGATCTAATAGCAGCAGGGTGTGTGTGTGTGTGTGTGTGAGAGAGAGAGAGAGAGAGACAGGGTGAGGGGTGTGTGTGGAGAGAGTGACGAGACACAGGGTGAGCGACAGGGCAGAGAACGGGGTGAGAGCTCATAGTGGAACCAGGCCACGGGGGTGGGGTGGGGTGGGGTGGGGTGGGGTGTGTGTGTGTGAGTGAGAGAGAGAGAAGAGACACAGGGTGAGCGACAGGGCAGAGAACGGGGTGAGAGCTCATAGTGGAACCAGGCCACCCTTCCAGTCCCTACTCCTGTGCCCCAGTTGAGCTGGCTCTGCTTGCACAGGCACCTCCTGCCCCATCCCATCCGTCCTGAATTTCGTCCGCTCTAGGGTCTGCTTTTTGTTCATGTCGGTAGGCTCCTCAGATCAACTATCAACATGTCTACACTTCAACTGCAACTTGGCGTAAACTGTTTCGTGGGATCCGAGCCCGCCGCCTACACAGGTTGAATGAGAGCACACAGGCACCCAGTCGCCGCCCCAGGGACCCCACCTCTCCGCACCTGAGATCTGCACCGCCTGGAAGCGGGGCACGCAAGCAAGGAAGCCAGCGATACTCTCGCAGCCCTCAGGGAAGGTGACCAGGCGGCTGTCCAGCACCCGCAGGCTGGGATTCACGAACACACGCAGGGGGAAGGGCTCCATCTGACGGGCCTCGCGCACACGCGGCGCGCAAGCGCGGAAGAGCGCCTCGGGGAACTCCAGCGCCAGTACCTGCAGCGGCACTCCAAGTTGCGGCGCGCTCAAGCCCACGCAGTGCCGGCGCCGCATCACTTGCACTAGCCGCTCCACCAGCCGCTGCAGCTCAGGTCCCGCCAGCTGCGCCGGCTCCACCGGGGCCGCCACGGCCCGCAGCGTCGGATCCCCAACCTGGCACACGCGCGGGTACGGCGGCTCCGGCGTTCCCTGCACCAGACGCCGCACGTAGCGCCAGTAGGAGCGCCGGCGCGCCGGCCCCTCGAGTCCATCCCGGGCGGGCGTGGAGCTGTAGGCTCGGGCGCCGCCGACCGCTACCCGCTCTCCCCACAGCAGGGCCGACCCAACGCACCGCGGCGCCCGCAGCACCGCAGCAGCAGCCCAGCCCCCAGATGACCCATGGCGCGTGGAGCAGAGTCGCCGGCCCGGACGCGTCCCTCGCCGGCCCCCGTAGCCGAGGCTCCGCCGCCAGGGACGCCGGGAAGTGAAGTTTCCGTGCACCTTCCGGGAGCGCCGGCGCCGCTCCCCGTACGCAGCCTGCCTCTCCGCGGCGGCTTTCAGCCTGATTAAGTCTCGTTTCTGGTAGTTTAACCAAGCATTTACAAGAACAGCCAAGAGATTCACTATTTTTAAAATTTAATTGGAATATGGTTGCTTTACAGTATTGGGGGTTCTTTCTTGAATTACGCCTTTTGCAGCCTCTTCCACGCGTGGCAACACCCGTTCCCACCGGGGTTGCGTAACCTTCCCCGGCCCCACGCCCGGGTACAGGCAGCGCCGGTCAGATGCCCGCACTAGGCTCGTCGGGCTGCGGGGGCCCCGCGGACTCCACCTCCTCCTGCCCCGCGTCAGGGACAGCCGGGGTAGTCGGGGTAGTCGGGGTGACCGGGGTGACGGGCTCGGGGCTCGGCGCCTTGGGCGCCAGTGCTGGAGCCAGGAGCTCGGGGACTAGCTCCTTGTCCAGACAGAAGACCGGCTCTCTCTTGGGCAGAATAAAAGCCAGGGGCTCCTGGACGACGCTGACGTTCACGTGCCCCAGGTTTCCGTACTTGGAGAGCTGAGTGGGTGGAATGCCTGACCCAGAAGGTAAAGAACATAAGTGAAAAAAGCGCTTAATAAGTTTAAATATTGATGTGTCACAAGGGGAAAAAACCCAAAATACTAACTGGGAGTAACGAACACAGCACATTTCAGTAGAGTAAAAGTCACCTTTGTGATAGGGGACAGGGAGCTGTGCCGTAAAGCCAGACTGTGAAGGTAACTGGAACAGCACAGTGCAGGGCGGATAGAGACAGTCAGTGCCAGGAGAGCCTGGACAGGCACCAGCTTCCCCGGACAGGGCCAAGGAGAAGCTGGGGGAGCCAAGAGCAGCCACTCTGCTGGTGGGACACTGCCCACTGCCCTCCCGCATGCCCTTCATCGCACAGAGACAGTGGACAAGGGGATACGAAGGCAAATTACAAAAAAATACTCGTAAACACCGTGTATAAGCATTTCATGGCAATAGAATCATACATTATGGTTTTTTGTGACTGGCTTCTTTCACTTAGCCAGATATAAATAAATTGAATGAGTCTACTGATAAGAAATGTCCAGAAAGGGAGAATCTACTGCAATAGAAAGTAGGTTAGTAGTTGCCAAGGGCTAAGGGTGGGATTGGGGAATGACCACAAATGAACACCAGGGATCTCTGGGGTGAGAGAAATGTTCTAAAATTACATGATAGCAATGGTTGCACACACCTCTGTACATTTTTACTAAACACTTTGAATTTTAAAAATAGGTGTATTAGTATGTAAATTATGTCAATAAAATAGTTTTAAAAATCTTATCTTCTCTCTTACCTAAGGTCTGTGCTATCTGAGCTGGAGGAAAAAGGACTTGGAGACAGCGATTTAAATAAGGAACAAGGTCTTCCAGGAAGACAGTGCAGAACTGGACAAAGAGCTCTTGCTCCCCACTGCTGAAGGCAGCCTCTTCCGCACGATGGAAGGCGAGGATTACTTTAGTTACCTAGGAGAAAAGGGCACCACCAGTTACCTGTTAATCTATTCCCATCAGCAATGACAAAGATATGGAGCCCTGAAGTTTTCCAAAAGAACAGTCCTTCCAAACAGTACATCATTATCTTGTTTAAATTCACAGTTGTGGTCAGTCTTCACAATTCTGTCACTTCAATGATGTAGTTCTTACTCAACTAGTTTTATTATTTGTGCAGTTTCCGATTCCAGTGCAGGAACATCATGAAATACACAGAATACATTATTTTTGGCTCCCATGGGAGATGGACTAGATCTCTGATGGATCCAGGAAAATATCAGCAATACCATAAAAGGTTTTACTGAGTAAGGCCTCTGACATTCCAGAATGCTAGAACCACTAGAAAACTGTAGAGGAGGAGCAAAACAGACTGGAAAAGAACACACATTATTTCCACATATAAAGAACATCCACTATTTACACACACAAATAACAGAGTAAGCCTAGCTAACATTACAGACAGGTGTCACGGTGACAGGGTTAAAACAGACTCTGGGAAATTGCCTGGTGGTTCAGTGGTTAGGATGCTGAGGGCCTGGGTTCAATTCCTGGTCACAAGCTGCAATGCACCGCCAAGCAAACAAGTAAATTACAAAGAGCCTCTGGTGCTAGATGTTCTGAGCTCTAGTTCCAGCTGTGCACTCAGTGCTTCTGTGGCCTCTGATTACTTAAGCTCTCTGTGTCTGATAGTTCACTCATCTATAAAGCAGAGCCAGCAAAAGGACCTAACCTCAAAGAGTTGTGAGGATAAAGGCTGAATATGTATAAAGTATGATGAACTATGTGACATGAGGTAAGCTCTAGATGGATATTAACTAATTACTATTATGTGAATTTCACTAACCCTATAAAGCTTCATTGCTCATGCTTTCTTGTTGTTTCTTACAGGAGGACATCAACAGAAAGACTTGATGCAAGCATGTCATAACTGCCACCTGGTTGACAGGGACTATAAGATGCCATCAATTGTAAGAAGCACCTCAACATCTAAGATTTAATGTTTAAAAATGTGCACCATACTCAGATATTAGTAAGATCAGTAGTGTTACTTATATTAGGCAGAATTCTAAGATGGCTCTTGTGATCCCCACCTCCTGGTACCCACTCCCTTGTGTTTTCTCCTCTTCCTTGAGTGCAGGCAGAACCAATTGGATATGGCAAAGGTGAAGGATTCTGCAGTTTTCATTAACATCCCAAATCGGCTGACTGTGAATTAATGAAAAAGGAAGTTATCCTGGGTGGGTCTGATTTAATTAGATTAATTTAATAGATGAGCCTCTTAAAAAGAGGGCTGAGGAAGAGACTCAGGCAGGAGAGATGCTCTCCCACTGGCCCTGAAGAATCAAAAGCTGTGAACTGCCCATGGAGTGGGGTGGTCTCTATGAGTTGAGGCCTCAGTCCTACAACTGTAAGGAACAGGAATATACCACTATGAATGAACCTGAAAGGAGGGGATCCCGAGACCCAGATGAGTCCACAGTCGATCAAAAACTCGATTGCAACCTTGTGAGCAGAAGGTCAGCCCAGTTATACTATGCCTGGACTCCTGATCCACAGAAACTGAGACATGATAAATATGCGTTGTTTTAAGCTGCTGTGTTTGTGCGAGTTTGTCATGCAGCAACAGAAAACCAATACATCACTGAAAAATGACTACAGGTGAGCCACTTCATGAAGGAGGACTAACCAGACCTTTCAACTAGAAAAACCTCTAAAACCACACTAAACCTAAGTCAACAGACACCCTGTCACACAGACTGGTGTATTACAAAAGTCTGGCCACCTGTAACGAAATAAGTGCCCCCGCGGCCACCCCACCAAAAAAAAAGGCCCCAGTAGAGAGCCAACAGTCTGCGCTCACCTTGTCAAGGGCGTCCTCCAGGGCCCTGGTCACCTCCTGCGCCAGGGCCACGGGGCAGCAGAGGCGCAGATCATTGAAGGCGACCAGAATGCTGTTGAGGAAGCAGGCAAGGGGCGGGAAGTCTAAGAGCACCATGGGCGGCTGCAGGGTCCCCGGCTGAGTGACCGGAGCAGCAGCCGGCAGGGCACTGCTGCCCAGGACTGCTGGAGTCAAGATGAGGGTGTAAGAGTTCATTTCATCCTGGAACTTCTCGACGGCCTCCTGAATTGCTTTCTGGAAAGTGCTGATAGCCACCTGTTGGAAAACAGGCGTCAACTGACCCCGGAAATCAGCCCCTACTCGACTGAAGGACAGCCCAAAGTACATGCACTGGCCCAGCAGAGAGTCCAGACGGCTGCCAATCCCTCGGTTAAGATCAGTCTCCAGCACCTGCAGGAACTGTGAGACTTTCTGCAGCACCCAGCCGTGGAAGATGGCACTCTCGTTCACCGTGTGTTCACCCATGGCAGGAGGCAGCAGAGGGTCCTCGTCTGAGAAGATGGCACGGTACTGGTGATGATATCAAACAGATGGACACGGCAGGCCTCGATGGTTTTTGTGATGTGGAAATAGGGATCATCATTGGGGATGGCAGTCAGGATGGAACGGAGCCAAGCATCTCGGGCCTGAAGGAACTTGACCCTCAGCTCAGCCTCAGTGAAGACATCCATTTGCCGTAGAAAGCCGATGACACGGAGGCAGGCAGGGAGCTGGATATTGGTCCTCAGTTGTTGGATCAGCTGGCTCAGCATCAGCTGCATGGACTGGCGCACTTCGTTCACAATGCCCTGACAACACAGGGTGAGTCAGTACGCTGGGGAAGACACTCCCCGGAACCCATTCCACTAGCCCTGAATACTGCCAACCAACATTCCCACCGCTGTCCTGATGTATGAGATAGACCTCCTAAAACTGGTGCATCCAGGCTCACCAACAAAGATCTGGTCCACTGCGGCCTAGAGGCCCTGCCTGGTTCTCCTGCCCTCACCTGCGTCCTAATGCTCTCCCCTTGCTCACCGCAGACCAGCCAGAATGGCTGTCTTTTTTTACTTCTAAACACTCCCAATTTCTTCTCTCCTTAGCCTGCTCTACTTGGTTGGACACTTTCTGGTTTGGTCTCTCCCCACATCATCATGTGACTGGCTTCTCATCATCTGGGTCTCAGCTTAAATGTACTTCTCTAGAAAAGCCTTTCCTGACCCCTCTTCCTGGAGCAACCCACCTAGTCTCCTGGCCCACTCCCTGGTGTATTTCACTATCTGAAAGGATATTATTTATTTGCCAGTTAACAAACAGCTTATAGTCACAGGAGCCACAGCCTTGCCTTTGTTCACACTACTTCCCCAGCACCTAGATCACTGCCTAGCCCGTGGTTAATATTTATCAACTGACTGAATAATGAATGTATGTTTTATGAGCAAGCCTGCTTGCCTTGCAGTAAATGATGTGAAATATGCAAGGAGTTTCGCCAAGATCTCTGCCTAAAGGGTCAGTGATGACCACAGAATTACTGACCGTAAGAACATCGGTTTGAGTTTCTCTGGGCAAGTTGGCTACCTGGATGACAGGGATGGAGGAGTATTTCCTTTCTAGTCGGCGTACATAGGCTGCCAGCTCCAGGGCCTCTTCATAATAGCTGTTCCGGACACAGGTGTCCATGAGCTGAGGGATCTCCAGGATTTCCAGGATTTCCGTGTGCCGGTTTAGAGTCAGGGTGTTCATCCGGCGATTGGAACTGATCTCCTCAGCCTCTTTCACAAAATTCCTAGCAACAGTCAGAACATTTGGTGGTTCACTGCTGTGCATCCAGTTACTAAGCACTTACTATGAACTGACACCAGGCTAGATGATTAATCTAATCTAATCTTCACACCAAACTCATCAGGTACTTTTATTCCAGAAATTTAAAGCAACTTGTCTAAGATCACACAACTAGTAAGTGATTAAAAAAAAAAAAGATTTGAATCCAGATATGCCATTTAACAAGCCATGGCAAGGTACTTAAGTCTCTCTGAACTGTTTCTTCATTGGTAAAATAGTATTGCGACCCACCTCATAAGGATGTGAGGATTAAATGAATTGATAGGTATAAACCATTTAACACAGAATCTGATATGGAGTAAATGTTCCTTTAACAGCTGTTCTTTGCATGATGCCCCAAGTAGCTTTGAACTACAACCTAATCAAGTTCCCTCAGCCTCTTAATCTCCTCTGCTATTGTCCAACCTTAGTTCCTGCTAGTCTCCCTTTCTTCTCTGTAACTGCAGAGGCCTGCTTTGTGAAGCCCCCTCTCTATTCTAGAGGACTGGAAGAATATGAAAGCTATTCTCAAATATTCAAAGACTCTAAAGAAAACACTTTTCTCATGAAAGGCTGGAAGGCAGAATTAAGGATAATGATGGAGAGAGGCAGAATATGGTTCAAAAAGGAAGTTTTTTTGAGGATTATTACTGCTCCCAAATGGGATTTCCTTATCAGTCTCCTGTCAATCAAAGTTTTGGATCAGTTGATCTCTGAGCCAAGCTATCGTTATGTACGTGTGTGTTGTGTGTATGCGTATGTGTGTATGTTTACGTAAATATGCACACATATTAAACCGACAATTGTAGGGTGTTAATTAAGATATGTCAGACCCAATGGTAAGTGCTTTGTATGCATTCCATTTAGTGCTCACAGCAGCCCTATAAGAGGGACGTGCTGCTGGGTTCCAATTCTGACTTCGAAACATCCTGGGGCAGTCTCAACTTCCTTACACAAAAAATGGGAATGGAGTACCTACCTCGAGGGCTGCTGTGATGCTTAAGAGGATTAATAAAATGCTCAGAGGAGAAGCTGGCATATAGTAAGCACTAAGTGTTAAGTATTTCTATCATCATAAAGACAGCTATTACAGTTATTAGAAGCCCCTCTAGCTCCGGGCCCGCCGCACCTGCAGCTCTGTTGGAAGCTGGGCAAGCGGTCAAGCAGGCGGCCGAGCGACTCCTCCACATCCCCAAAGAGGCGGTGGATGCGCTCGGTGCACTCGGCGCCGCGGATGAAGGTCTTGTAGTTGGCGAAAGCCAAGTCGCGCGTCTGCTGCAGCAGCTGCGCTCGCTCCTCGGCCAGGCGCTCGGGCTCCCGCCGCAGCCGCTCCAGTCCTGACCCACTCAACTCCCTGAGATAGCGTCCCACGTCAGGCCGCTCGCGCCACTGGGCCTCCGGAAAGCGGTCCCGGAACAGCGACGCCAGGAGCCCTTCATCCTCCACCTCCCCGAGAGCAGCTGCGGTGGCTGTCGTCGTGGCCGAGGCCGCTGAAGATGGGATCGTCACAGTCGCCGCCATGTTTTCGGCAACAGCGTCACTTCCTCTCCCGTCCAGGGAGGGCGCTGACTTTCTCATCTAGAACCGGAAGTGACGGGGGTGGGGTGTCACGGTCTCTATGGTTTCTCGTCAGGCCGGCTGTCTTTTCCGGAGAATCCTCCAGGTTACGGGGCGCTAGCGTGGGGAACGATTAGAAAGCAGCTAGAGAGGCCGGCTTTGGGGTTGCCAAGGAGCGGCCGGCGGCTGGGCTTCCGTTTCCGCTAACTGAGGCACGAGGATCGGCGTTCCAACCCAGCGGGAAAATGCGGCCGCTGACTGAAGAGGAGACCCGAGTAATGTTTGAGAAGATAGCAAAATAGTAAGAGTGCTGGAGCAGAAGAGGGAGTGCGTGGTTGGCGGGGAGGGGCGTGGGTGGGGCGGGGGGCGCGGTGCGTGGACCACTGCGGGCGCGGTCTCCAGTCCTCATTTTGCTCTCAGCATCGGGGAGAATCTTCAGCTGCTGGTCGACAGGCCCGACGGCACCTACTGTTTCAGGCTGCACAACGACCGGGTGTACTACGTGAGGTGAGGCGGCGCGGGGCCAGGTAGGCAGCGTGGAGCGGCTGCGGGCCTGGGCCCCAGCGTACTGCCTCACCTCCTCCTTCCCTATCCCTTCAGTGAGAAGATTTTGAAGTTGGCCGCCAATATCTCCGGTGACAAGCTGGTGTCGTTGGGGACGTGCTTCGGAAAATTCACCAAGACTCATAAGTTTCGGTTGCACATCACGGCTCTGGATTACCTAGCACCCTATGCCAAGGTTTGTGGGGTGGTTTCAGCTCGCCACTAGGGATGGAGACAGTCTAGGCTGGAGGCCACGTCAGAACGCAGAATTAGGCACATCTGCTATGCAGCGGAGTCCCTGACATTGCCTAGGGTCAGTGCCAGCACCTGAAGCTGTACATCTGCTCCCTGGGCGTCGTTGGGGCTGGAGGCTAACCCTGTGGGGCTGCGTAGTGGCCCTTATCTCCAGCAAAAATGGAAAACCCTATGCAGACGCAGCTTGAGACCGAAAAGCAAATAGGTGGCTATGAAGAGGAGCACAGTGGGGTACAGAAAAAGAGCTGTTAAACTTTTAGCCCATGGGAGAAATTGAAGAGTTGAGGAAAGACTCTCTTGGTAGTTCTCCTCATGGAGTGAATGGTTTAAGGGAAACAGTTAAACCAGGCCTCTTTCCCTGAAAATTCATATGACAAAATAAATGATGTGTAGAAATAACAATCACTGTGTTTTGTACCTGCAACTGACATAGTATTGTAGGTCAGGTACTTCAGTTTTAAGGTCACAAAGAGTGAGGTACGACTCAGCAACTGAACATACACATACACGCCCATAATTCAATGTAAAAGTAAAAAAGCTTTAGTTCATAAGAAAAATAAATTAACCACAGACGTAGTAGCTAGCTAATCTACAAGGGTGTAACTGTTAGCATTTTTATGTCTTTCGTGTTTAATTCTTTTTCTTCTAGTATAAAGTGTGGATAAAACCTGGAGCAGAGCAATCCTTCCTGTATGGAAACCATGTGCTGAAATCTGGACTTGGGCGAATCACTGAAAACACTTCTCAGTACCAGGGAGTTGTGGTGTACTCCATGGCAGATGTCCCTCTGGTGAGTAGAGATGGTGGCTGTTAAAAAACCAAGTATCTTTTCTTTCAAGAAGGATGTGTTTTCACTCTGCTCTTGAGAGGCTAAATTCTTGGCACCTTTTGAATTCTTCAAAAAACTGTATTGTTTTTCGTCTGTATTGTTTCCAGACCTCAATGGGTATTTATGGAATGACTTGAGTGAATCAGTGTCTCTTCTTTTGAATCCCAGGGTTTTGGGGTGGCAGCAAAGTCCACACAAGACTGCAGGAAAGTAGACCCCATGGCGATTGTGGTATTTCATCAAGCAGACATTGGGGAATATGTGCGACACGAAGAGACATTGACTTAAAGCAGAATCGTCGCAAGGACTTGTGGCTGTGTGGAAGGGCCTAGTTTTGTTTCCTGTGTCTCTGTAGGCGCCACCGTCATGTTGAATTTTTGTCAACACTGTGACCTCTTCAGGGACTTCTTAGTTTAATATTTTCTCTATCATGGACAAATGCAGGCTGGATTCTTACTATGCAGAAATGACTCAAAAATGGGGTTTTGGATCTTTGTGCTTGTGACTCCATAGATTACTGTGTTTTATATTTGAATCAGAGGGCTTCTTGTTTTGAGTAACAGGTTCTAAATTGTTGGAACTGAGGACAAGAATAGCTTGTTATTGTTATCTGTGATAACACTGTTTTCCAAACACATGAAAGAACATAATGAATTTTCTTAACTATTTATTAATATTATGAAAGATCGATATTGCCATATCAGCATAGTCGGTCATGTTTGGGATTTTACGAATGAAATATAGATAAAATAGTAAGGGCAGTTTATTCTGTGGCTTTTCTATATGATAGGTGCTGTGTGATGTGGAAGAAAAAACTCTGATTCAAACACCATTTCTCACATTTACCAGCTATATGGCCTTAGATGAGTCATTAAACTTCAATGAAACTTATGTTTCATTTCCTTCTTTCAAAATACCTTACCCATCTTCCTAAGAATAGTTTTTAGAATTCAGAATCATGCTTGTAAAGCACCCAGCACAACGCTTGGCAAATGATGGTGTTGAATACATGCTAAGACTTGTTTTTGTAACCCTTATACTGAGTATTTCTGTTACTAAGAATAGGATATTATGAATATAATTTGATTATTTTACCTTGGCTTTAACAAGCAGTTTTCTTGATCTTTTTCTTGAATTTTATGATCCCCAGCTGAATGTCATTTTTATCAACTTGATTTCTATTATAAATCTTTTGGTTTTTTAATTAAAATTTTTTTTCTTGAAGTATAGTTGATGTACAATATTGTGTTAGTTTCAGGTGTACAGCAGAGTGATTTGTTTATATGTATATTCTTATAAATCTTTAATAACCTCACTGGATTGGACAAAAAGCACTAATCAGAGACCCTGCAATAATAATTCAGCTCTTCCGTCCTCCCCCATGCCTTCCAAAATTACTTTTAGAATTATTGAAGTATTTTTTAGCAAAAAAAAAAAAAATTAACTCCCTGTATTGTAGTTTTTTTAGTGCATATACTGCTTATTTTAAATTTCGAAGATGACATCTCTAAAAAGAAAGCATTTTTCAGTTAGAGCAAAGCACTCTACAACTCCTGTTTCAGTATGCAACATATAAAACCCACTTTATATATGTTTGTCCCATTTGTTTCAACTCTTCTCCCTTCCAAGGTTCTCTGTTAATTTCTAAATAGATATAGTGAAGTTAAGAGGTTGCAATTTGATGGGCAGTATTTTGATGGTAGCATTTAGTGTATACTTTAGAAATAATCAGTGTCAGAACTTAACACATTTTATTATTTTATTGCTGTTTTGCCTGTGTAGATGAGAGCCATAGAGTACAACTTTCTAAAACTGATTTTTTCCCCAACAACTTTACAAAGGTTTGACAAAGCTTGTGCCCCAGAAGGAAAGAGCTAGGGCACTGTAGTCATTTGAGCTTAGCATCTTGGCTTCTGTGTTTCTGTAGTCTTTGGGATATTGAAGAGACGCTTCAAGAAATACAGCTGCAGGATCCCAGAAAGAACAATGACAAGGCTCTGGGCTGTTGACCACCAATTCACATAGTTATAGTTTGATTGGAGAAGGAAAAAGTCAGCTGTTTTTCTCATGCGCGCGAAGTTGTAGTGTCGCCACATGTGAAAGATATTGTAATGCACCTTTCGTGTGCTCTCCTGTGAGACAGAAAATGAAATACAGAAAAGGTTCCTTTCTACCTCATCTAGCCTCACATGGGTACCCACCAGCACTAACCTCCTGTATTCACGTGATTTTATGATATATAAAAGTTGGCTATTGAGGGTGCAGAACAAAAAAAAATGGGCTATTGGAGCTGTTGGTAAATGGCTAGTTTTGTTGTATATGAAAAAATTACCTGGACTTCAGTTTTAAAAAAAATAATTTTTACAATGAAAAACTTCAGTGCTGAAACCAGAAAGCTCTTCCAGAGTATGTCTAGATGTAGACATATACTCAGCACATTGATGCTGTTCTGGGCAGTGTGTTCTGTTCTTTGTATATGGTAAAAGATAAGAGCCTGCAAATTTTTTACTGAAGGGCTGGACAGTAAGTATTCTAGGCTTTGCAAGCCATCCAGTCTCTGTTGCGGTTACTAAACTCTGCCACTGTGACACAAAAGAGCCACGGACATGTGTCCAGTTAGCTGTCCCTCAGTATTTGTGGGGAGCTTGGTCCCAGGACCTGCAGAGGATGCTCTGGTCCCATTGCAAGCCTCCATATCTTCAGATGCTCCACCTGCAGATACAGAGGGGGACTAACTGCAGTTGTCAAATGAGCATTGTTTTGTTCCAGTAAAGCTTCACTTACCAAAACTAGGCTTTTGTGCATCAGGGAGACTGTCAGGAAAGTGGAAAGAGATCCCAAACAGTGGGGTAAAATATGGTATTAGCTGAAAAGTTTTCTGGAAGATAGGCTAGAAAATCCTGAACAAGCTTTTTTGGCCAATTCAATATTTGGAAACTATATATCTGATAAAGGACTGTTACCTAGAATATATAAAGGACTCTTAGAACTCCACCATTTAAAAAAACTAGATTTTAAGATGGGGAAAGGATTTGAATAGACATTTCTCTGAACTAGATATACAAAAGGCCAAAAAACGCATGGAAAAATGTTCAGTGTCATTAGTCGTTGGAGACACAACTCAAAAACCACAAGATACCACTTACACCCACTAGGACTGCTATAACAAAGACAATAACATTGGCAAGGATATAGAGAAATGGCAGCTCTCAACAAATACTGCTGGTGGTATGTAAAATGTGTTACCCACAGTGGAAAAGAGCAGTTCTTCACTGAAGTTAAAAAGTTATCATACTAGCAAAGTATACCACTTTTATGTGTACAGAAATAGAAGTATGTTCACACAAAAATCTATGTGCAGGTGCTCACAGCATCATTATTTATGATAGCCAAGAAGTGGAAATAACCCGAATGTCTACTAGCTGATAAGAAACAAAATACGATGCATATATACAATAAAATATTAGGCATCCAGAAACAGGAATGAAGTACTAACACATGCTACAGTGTGGCTGAACCTTGAAAACATGCTCAGTGAAAGAAGCCAAACACAGAAGGCCACATTGTATGAGTCCCCTCTTACGAAATGTATACAACAGGCAAATCTATAGAAGCAGAAAGTAGGTTAGTGAGGGATTACCCAGGACTAGCGGGGCATGGAGAACAGAGTAAGTAACAGGCATGCAGTTGATTTTTGGAGTGATGAACTTCTGGAATTAGATGCTGGTAATGGTTGCAGGACCTTGTAAACCAGTAAACTACACTGAAAGTGGTGTGTTATATCTAAATTAAAAGGCTGTGAGCCATTATTTACTGATGCCTGGTAGAAAACAAGTGAGGAATTTCAAGAGCTCCAAGTCACAAAATTAATTAAAGGCTGCAAATCTTTTTGCCTGTTTGGTTTCTACCCAAATGAGCTTTCACTAGTATGATATCATTCCCACTAATTCTAATCTTTCCTCCAAATTTAAACTTAGTTTCCAGGGATGTTTCTCTCCCACAGAACAATTACCTCAATTGCATCCAGAGTATCATTCAGTTGTTTCCTTTCATTCTCTTTGTGGTCCATCTCAGGTCCCTCATAGAAGACTCCAAAATTGAGGTATACTTGCACGGAACCAAAGCGATTTTGCTGGTTTGCTAGACAAAGCTGATAAAAACCTGTACGAATTCCGAGATCATTGCCAAGTTCTTGATCTCCTACCCTCCCACCCTCTAAATTTCCTTGGAGATAACTGTTCTCCAAAATTAAATGTGCAACTATAGACAAAACTGCAAAGATTCAGTTTTTGATGTGGAAGATCCTGATCTTACTTGAAACGTATTTACTAAATACTATAATGTTGTTCTGCCAAATTTTAGTAACTTGAGCTCTGTATTGGATAGAAAACGTTTTCATCTTTTTCAACCTGTAATTCTCACATCTTCTAAGCTATTTCTAACCACAAGCATATTAAGAGCATATTGTCTGCCTGCTGGTACACCATTAGAGCTGGGATATCATCTTGATCTTGAAAGTAGGAAAAAGATGGATGCTGTGTGAATGAAAGAAGCTATCCATGAGTGACTTCCTGCAAGGTGGTCTGTTGGGACTGCTGATTTGGGGTATGTACTGATGCTTATTCTCAACTGGGGTCACCTCCTGCACATGGCGGTGGGGAAGCAGTGGGGAGGAGCAGGGTTCGAAAGATGCAGCAGTGTATTTGATTGTCTTAAGTGGCTGGAAGGACTACTGGCATATCGGGGCCAAGATGTTAAATAATAATGCTGATAGCCTGTGCTGTGAACTGAAGGATTGTCTTATGTACCTGTTGAGAAATACTGTCTTTTTTTGTGCACCTGGCTGGTACAGAGAACAGTTCAAACTGACTAGTGCTATCCGGAGTGAGGACAGGCTCTATCTGGTTGTGGGAATTTTCTGGTGATTGGAGAAGTGCTTTGTTGTAGAATGTGGATATTTGTCATGGCCGTGCATTTTCTTATATTCTTAGTCTGCTTTTTGGTAACTGGCTCAAGTTGTTCTGATGACTGGAGTACTATCCCATAATAAATTTATTAATTGTAATTCTGTATCATAAATGGGTCTGCCTGTTTTGATCACTTTCCCATAATCTGGTTCTCTGGAGATGATGAAATAAAATCAAGCTTCTGGAGCCCAATCAAGGACATCTGATTAATGTCCTTGGCCATTGCCAGTCTACAGGAAATCTGGTTTCTGGTGTTCAAGGTTAATTTTTTTTCCCTACTGTTTCACCATCCATATGTGGAAAAGTCAGGGCTTTTGCATCTCAGTACTTATTAATTTCAATATTTCCTCATTTTCCCAATTTCTAAGAAATACATGATTATTACAATAGCTGTGAGAATGAAAACAGACCTGTCTCGTGGGTAGAGAAGTTAATCTGGCCGCGAACATTCTTAGAGGTCTCTATAAGGAAACCCTGTGGGGTATGTGCAGTGGCAGCAACGTGCCAGTCGTGTGACATTCCTAGAGTCCGCTGAACCTGCCGAGACACATTAAAGAGGGAGAAAAGCCCCTGCTACATCATCAGGAAGCTAACTGAATGGTAAGAATGACATCCACTGACCATCGGTACAGTGGTTCTCAGTCAGAGATGGTACTGCCCAACTCCCACCTTGAATTTGGGTCGAGGTATCGCATGTTGCGTGCGAGTAGGGGAGGGCAGGGAGGCAGCAATGCTGAACATCCTGCCATGTTAGAAACAGTAAGCAAGACAAAGAATTGTCCAAATGCCAGTAGCACCCCTGGTGAGAAAACATGTCTCAGACTTTGAATCTGGCCATGTAGTTCTTGGCTGAACTCAACTTGGTTTTGACCTCCCCAGTGGTATACCAGACTTGGGCTTATTTGATACTTGACAGCAAGTAAGGCATTCAATAGGTACTTGCTTCCAAGCTGGATCTTGATAAGCCCAGGCTGTGAGCTGTGTGGTAGCTACTATTCTATTATTAATTCAGAGATAAGGAAAATCTCTGACAAGTTGGTATAAAATGAATTTTAAGTTACATTGGAATAAGATTAATATAGTTTTTTAATATGTAAACAAAATTTAGAAAGTTAATAGGTTTCCAAGATAAAGAACAAAGGAAATGAACAGCTTCTAAGTTACTGTTGAGCAGACCATCCTTGGGCACAGCATGGATACTTGGCTTAAAGCATTTAAGCAACAGGACTGGCTACATAGCGAAACCTTGAGTCGGTGATTCTTCAATTTGTAGGAATTACCCTTAAAGGCAAGAGAGTAATATTGTTTCCTCAACTTCATTAACTGAAGCATCTTTGAAATCTCTGGGTCTGTCTCCAAAGTCCATGTGATTTTTTTTTTCATTCAGCTTGGTACCATATCCATATTATTTTAATATTTAAAAAAATAGACTCACTCTTTCCTCTCTCATCTCCAAATTCAAGTAAATGTGATGATTACCTCTCCAGGAAGAGGCACCCAGTTTGTCCCATGACTTTGAGCACACTGCCCCAAATTTGAGAAGCCAAGCCATATGTTTTAGTGATTATTCATCTATCAAGTTTCCATTTAACTGCAGACCCATTTCACTTAACAGGTGGGGAGTCACAGCATAATAAAGACAACTAGAACTTTGTGTTTATTTAAAACTTGACCGACCCCCTTTATAAAAGGAACAAACAAGAAAAACAAGTCCCCAGTATGACCACGTACCCATGTACCTACCTCATAACTGAAATAGAAGTAGCCAGTCTGGTGGGCAAATTGCCAGAAGCATTCTGTGCCTCTGGAGGGATCACAATGGCAAAGTCGTGTCGATCTGCTCCACGGAAGAGGGGCTGGTCCCCAGTGCCACTAAGGGGTTCTGTCTTCTGGCTCCCAGCAGAGCTCACTAGGTTCAGAACCACCAGTCCAGCCCCAAAGAGCAAAGGGAACATGCTGCTCTCTGGATTCTCCTATGTGTGCAGCCCAGTGGAATCAAGCAGTTTAGTATATGTGTACTGTCGAACCAAGCACGGAATCAAGCAATTTAGACAACTGCTGGGGTAATGATTAACCCCACAAGTAACACTTAGGCCAGTCTCAGGGCCACGCATAAGATATTCCAGAATAGAACTGGCACAATACCCCACGTTTGGCTCACAGGAAGAATTTTTGCTTTAACTTCAAAAACTCAGTGGCTTACCAAAACTATTTAACAGGTTTCTAAATAGAATCTGTTACTTCAGAAGAGCGATTTCTACCCTTCCTTCGGGCTGTCATTTTTCAGTTTTTACCTGTTAGGAATAAACATTAAGCAGGTTTATTTCCAACTATCTGAATGTATGGACTTATTTCTCAGTACAGTTGCTGGGAGATTTTTTTTCATTCCTATCAAATTGCTAGATGATACCTGTTGCTCCTGTAAGATACAAGGGGCAAAACCTGTTTCATTGGACTTCTGCCCAGTGCTACAGCATAGACCAAAGCACAGGATGGAAGTGTGTAGAAACATTTAAATGGATGAAGAGTGAGCAAGAGACAGTGCTCAAACTCCTCCGTGGATAACCCTCCTCATTCTGCTACCATCCACCTGAATGATAACAGTCACCTAAAGCTATCCAAACCCACTGAAAGACTGTTATGTTGTTCAAACACTTGACATGTCTTCGTTTATCTGTGGCTTCTTTAGCACCCACAGTGGGTATAAGACTTACTGAACACCCACTGTCTTCATGGAGGAGATTTACCTGCATCTTATTCTCACATCAGCCTACAAGGGAAGTACCATTACCTACTGCATTAGAAATGAAATGGACATCCAGAGTCCGTGGCTAACTCACCATCTACAAGCACAGCTGGGGCCCTGAGTAGGCCTCGCATTCTTACCCCTTAGGACAGTGTGTCCGTCAGTCTCTTTGAGTTCTGACAGAGTTTATATGTTTTTCTCTCAGCCATCAACTTAAGCATGAGTACCTTCTAATCGAGTATTGCTTCAGAATGCATCACGATGAATCCGAGTGGTAATACTTTTAACTGTCACCAAGTATGTGCTGTTATGAAGAACATACTTCATAATTGTGTTCAGTTCCAGCAAATGCCAGATGACATCACAGCAATCTGGAGGTACAGTGGCTGCAGTGTCGCTAAGGGGAAGGTAGGAGACACTGGGATCATATCCCAGTGACACACAGTGTTGCCAGCACCCCCACTGGAGTCCCACCACTGCCCCAGTCCTAACACTGCCCATCAATATGTGGTAAGCAGTGACAGGGCCACCAAAACAGTCATCAGTTCATGGTAAGTGGTCTGGTTCCATAAAACTATAGGCAGAGTTTTTTCCGTACACATTCCATAACATTACAATAAAAAATAACACTGAAGTTATATTAAAATGGGGAGGGGGGAGCGGCTAGTGGATCTATGCATTTCTCAAATTGGAGGAACACTTCCTGGAATATTTTGCTTCCTTAAGTATATCCCAGTGTCACGCTAGTGTGTGAGAGTTGAAAATAAAGAAGCTACTGGATCTTAAAGTTTGGTTTGGAGGGAGACCACGACTAGCTACCACCACATCAAGTGGAGACCAAGTTCTCACCTTCTTACTAGTTTAATTTGGGGTTAACTGTTAGAAAAACAGCAGTACCAAACCCTCAAACATGTAGTTAATAGGTAATAAACCTGTACAAAGTTTCCAAATTTTAACTACAAGATGAATTTTTAAACTTTAACATTTGTTTTGTCAAAAGAAACGGACAAAAGAGAATTCTTTTGTCCTCAGAGGTACGGTATATGAAGAAATGAGACAGATTAAGAACTTCTACATGTCTGTATGGCACAGCTTCTAAGAATAGAACATTCAATATAGTTTGACATTAGTTTCTTAACACAAACAGCAGGGTTTACCAAAGCTTGTTCAGCATTTTGCTAGCTCCGTTTTTTTCAGCTGCAATTAAACAGCTACTTAAATTTGAGAGAAGCAAGACTTTAATGAAGAATGCTACAAGTTATGGACAATAATTAGTTCTCATTTTAAAAAAAGATTACAGAAAACACTTTACTGAAATTCTTTTTTTGCTAAAAAGACAGTCTTTAAGGATCTGAGAGACAGCAAGCACAACACAGTACAAAAGGAGAAGGGAATGTTGAATTCCAGTGCAAGACACTAACACAGCACAATTAGGGAATCAGGCGGAAGCAACCATTTCACAAAGAATGGAATTAGGCATTTATACTTAATCAGGATTTTTTTAAGCTTTAAAAGTCCAGCATAAAGAAGGGAATTGGGAATGGATGGGGACAGGGGCTAAGCTTATCTACAATCACCATTTTACCAAAAAACACACTGGTTCAACCACGTGAGAAGTGGAGGTTAAACCTGCCTACAGAGGCCAGCAAATAGAGCAAATGCCAAGGCAGTCACGTTTCTAGGTGTCGATGTCACAATTGGCTGAACAATGTTTAAAGGGACTCTTATTCCACCAGGACTGGTCTCTCTTCAGCCTGGGCTCACAACAGTTGAAGTTCCTTTGCATTTGCATCAGAAGGCCAAAGCTTTACCTGGAAGAAATTCACTCCAAATAATGCTCATGTTGCTGGTTTTAACAGGTCATGGAGTCAAAAGTGGCTCCTAATAGACTCCACCATTTCCTAGGAGAAGGTTCTACTGATTACCAGGGATTTAAATTCAAGCAAACCACTAAAGAAGGGAAATACTAATGGTATTCTGGCACTGTACAAGCTATGTGCCTGTCATCTCTGCCAAGGACATGGGGTGGACTTGGCTTTGTTTCTCAGCTCCATGATCTCCAACTGTGATGAAGTGGAACTGGGACCTCCCCCACATGAGAGGAGGATGCCCAAAATTTTCATCCAGCCCAGCTTCTGAAAGAAACAGCAGACTACCAGGGGCTATTATTAGGAACCATGCTCCTGTCAATTCTGTGGAAATGAAAGCCTGTTTCAGTTCATGCCAAGTCTTTTCATGGTCCGCCAGCGATCCTTAATCATCACAGCTGTTCGGTTAACAAATGGGTAGTTTTTAGAAATGGCAGCCCAGTTTCCTTCTCCATACTTCTGCACTCCAGCCTTGACCCACTCGCTTTCCTCTACAGTCCACTTCTGCAAGGAAAAAAAACAGAAGCAAAGGATTTATCACCACCTGTTCTCTCCACTTACATTTTCATATAGTGAAGAGGTCTAGGAGAATAATCTGAACCCAAAGGAAGGATTTATACTCTTAAAACATCATACAGATTGTAAGTTAACACCATGGATTTGAACATTTACTAATTCTCAGTATCTTACTGTTTTATCCTCAACTAATAATCATTTCTGCATTCAGAACTTTAAACATGTATTGTTCATGGTTGGGAAATCTGTCAGCTTTCTGACCTAGATTTTTCTTCCAAAGAGTATTACTTTTAGTTTGGATTATCTGAAAACTACAAATAAAATTTTTTACCAGGTGCATGGGTAGTCTATGTCTGAAATGTGGGTACTTGTTTTACATCTCTTCTACCCCTACAACCAGAAAAGATTAGAAAAGACAGTTTAAAACAATTACCTGCTTTTTTGTTGTATTGGTTGCACTCTCTTCATCTGGTGCTGCTGGAAAACATTAGAAGCAGACTCATGTCAGAGCTCACCTTTCTCAGCACAACCCACAAGAAAAAGACACAGAACATCCCCAAAGGGAAAACTTGATTCAGATTTTACAAACTTTGAGAGAATAAAGGATATCATTAAAGGATAATTTGTTTTTGTCCTTTGCTTGCAAGATACCAATCACTTTAGTCCATGAGAATCTGTACAAAGCAAATACTTCACAAACAGGCATTCAGTAAGTGGTCAGGATTTCAGGTTCTTTAGTAAAACCAATATCATTTTCTAAACTAACTGAGGAACTGTGGTATTTAAAATCCTAATATAATATTAATATATCTATATACTCCTAATATACACATACATATATGTGTGTGAATATGTAATATATGCATGTATTTGTGTATATATATACACCTATGAGTGTGTGTGTATATATATATAATTTGTTAACTCGTTAACCACTGCTTTGAAAGAACCCAGTTTTATTATTTTTTAATTTCCAAAATATTAGATGTAAGTAAAATTTGGCTCAATTCCTCAAACAAAAAGAATGGGGTAATAATTATTGCTTCCCACTGCAACAGACCATGTGAGATCTATTCAGATTCTACCTTTTCATCATTAAGGATATAGGTCAGGCTTCATAAAACAAAGACCAAGATGATTTTTTAAAGGGCCAGAGGGCTACAGGAGGGTATACAAGTGTAATGGACATGCCATCTCAAGCCAACAAGAGCCAGTTAAAAAGTTGCGTAAGGCAAAGTTGCATAATCATGGAACCTGCTGCAGGGTCTGCCTTAGCAGACATCGCTGTCCCAGGAATGCTTCCCAAAGAATGAGGGAGGGTGACACAGAAGAAGGGGTACTTATAGGAGCAGATTATTTATTTTTAAATTATGAAGTATTTCCTGCTATATAAAGTAGAAGCAGATTTCTGAAACTGACAAATCTGGACTGCATCAGAAGTGGATGTTTTCTAGAACTTTTATATCCTGTTTTTAAACATATTTAATGACATTTTTATTCATTGTTATTTCTCCCATCTTCTGTGTAATCTTGATTTTGCCAACTATGTTTTTGCTAACAAAAGGTAATTCTTAAGGACAAAACCTTCGAGACCAGCAAAGGATTACTGGCTGCTGCTGTGTTACAAAAGTCTTCAGCCTCTGCAAGACTAAGGTTTAGCATGTAGATATTTTCATTAGAGTGCAAAGTTTGTGGTGGTGGGGGATCCTAATGCAAATGCTATGAAGCTTAGTATTCATTAAGGGAAAGTAACATTTTTCATCTTGGGAAAAAAACATTTATTATCAGAAACTGGTAAGAGACTATTTAGTTAAATAAGAAATGTAGGGAATGACCACTTCTCCTTTTCTAATTAAAATACTTTGGGAAGAATATCAACTACCATTAAATATAGGATTTATTAAACCAAACCAGGAATTTTAACTGTAAAATGTTGCTTTGATAGTCTCCATTCTTTAATGGGAAAAGACATAAAACTGATTCCTCATGAATCTCTACGTGGAACTTTTAAACTTTGTTTTGGAGACAAGCAGTTTCTGGAACATTATTGACAGCATGCATCTGTACTTCAGCAAGTGTCAAGGAGAGAGAACAGTGAGAACCTTCTGGCTTACCCTGAACTTGAAACAGTTCGTCCTCTTCCACCCAAGTCTCTTTTTCTTCAACCCCATTAGAGCTGTTCCACTTGCCTTTGGGTACTCTGAGGTAAAATCAATAAGAGGACAAGGTGTAAAACAAAATCATCCCAAACTCAGCACTGAATACATCACCATCCCCTTTCAACAACCTGTTCATTTTCCTGGGGCTTTTGGTTTGGTTGGTTTGGACTCAAAGATTCCAATGTTATTCTAACCTAGAAGCTGCAAATTCCTTCCCTTCTGTCATAGAGATGCTCTGTTCCTATCTCTGGAGTGTTCTCCTTTTCCTCCCCATTCTTCAAGCCCAAGCCCATAGTCCAGTACCTTTCACCAGTATCACACTAGCCTCTTAGTTGGAATCTCTCCCCTCCAGCCCATTCTCCTTCCAAAGCCACCAGAACAGTCATCCTAAACTTATAGATCCCTCCTCTATTCAGTGATGCTTCTCACTGTGTAAACAGTTAAGGCTAAATGGCCATATAGGGGAGCCAAGATCATCTAGTCTGGTCCATTAATTTCTCATCAGTTCCTCCTTGCCCCACCAACATCCCAGCCACACCACCCACACACCAACTCAAACAGGACAGCCACGCCCTCCTCCTTCCTCCTATGAGCTCTGCTTTCCTGCCTCTGTTTACTGTTCTCTCTGCTTGGGATTCCCTTCCCTGCAAGTGAAGTCTTTCAACGCCATCATTCTCAATGAAGACTGCCCAACACATACAAAAATCCCTTGTTTCTCTGCTTCCACTGTACTACACAACCATTTCATGACATACCCGTAACTATAAGCACCTTGACATCAGAAACCATTATCCTCATTTGTCTACCCCAAACAACTTGCACTGTAACACATACCCTAACAGAAGCTGGAAATAGATTAACTAACCTAACAATTGGATTATCAAAGAGCCATAAAGGAATTACACTATCAAAGATTACAATAGTAAGCAAACAAGAATCCTCCCTGTGAACATGAAATTTTGAGTACCTAGTTGCAACCAAAAACAGTTCCAAAACTAAAAAATAATCCAAAATCCAAGTTGCTAAATAAATGAAAATTATATTCAGCCTTACTGAACATAGCACAAATTATAACATCAGAATTATAACATCCTTTACAAAACAAACATGGAAAGTATCTGAACTAAGTTTTGAAGAATTTATATAGATCAAAATCACCTGAAAAAGCTGACAAGAGAGGACAGATAAACTGCAGTCTTCTTCCTCACTATGAAGTTTTGTTGCAAAGCCTGTCTGGGTGTTTTTCAAATGAGTAATGAAAGCAGTTTGCTTGCTTAATAAATGCATATACTTGAAAAAATTTCATAAGTTTTCTATACAGTTACTTAACTAAGACAAATAGTGAATTCTTTTGTTTTTAAACTAGATGATAACCTCCAAAAGGATGTTTCTAAGAATAACTGATTTGAGACAAAGTAAAAATTACATGAGATTTATCTATCTCAGGATGTTAGCTGTGTTAAGTACTACTCATAAATAAAAGTCAGGATCAGAGTTTAAGTTTTCCATCAATTTATCCAAGTTCTGGGATGAAACTGGTTTTGACCTCTAGGTCCGTCATTTTCACCTAAGTGGCCAGTCACTCTTCCTGTAGACTGTCTTTGCAGATCACTTTGGTAACTTTCTGTGCCTCCTCTGAGCTCAGCATTTATTACATGTATAAACATTTCGTATTTCCTAACTTCTCATGTTGTAGAAGGGGCTCAGACCTGATTCTCATCTTGACTACTAGCTGGCTGTGCAGACTCCTGGCTCACTGCGCTAAGTGGTGAAGTTAGAACAACTTAATGGTCTTAGAGGGTTGGCAGACTACAGCCTGTGGCTGCTGGTTTTTGTAGAGTCCTTGAACTAAGAATGGTTTTTATATTTTTCAAAGGGTGGTTAAAAAAACCAAAATAATATGCAACAGAGACACAAGTGGCCCACAAAGGCTACAATGTTTCCTTTCTTACCCTTTTATAGATGTTTTGCTGGCGGCCCCTTAAATTCCAAGAACCAAGTAAGAACTGTTACTTTGTTTGGCTAATAAAATACCTCTTCAGCACTAGTTCTGTGCCAAGTGCCATGAGGGATATGAAAGCCTACTAGTCGTGGTCCCCTCAAGATGACAGACCCTAAGTTTGCCTTCCCTGCCTCCGATTCCACTGGTTCAGCCTGCCCTGGGTCCTGACTGCTCACCAGGCAGCAGGCTCCACCACCCTCCTCTCCTTTCCCTCGGTGTCAGTACAAAAGCTGTCAGTGATGTCTGCTCAGAGGCTTTCAGATTAGGTGTATTAGATTTATCTGGAGCACAGTTAGCAAAGCAGATTAGAGAGCACTCCCCATCCCTTTTAATTCAGTAGTCAGGAACCCAGCACTGCAGGTAATTGATGTGAAGCCCCGCTTGAGAACCTCTGCCTGATAGAACGTAATAGGAGCTAAAATCTGGCCCATCTACCTTCCAGACCTTTCTCCCTTCATCCTCTCCGTGCGCTGTATTCTCCTGCCATCCAGACTGCATGACAGTTGCCAGAGCATACCAGGCTCTCTTGAGCTGTGAGATTCCCACTGCCCAGAACCCTACAGCTCCCAATATACTGAATGACTTCTTCAAGGTTAGCCCCTCTGCAAGGCTGCCCGCCCACAACTTGCTGCCCAGGCCAGTTGTTCTTCCCTGCAGCTCCCAGGGCACCTCACATAAGCTTCTTCTAGACCAGAGTCAGGGAATCCCTTTTTTCTGTAAAGTGCATATAGTATCTTAGGCTTTGCAGGCCTTACTGTCTTTGTTGCAACTACTCAAGGTAGCAGCCACAGACAGTACATAATTCATAAGTGTGGCTGTTCCAATAAAACTTTATTTACAAAAACAAGCAACAGGTGGACTTAGCCAAGAGGCCATAATTTGCCAACCTCTGCTTTAGAGTACCCATCATACCTCATACCCTTGACAGATCCTTCCATTTATAAAGCCACTGTAATCATACTCGAATTTCCAGTTTCCTCATCTGTTCATGGGAGCAACACCTATACTTCATAGAATTGCTGTGAGAGGCAGAGATCAGGTATCAAATGAGAATAATTGTGTGTTATTCAGCTTGCCCAGCCAATGACTGACTCACTTCCAAATGCATATATTGGTATATAGTGCAGAACTGTGCCCGAGTAAAAATCACTTATCAGATGCCACAGCCCCACACAGTACCTAGCACAAGCATGCTGGGGCATAGGTTCCCCAAATAACTACAACAGAGTGCAGAAGAGATGGCAGTGCCCTTAGGAGATCAGTGAGGTCATCACTTATAGCAGGGTGACCAGGGGAAATTTATGGAGGCGAGGCAGCTTGGTGTACATGGGTGTATTGACATGGGTTTTTGTGTCAAGACTAACTAGGATTTAAAAATCCCAAAGCCCAATTTTGCCACTTTTTAGCTCTATGACTTCAGGTAAGTTAGTAACATTTCTGAACCTTCCTCACCGATAAAATGGGGCTAAATAAATCACTCAGTGAGGAGTGTAGATACTGAGAATTGAAAGTGCTTGGCCCACAGAAAGTATTTAGTTAACATCGCTTCTCTTCCCTTTGAAAGACAGATGGGATTCTGACAAGCGATGGAGGAATGATAGTCCAAACGTGGGGAATGAGAGGCAGCAAGAAGAGCACAGTGATAGAAACAGGGTTAGGGGAGCAAGCAGACCAGTCAGCCTAAAGGAAAGATCCACAAGAGGGCACAAAGGAGCAAAACCGAAAGCCAGGTTGGGGTGATGAAGTGGAGCGAAATGAAAGCACTCTAACCACTGCCCCACAGAGCCTAGCAGAATGTGAGAGATTAGTATTTACTGAATTTGCCAAGTTTCAAATGTCCATTGAACGTGCAAAACTATAAATATTCATAAATCTCTTTTAAGGATCAGAGTATAACGTGGCCCAATTCAAACAAACTTCTTGTAAGAAGACTACTATTTAGTAGTCAAGGCACTCAGCAGTTCGCTAAAAATGGAAGCAGTGGTGAGTAGGAGGCTCTGACACCCTTCCACTCCCACCTAGTGCAATGCCTAGAAGCCCAGCACAGGGCTTCAGAACTGGCAGAATGGCTATGATGTCCCTCCCCACCCTGAGTCACACTCTAGCAGTCTGAGCAAGCCTTGGTGGTGAATAACGTAGCTGAAAGTTACTTCATTCACGGAAGCAATACCAGGCCTAACCAGGACCACCAACCAGCCCCCAAACTTCTACAAAGAAGGTCTTCATACTTGGGATTCTTCTCCCCAGGGAGGGGTTGGTTGAGGACAGTGGGCTTGGATGGTGATGCCGGTGTGACCTCCTGGGAAGAGTCGAGGCCTGAGCTCGGCTCAGTACTCTGGCTGTCCTCCTCCAAAACCAGTCTGCTTATTGTCATGCGCTTGGTCTTGGGCTGCAGTTCAGAGCCACCCTCACCCTCAGCGGGGGCAGAACTTTCATTATCATCTTTTCTTGTTCTCTTGTTTTTGAGGGCTGGTGATGGCGGGCACACTTTATTAGGAAAGACCATATCCTTCTGGTCCAGTTTTGAGAAGGCCGCCTCAGAATCTTGTGCACTGGACAGAGTCTTGAAAGCTGCTTTCAGAGTCCTAATCCCAATGGTGGTTGGTGTGCTCTGTAGCTGCCTACAAACAACACAGAGAAATCAGTTTCACCACTGCTGAGGCCTGTCCAAGCAGCCACAACTTTTTCAAACTGTGAAGCTTCACATTATAGACTCAAGTTGAGAATTCGTCATTAAAAAAAGAGAAAGTGTGTGATACAGCCTTTATTTATAAGAACTTCCATTTATAAGTGTTAAGCAGAGGTTTTAAATATGATATGTAAACTGAATTATGGAGCTTAAACTTCAAGAGAACCTAAAAGGAACTAGGGCCAATGATACTCCCTCCAGAGACCTCTTCAGCGGGTGTGCTAATCCATTACTCTGCATGGACTAAAGCAATGCTCTCCTTTAATGCAAGAGCTCTGCAGAATGTCTAACAGCTACAAGTCCATCTGGATGACCAACTGATAATCCAGCAATCTCATCTTCAAGTCTAAACTCTTCTTCCAGCTGTCCCAGTCCAACCCTCATATGAGACTAGTTAAAGAGTGGTCTCAATTAGGCCCTGTTTCTCCTACAATACACTTATAAATGGGATCTTGAGAATTCTCAGTGAGAGGCGTGCCAAAGTCTTGGAACAATGAGAAACTTGCCTTTTCAAAATGAAGTTCATCTAGCATTATAGCTAGTATGTTTTAAGTAAACACTGTAAGGAGAAGGCAAACTGGCAGCCTGCATGCCAATCCTAGCTGGCAGATGTGTCTTGTCTAACCTTTTCTTCTTTTCCCTTAATTGGACTAACCACCAACATTCAAGAATTGGGAAATTTCAAAAAATATTTTTTGCAACAATCACATAAAGCTGGAAAGCATGCTTTCTTTGGGTTGCAGTCCCATGCTCTCCACTGTATTATTCTGGATCCACTTTGCTCCTTTACATCTCCTACAGGGCCCTCAAAGAGATCTCTGCTTTTTTAACTGGTCTCAGGAATCTGGTTCACAAGTCTGAACACTGTATTAAGAGATAACATATTAACAGGGAAGTACTGAGGCAAAGACAGAGAAACAAAAGGAAAGAGCCTTTGAGGAATAAAGGGAACTTCTGCCAAAGACTAACATCCTGTTTTCAATATTCCCATTTTCCCAGGGTGTGCTCTGTGAAACCCACACTGCCTTCCTTGAGTAGCCCAGTAACATGTTAGGAGGTCAAATCACAGGAAGAACTGACTGACTCTGCTCTAAGATGATGACTATGCTTGCAACTATCTCTGTGTTTCATCCCAACATCACAAAAGTGCATCCCTCTTACCTGGCAGGTTCTCTGAGTGGCTTTTCCACAGGCTCTGGTGCTGGCTGAGGTTGTGGTTCTTTCACTGTGGCTGAGGCGGAGGACTCAGATTTCAAAGCCTTTCTGGCCATCTGAGAAAGGAAAAATATCGTCAAGAAGAGGAAGTCACAGAATTCCATTAACTCTCTGCTTTTACCATGAACATATTCAAGATGCAAGCACGTTTCACTTACAAACCCAATTTAGGCATAGACTACAGGAGGACATAAAAAGGGAGAGAACTTAAAGAATTGTCTCAAATTTCTTTCTTCTTTCCTTCCCCACACAATGGCTCATAGTTTTCTATACTAAAGGAGAACTCAATTTGAGTGGTGCTAAAAGGATCTAGATGTTGCAAGAATTCCAAAAAGTTATTTTGGACAACAAAGTGATTTTATTTTGTCTCCTCTTCTATCCTTTCAATCTCACCCCTAATCTAGTTTCTGAATGCTACATAGACCTTTGGGGTCACATGCAAAAGCCAGACTTTTGGTTTTCTTTGAAACTTAGGATGACCAATGTTTCCAAGCCCCACCGTGAGGAGGTAGGGCTCTGCGTCATCCAGGTGACTCTCCAGGAAGCGCAGCATCTTCTGCTGGAAGGTCTCATAGGAGAAGTTCTGGATCACAGGGTGGGCCAGGTTCTTTTCACGGATAATGTTTAGGAGGTCATTTCTCAGCTTCTACACAAAGGACCAATAGTTGAAACATAAGAAAGGAAAACTCCAGTAAAGATTTCAGTGATGAGTTAAGACAACACTATCAGAACTTTCTCAGTGCTGTCAATGAATAGCACTGGGGGAAAAGCAAGCCTACCACCGTGTACTGCTGCTGCTGCTGCTGCTGCTGCTGCTAAGTCGCTTCAGTCGTGTCTGACTCTGTGCGACCCTGTAGACAGCAGCCCACCAGGCCCCCTGTCCCTGGGATTCTCTAGGCAAGAACACTGGAGTGGGTTGCCATTTCCTTCTCCAATGCATGAAAGTGAAAAGTGAAAGTGAAGTCACTCAGTCGTGTCCAACTCTTAGCGACCCCATGGACTGCAGCCCACCAGGCTCCTCTGTCCATGGTATTTTCCAGGCAAGAGTACTAGAGTGGGGTGCCATTGCCTTCACCACCACAGTGTAGAACAGGTCAAAAATTACTGACCAGTCACGGTGGTTACTATGTAGCTATACAAAAGAAAAAAAAAAAAAAGATGAAGAACTTAGGATCTAAAGTACCTTTCTACTTTTACATATAAAAATTTTTAAACTTTTCAAAAAGAAAACCAAAACAGATGAAAAGCTCCCTATGTAGAAAAGATCTCCAAGATATATTAAGTGAAAATAGCAATTTAATGGTCAAGTTAGTGTGTAGAATACGCTCACATATGTATACGGGCAGAACAGGAAGACTGGATATATGTGTATGTCTGTACATACACACATGCACACTTATTTGCCTGCATATGCACAGAATCTCTTAAGGAGAAAAAAAGCATTGGTTCCCTCTAAGGAGAGGAATGAGATAGCCAAGTCAGAGATGAGAGAATTTTCACTAAGCTATTTTGTTGTATTTATGAATGTTGTATTATATATATATATACATTAACTTTTCAAAAATAAAATTTATATTTATATATATAAAAAAGAGCAGGGTACCAGCAGAGTTTTTGACACCAGAAAACAAGAGGCGTTGAGTCCTCAGTAAGGCAGATTCTCAAGTCTGCAGGGTCAGCATTTATGTAAATAAAGTCAGATGTGTTAACTACTGGTACTGATCACTAGTTTTGTCACACATCTGGCAGAAATGGCCAAGTAAATTATTTTTGTAAATTTTTCAAATTTTTTAAAAGCCTTCTAACAGTAAATTATCCTAGATATAAAAGACATGTTCAAGGTACTGAATATTAAGATTCCTGACAGAGAACCCTTTCCCTGTTTCCCCATAAAAACAATGAGCTGGATATAGGTAATGGAAGCAAAAGTATATCAAATTTACCTGAGTTGTAGGGTCCTTGGACATATGTTTTTTCAAAATTTTTGAAGCCTTTTCAAATTCTTTGTTTTTGATACAAATAATGACTGCCTAAAAAGGGGGGAAAAATTTTTTTTAACTGTTGTAATAATGAAAGATATAATCAGAATATCAAATATCAAAATAAGTTCTACTGAAAAGTAAAACTGAGTCTTATATACCGAAGAACTTTTTCACATTCTATCAAATTCCTGTATAAAAAACTAACAATTATTTTTCAACCACATGAACAACTGTGTAAGGTACTACACAGTGTCTAATGTACTAGATTTTCAGTATTCAGTTCAATTCAGTCGCTCAGTCGTGTCCAACTCTTTGCGACCCCATGGACCACAGCACACCAGGCCTCCCTGTCCATCACCAACTCCCAGAGTTTACCCAAACCCATGTCCATGGAGTCAGTGATTCTATCCAACCATCTTATCCTCTGTTGTCCCCTTCTCCTCCTGTCCTCAATCTTTCCCAGCAACAGGGTCTTTTCAAATGAGTCAGCTCTTCACATCAGGTGGCCAAAGTATTGGAATTTCAGCTTCAACATTTGTCCTTCCAATGAACACTCAGGACTGATCTCCTTTAGAATGGGCTGGTTGGACCTCCTTGCAGCCCAAGGAACTCTCAAGAGTCTTCTCCAACACCACAGTTCAAAAGCATCAATTCTTTGGGGCTCAGCTTTCTTTACAGTCCAACTCTCACATCCATACGTGACCACTGGAAAAACCATAGCCTTGACTAGACGGACCTTTGTTGGCAAGGTAATGTCTCTGCTTTTTAATATGCTATCTAGATTGGTCATAACTTTCCTTCCAAGGAGTAAGCGTCTTTTAATTTCATGGCTGCAGTCACCATCTGCAGTGATTTTGGAGCCCCAAAAGTCTGACACTTGTTTCCACTGTTTCCCCATCTACTGCCATAAAGTGATGGGCCCAGATGCCATGATCTCATTTTCTGAATGTTGAGCCTTTTTTTTTTTTTTTAATGTTGAGCTTTAAACCAACTTTTTCACTCTCCTCTTTCACTTTCATCAAGAGGTTCTTTAGTTCCTCTTCACTTTCTGCCATAAGGGTGGTGTCATCTGCATATCTGAGGTTATTGATATTTCTCCCGGCAATCTTGATTCCAGCTTGTGTTGCTTCCAGTCCAGTGTTTCTCATGATGTACTCTGCATATAAGTTAAATAAGCAGGGTGACAATATACAGCCTTGATGTACTCCTTTTCCTATTTGGAACCAGTCTGTTGTTCCCTGTCCAATTCCAACTGTTGCTTCCTGACCTGCATACAGATTTCTCAAGAGGCAGGTCAGGTGGCCTGGTATTCCCATCTCTTTCAGAATTTTCCAGTTTCTTGTGATCCACACAGTCAAAGGCTTTGGCATAGTCAATAAAGCAGAAATAGATGTTTTTCTGGAACTCTCTTGCTTTTTTGATGATCCAGCAGATGTTGGCAATTTGATGTCTGGTTCCTCTGCCTTTTCTAAAACCAGCTGGAACATCTGGAAGTTCACAGTTAATGTATTGCTAAAGCTTGGCCTGGAGAATTTTGAGCATTACTTTACTAGCGTGTGAGATGAATGCAATTGTGCAGTAGTTTGAGCATTCTTTGGCATTGCCTTTCTCTGGGACTGGAATGAAAACTGACCTTTTCCAGTCCTGTGGCCACTGCTGAGTTTTCCAAATTTGCTGGCATATTGAGGGCAGCACTTTCACAGTATCATGTTTTAGGATTTGAACTAGCTCAACTGGAATTCCATCACCTCCACTAATTCAATATTACATTGGAATAAAAAAAAAAAAAAAAGACAGCTGATACAGCAGTATCTGATCTACTGGATTACAGACCATTTACTCAATCTGAATAGGGCCTCCTATGGAAAGGCAAAATGGACAGCAGACCCCTGGAACAGTTGGTTTTGTTCTTTTGGGATGCACAAGCTTTGATGTAATGGGGGAATGAGAGGAGGATAACTGGGGGGTGGGGTGGGGGGAGGGACTTGCTGACCAGAGTTCCACTGGTGGAACTCAGGCCAATTCAGTAGGAGAACCAGCACAGCCTCTCATACTATAAACCCCAGGGGGCTAACTCCACAAACAGCAAAGAAAACAGGACAAAGTTCAACGTAGGATGAGAAGGTCTCTGCAGCCACAGAGGAAAAGGAAGGTCCTTCAGTCAAGAAACCTATGTTCTATGTTCCAAGAGCACAGACACAGTGGGCAAATAACAGTGACTGAAAATTAAAAAGGATATTTAAAAACATGTGCACATTTTTTTTTTAATGAAGAAGGCCAGGAAAAAATTGGTACCACCTGGAGTTATCTAATAGGATAAAGTGGCTAATTTAAATACAGTGTCAAAGAAACATACCTCACACACACGAAAAAGGGAAGGAAAACTGGTCCCAGATATTTTCAGTTCTTCACAGGCAAGAATTTAAGGAGATAACATACAGACCAAGGGAAAGAGGACTAGCAAGGGAATTCAGAAAATACAAATTTCTCGTGCTTCTGTCCTCAACAGGCTGAGCACAACCATATAGGGCAAAGGAAACTGGTGTCACACGCTTCTGAATAGCAGTTACAACACTAAGTTCCTGCTGCCAGAGAGGGGATCAAGTAAGTCTTTTTATTTTAATCAGATCATCATATTCACTTTTACATCATTATCAGCAGAAAAACTATACTAAGACTATACTTACTTTCTTGAAGAATACAAAGGTTTTATCTTTTATAAATCATTTAGGTCCTATTATGTCTTAACTCTTTTTGGGCATTCTGTTCTAACACGTGTCAACTCCTGAAGCCACCACAATGATGCCAGAGACCCACGGATCCAAGAAACCTCCCTTGTGCTGCACTCTAGTTAACCTCTTCCCCGCCCCTAACCCCTCATCTTTTCACCGTTTCATCTCTTCAGAATGTCATATAAATGGCATCATATAAATGGAGTCACTCAGTTTAATTTTTAAAGGATATAGCCTTGAGTCTGGCTCTTCCCCTTAGTGTAATGCCCTTGAGACCTGTGTCTTTCCCTTAGTATAATAATGCCCTTGAGATACCTTTCTACCCATCAGCAATGTATGAAGATTCCAGTTGCTCCATATTCAAACTCACACTTATTAGTCTTAGAGGAGTTTTAACGTTTAGCCATTCTAATAGGTATGTGCCAGAATTTCCCCACTGACTGAATGGTGAGCCTCTTTTAATGTTATTTGCCAACAGTATATTCTCTTTAGTTGTTTTCTTTGAGGTGTTTGTTTTCTTGTTCATTTTGAAAGGTCTTTAGATAGGTTAAAGCGTCTGCCTCCAATTCGGGAGACCCGGGTTCAATCCCTGGGTCGGGAAGATCCCCTGGAGAAGGAAATGGCAACCCACTCCAGTATTCTTGCCTGGAGAATCCCATGGACTGAGGAGCCTGGTGGGCTACAGTCCATGGGGTCACAGAGTCGAACATGACTGAGTGACTTTACTGACTTTACTGACTAGATACCTTGGATACAAATACTTTGTCAGATATGTGATTTGCAAATATTTTCTCCCACTCTATAGCTCGTCTTTTCATTCTCTGGACAGTGTTTTTCTCAAGTTTCAGTTTTGATGAAGTCTACTTCATGCTCTTATGGAGCATGTTTTTAGTGTCTTATCTAGACGCTTTTTACCTTAAGTCCAGGACATAGTTGGTTTTTTTTCCTTTATGTTTTCTTCTAAAAGTTTTATTGCTTAACATTTAGATGATGATCCACTTTGAATCAAATTTTTGTATGAGTTTTAGGTCAAGGTTCATTTATTTTTGCATATGGACATCCAGTTGTTTTAATTCCATTTATTGAAGACTATCCTTTTTCCACTAAAATACCTTCACATTAAAAAAATATTATATTTATTTGGCTGCATCAGGTCTTAGCTGTGGCATGCAGGATCTTTCAGTTGCATAATGTGGGATCCACTTCCCTGACCAGGGATGGAACCCACACCCCCTGCATTGGGAGCGCAGAGTCCCAGCCACTGGACCACAGGGAAGTTCACCTTCACATTTTTTTCTTAAAAATTATCAGTCATGTTTCTATGGGTCTATTTCTGGACTCTATCTTCTGTTCCACTCATCTACCTATAGTCATGAATACTGTAGCTTTATAGTAATTCTTAAAATTGGGTGTGAGTCCTCTAGCTTTGTTCTTCTTTTACAGAACTGTCATGATTTTAGTGGTTTTTTTTTTTTTTTAATACCTTACCATATGTCTTCTAGAATCAGTCTGTACCTAACAGAAAATCCTGCAGAGGCTGTGATTAGAATTATAGTAAATCTATAGATCTGTTGGAGAGAATTGACATCTTAACTATATTAGGTCTTCTGGACTGTGAAGAAGGCTGAGTGCCAAAGAACTGATGCTTTTGAACTGTGGTGTTGCAGAAGACTTGAGAGTCCCTTGGACTGCAAGGAGATCCAACCAATCCATTCTAAAGGAGATCAGCCCTGGGACTTCTTTGGAAGGAATGATGCTAAAGCTGAAACTCCAGTACTTTGGCCACCTCATGCAAAGAGTTGACTCATTGGAAAAGACTCTGATGCTGGGAGGGGTTGGGGGCAGGAGGAGAAGGGGACAACAGAGGATGAGATGGCTGGATGGCATCATGGACTCAATGGACGTGAGTCTGAGTGAACTCCGGGAGTTGGTGATGGACAGGGAGGCCTGGCGTGCTGCGATTCATGGGGTTGCAAAGAGTCGGACATGACTGAGCGACTGAACTGAACTGAATGCACAAACAGGGTATTTCTTTCCATTTACTAGGTTGTGATTTCTTCATTAGCATTTTGTAATTTTTCCACATTTAGATCCTACATTTTTTTAAATTTGTTTTTGGCTGCTGGGTCTTCGTTGCTGTGCATGGGCTTTCTTTGGCTGTTGTGAGCGGGGACTGCCGTCTGGTTACAGTGTTCAGGCTTCTCCTTGCGGTGGCTTCTCTGGTTGCAGAGCATGGGCTCTAGGGCGCACAGGCTTCAGCAGTTGTGGCACGTGGGTTTGGTTGGCATGCGGATGTGGGATCTTCCTGGACCCAGATCAAACCATGTCTCCTGCATTGGCTGGCAGATTCTTAACCAATGAACACAAGGGAAATCCCACCTACATGTTTTATTATTAGATTTATACCTAAGTATTTTTCTTTTCTTCTTTGAACTATTATAAATGATGTTTTGATAATTTCATTTTACTGCTAGCATTTCACTGATTTTGTGTGTTATCGTATATCCTGCAGTCTGGCTAAACTATTTATTATATAGCTTTTTGATATATTCCATGGAATTTTCTATATGGACAGCCACGTGATCTGAAAAAAGGGAGTTTTATTCCTTCTTTTCCAATCTGTTATTTTTCTTGACTTCACTGCACTGGCTAGGTCTTCTAGTATGATGTAGAATGTAAGTGAGAATAGACAGCGTTCCCTTATTTTGGATCTTAGGGTCAAAGCATTCCATTCTTCACCATTAACTATGACGTTCCCTGTAGGTTTTTTGTAGATGCCTTTTGTCAGGTTGAGTAAGTTTCCTTCTGTTCCTAGTTTGGTCTGTGTTTGTACCATGAACTAACATTGAATCTTGTCAAACGCTTTTTCTGCTTCAACTGATATGATCATATGATTCTTTCTTTGGACCAGCAGGGTAAAGTACATTCATTGATTTTCAAATATTGAACCAGCCTTGCATTCCTGGGCTTTAGTTTCCCATTCTGCCACATACTACCTGTATCTGCATCCAGGACCAAGCATCAGAATAGACCAAAAAAAAAAAAAAAAGTGGAATCCATTTCAAGTTCTGGGAATTACAGCTCCACTGCTAAAGAAAAAAGGTTCTCTTCCTTTGGTTTTAGGTGCCTGCCCTCCTGCCACGGTAATCATTACTATGTCATTGCTGCCACCAGTGTAACACTGCCTGGGTGCTAGGATAGAGGAGGGGAAAAAGGAAGAAAAAAAACCCCTGAGATTTCTTCCACCCTCTCTGACCCTTAGCCGATCCCCTTTCCTGCTCTTCAGACCAGAGAGAGCCTCTCTGGGAGTTATTCTGTTCACACCTGGAATGTACTTCCAGGTTTCAGAATCCTTCAAGTCCAGGCCTGGTGATACTAGAAAGGGGAAAAAATGGTCATCCACCCATCAGCAGTTTGGTAGACCTTCATACTCTGGTCTTCTCCATTTGCTTACTGCCCTTTACATTTCTGCATTCTCAGACAGAAGAGTATGCTTATCTATCTTCCCTAGAACTGGAATACAGGCCCAACTGTGTTTAAATTGTGAAACAAGAAAGGAAATGTGAATGCTTTCAAAATCTAAATTGAAAGCCTACCTCCAAAGTTTGTACTATGAGCTTTTAAAAAACTATGCATTGATTTGATTCCCAGGAAGTTTTTGTTTGCTGTTTTTGTTTTTTTTTTTAAGAGATGAAACTTTCCTTTTTGAAAACTTGGAAGTTGTCAGAGATAAGGATAATTTCTTCTCTTATGTATCTGTTAAGGTTCTTATCATGTAAGCAACAGCAATGGTCTCTGGCTAACTTAAACAAAAGCAAAATTCCAAGCACAAATTTTCAGTATAGCTGAGATAGGTTTATGTTGGAGGAAATGCCAGCAAGGACCTACGAAGAGAAAGCCAAACTCGCAGAAGTGAAGAAAGGCTGAAGAAGCAAACTCAGAAAGAAATCTGGATGTTAAGGAAGCACAAATGCTCAAAAAGCCTTGGCAAAGCTTTCTGTTTCAAGAAATTAAAATTTTAAGACAGTGTGAGATGCACCAGTCCCTCAAATGGGTAAGTTACCCCCCCCCCCAAGAAAATCAAGGTGCTATTACCAAAGATGCACAGCAAAAGCAACACATAAAAGCTTCCCCAGGGACATGCCATATGTGTTATTCTCCCGTGTTCACAAAAACCTGAGGCCTCTTTTAGTTCTAAAAAGGTTAATATAAATAACATATCTTTATGAAAACTACTTATTTTCTAAGACAAGTTTAATGAGAAGGGTGGCATTGTTTTACATTTTTGCAAATCTCCTTAATATCTGGCTTAATAGAAGAAAGATGGTATTCTGCTCTGTATTCATTCTGTTGTGATATGTTGTTTTGGTTGAAGGATATTAAAAAATTCCAGCCTCACACAAAGTTGAAAAAGGGAGGATTATTTTAAGAGCTCTTTTAGAAAATGTGGATTTTCTTCTTTGACTCTGCCCCAAACTTTGGCAAGTGAACTTTTCATCTTTATTATATTAAATTGTGATAGTCTAGCTTGCACTTTTAATGGATCTATTACCCTTGAATGATTTTGCAATGTAATTCATTGGTCATTTGGAAATTATTGGTTTACTGAGCTATGATCTTCCATGTGTTTGATACTTTCATTAAAAATATTTTCAAAATCACAGTTTTTAATATTACTATCAATCATATCAGAATTAAGTATTAGAAAGATACCCAGCATATGAATGTAGGTTTTCCAAAATTCTAATTTTCACCTGAAAAGCTTGAATTTTATCTCTGGCAACACATGCTACCAATTGTTTTCATTGACATGACAAGTTCATTTTGCTCTCTCAAGAAAATGACTACCAGATTACCACATCCAAAAAACCAAAATTTGTCAATTATTTCAAAAACGGTGTTCCATTACAAAAGCAGCTAGGTCAGCATGCAGCCCAATCACACAAGTACTTTTTCTGAAGAAAACCATTATGTTTTGGTATTCAATAGAAATGCTACAGGAAAATTTCCTATTTTGTCATATGAAATATTAAAAAAACATTTTGCTCAAGGCTTAATAAAATTATAATTTTTACTGCTTCATCAGACATTCTTAGGTGTATTAATAAAATTAATTAGGCTTAATAAAATTAATTTTTACTGCTTCATCAAAGACATTAACTGAAACTGGCTTTTTTTTTTTTTTTAACTGTAAGCATGTGCCAATGAAGAATACAATGACTACTAATACATTTTATTATTGCTTTGGTCATGCTATGACACCAGAAATTTTACCCATCACTGCTTTTGCGTCATCAGTGTAAATATCAGTGCACTGAAAACCTCAATTAACATTTTGGCATTATTATGAAGATAGTTTGAACCCTGAAAGGGTCCCAAAGACCTGCAAAGATCCCTGGACCATGCATGGAGAAGTTCAAACTTAACAAGTAACTTATTTGATAAACTTTACAAAATAAATTTAATAAACTTTAAGATAAATTGCAGTGATACTTTACAAAGCTTAAAAATGCAACAAAAACCCTCACTGAGCCTAGGCATTCCAAGATATTTTCCTAAAGATGACCATTAACAGATTCTATGACTAAATAAGAAATTTTTAAAATTAATTAATTAAAGAGACAAGTGATACAACATCATTTAATAACTTGGATATTACTATGGTAGCCAGCCTCTAAGATGGCTCTCAGTGATCCCCACTTCTTGCATAGTCCCATTCCATACACTAATCCAGCTGGTCAGATCTGTGTGAACAAGAGCATATGGCAGAAGTGGTAAGTCACTTCTGAGATTAGTTTTAAAAGACTACAGCTTTCTCTTCTCTTCCATCACTACTCCTCTAGGGGAAGCAAGCTACTATGCTCTAAGTAGCCCTAAGGAGAGACAAGGACCTGAAGTCTTCAAGCCAACAGCCAGCAACAAAGTGAGTCCTGCTAACAATCAATGGAGTGAGCACAGAAGCGGACTCATCAGCCTCGGCTGAGTCAAAACTCAGATAACTAACCGTAGCAGGCAGCTTGACTATAATCTCATGAGAGACCTCCAGTTAGAAACACAGCTAAATCACTACCAGATCCCTGGTCCTTGTAAACTGAGAGACAGTATTTGTTGTTTTAAGCTGCTAAAGTGTTGGCTTACTTTGTTATACAGCAGTAAGAGTTACACAGTAAGGAGAGATCTGGCACCTGGTAGAAAATGAAAAAGCAGAAGAGAGTCAACATAAGAAAATGGTTGACTGTTCTAAGGGAATCTAGATTTTGCTAACAACTTTTTCCTAATGAAGTCTCCAAACAAGAGATCTATGAACTTAAATAATAAACATGCAGCTGAAGATGAAAGCCCACAGGCTCTTCCAGAAGACAGAACTATAACCCTTGGGTCTGAAAGAGTTGCATTTCTGAATCAGTTGGCCATTTAAGAGTAGTTACATGAATTACCCTGAACTAGCACCATTTCTTCCCATTCAAAAGATCCTTAAGCTATTTTCCAAGTAGACATGGATTCTCCTCCTTTGCTAATGTCTTTTCTGGCATTTTATCTCCGACACAAACCTGACTCACCGATACTAAAAATCTATTCTTGTAATCATTCCTCCTTGGAATGGGAATTTTCTCCACATTCTTTGCAAGACCAAAAGTAGATCCTGCCCCAAGGTCCTTAACCGAATAAATAAAATATCGGCATCCCACACAGTTTTTTAACTTTTTTTTTTTTTTAACAGGGTGTCTGAGTACCCAGCACACAGCCAAGGGTCCAAAAGTCTTTGCTAAGCAAGGTTTTATTTCCTACCTCTCTGCTCTTGAGATCTCATCCTTTTAGGAGGTGCTCTTATCTTTCCTTTCACCACCAAGACAATGCTGAGCTATTGTTGTTCAGTCCCCATCTCTGCATCTGCTTCCACAGCCCCAGCCTTAGTTATTGGAGAAGAAAAAGCTTTTTCTGACTGGTTTCCATGGCCACTTCAATGTTTTAAATATAAATAAGTTCCACTACTTAAAGCTACCTGAACCATGACATAGTTCCAGTCCCAAATTCCTAGACACTCTACAAGCTTTTTTCTTGTCAAGAACTCTGCCTGCACCAGCCTCCTACCATTACTATTCTTCCAACTGGCTGATTATCTCAACATCTCTGATTCTGCTCAAAGGGAATGTTCCCTAAGCCTCTCAGTAATTGCATGAAAGAGCACAATGCAGTCCTACATTTTCAAAGGCACCAGCTCTTCTCCTTAGTCTATAATAAACAAGGGTGACCAAATCCTAGGCCAGTTACGTTTAGCACTTTCAACATGCTGCTCTGAATGGTACAACCTCCAAAATGTCATTCTTCAATGCCAACTCACTTCCTGTGTACTGTGGCCCCCCCTGTCAGGGCCACAAGGAAAACTATCAAAAATCACAAAGTTGAGCATGTGCCTCAACAGTCCTTTCCAAAACTGGGCTAGGAAGAAGGGTCACCTGATGAAGTAACACCTATGTGTGTGAGTTAATGTGTTTTGAGTGTGCTCACTTGCTCTCTCTCCATCCCTGTCTGTCCTCCACCCCACACAGGAAAAGATAAGCACTGATTCCTCAAAGAACTCTGATTTTTGTTAAAAGAAAAAAGAAATTAAAAATAGAGCCTTACAGCCTCCTTGACCAGTTTTCTACTGGATTCGATCACTGCCTCTGTCAGTGTAAATTCCGTTTTAATCATCTCCAGCACATTGATAGCTGATTCCAGTGGTGTAAGCTCAGCTTCCATATCAAAGGAACAGTCTAGGACAAAAAGCACAGTTTTCACTTTAACTTATTTTCTAAAGAGCAGAATAATTATGTCTATATATATATATATATATAAGAAAAAATGCAAATATAGTAAGACTTGCATTTAATTTGTTGATATCCTGGCTACAGGCTTACAAACATGTTAAAAGTCCAAATTCAAATCCTTGAATTTCCTTGAATTTCAAGTGACCTTCAGTAATTTTCAGGACAGGTAAAAATTTGTTTTTTTAACACATGCATATGCATCTTAAATATCAGAATCAGATACAAACAGTCAGAAACTATAGATCGTTTTGCTAAACAGCTGTCAAGATCAATTTAGGAAAAGAAAAAAAAAGGTGCTCATACTTTAAAAACACTCTGGAGGAAAAATGTCCATCTTCACATAATTCAATTTAGATAGCAACAAAGTTGGGCGAGCAAGAAACAGGTGGGAGGAAATAAACACAAAAAAGCAGCCAAGAGAATACTAAGTGGAGAAAAGTAGAGCCAGAGAATAAACTCGTCCTAGAAGGAAAAAGACCACTGTGACTGAAACATAAGTGCCCACCTTAACCCCACATCCTTCAGGATGTAAGTTTGAAAACAATGTAACCCTAAATAAGTAAGCTAAGAGAAGAACATAAAAAAATAGCCATACCTAAATTTTCCCCTTCTTAATGCGCGACAGACACTGCATAACCCGCAGCAGCCGAGACACGGTATGCTCCTTCCCCAAGGGCCTGACAAGCAAAGCTGGGAAAGAAGACATCGTTGACTCGGCGACCCCCAGCCGCGACACGTGGGGGCGGGGGGAGTGTGCACAGATCCCCTACCCAGGAGCCCCCAGCCTCCTTTCCCAGGGCCGGCCCTCACCCTGCATGATGTCCCGGATCTGCCTGAAGTCCCCGTACCGGCTACCCCGAAAGGCCCGCAGCGCCTCGTGGAAGTAGAACTTGAGCACCCAGCGGTTGACCGCCTCCTCCAGCCGCGCCTCCCCCGCGCCGCGCTCTGCGGCGCCCCCAAGCCCGGGCGCGTGGCGCCCCCGCCGAGCCCGCCCGCCGCTACGGGACGCCCGCCTGCCGGCCGCCCGCCCGCTGCTGCTGTCGCTGCTCCCGCCTCCTCCCGCCATCGCGTCTGATCGCCGCGCGCCCTCCCCGCCCTCCCTGCCGGGACGCTTCCTCGACTGTGACGCCGCTGGGTCACGCACGACGCCCGGGCCGGAAGCGGAGCCTGCCGTCCCGGCTCCCGCGGCCATGATATGGACGGCGTTCCGAGCCGCCCGCGGGCTTCTGGGAGGGAAAGGACCGGAGGCTCCCAGCCTCCCTCTCGGACCCCGTAGATCCCAGTGTGCTGGCTGCAATGCCTGCTGGGAGTTGAAGTCTACGTTGTCAAGACGGATACACTATCCACGGTTTGCGGTTGTCAACGCTGAAATTGCGGTTAGAGACGCGGGGCTATGTGTAAACTATTGAAAAATGCGTGCATCTTATTAAGCATTTTTAAAATCGTGAAATGTAATGTGCAGGGAGGAAACTTTATTCTAAAGTTTACATTTTAACAAGTAAAGCAAAAGGCCAGTGTTAACCCATCAGGGGTCAAGAAGTAGAATATGGTCAGCACCCCAGAAATCTCTAAACATGTAAGACATATAATCTTTAAAAAGTTTTCTTTTCTTTTTTAAAATTTTCTTTTTAAATTTTTTCTAAGGCAATTTTTTAAAATCACCAAAGTAGCACATATTGAACAATTAGAAAAAATAAAAGGTTCAAATTTAAATCAGCTATTAATATTAACATTATCCCACTTGAAAGAGAAGTTGACATATAGCTTTCCAATATCTTGTATACCTATTTCGCTGTGTGTGTATGTGTGTATATATACAAAATTGAGATTATACTATGTATATTTTATGTAACTTTCAATTTGCATCCAATATGTAATGAACATCTTTGCACGTCATTGTGTTTTTTTTTCCTCTGGTATCTTTAGCAGCTACATAACATTTTACCAATGAACCAAAGTCTCATTTATCTAAACAACTACTGTAAGGGGGCTTACCTGGTGGTTCAGATGGTAAAGAATCTGCTTGCAATGCCTGAGAAATCCCATGGACAGAGGAACCTGGCAGGCTGCAGTCCCTGGGGTCACAAAGAATCCAACACAACTGAGAGACTATCACTTTCACTACCATAAGTTATTCAGTTTATTTCAAAATTTTGTAGTTCTAGACTATCTCAATATTAGAAATACCCTTATAAATGTATTATTGCACAATTCATAATTATTTCCTTAGGATAATTTCCTTCTGGTAGAATTATTGAGTCAAAGAATATACAGTAGAACACTAATCAGAATTTCACTCATCACTCTTCCCTTTTACTTTTGAACATGATGCAGACTCCTTAAAATGGCTTTTAAAGCCTGAAGAAGTAGCCTATTTGCCAACTTCCATTTTGGGCTCGTGTTTCGTGTGTGTGTGTATGTGTATACAACTTCTATTATTTCCTTTTCACCTACTACTCGGTTTGCTCAGAGCCTTCACTTGGGCTTCCCTGTGGCTCACTGAAGAATCCGCCTGCAATGTGGGAGACCTAAGTTCGATCCCTGCGTTGGGAAGATCCTCTGGAGAAGGGAAAGGCTACCCACTCCAGTATTCTGGCCTGGAGAATTTTGTGGACTGTGTATAGTCCATGAGGTCGCAAAGAGTTGGACATGACTGACGACTTTCACTTCACTTGTCCGTTCTAGCCTTACTAAATCCTTCCTGTCTTTCAAGTGTCACTTAAAAAACATTTCACCCCTTCTTGGTTTTCTGGGTTAGGTTAAATCCCATTTGTTCTGTGTCCTGAGCACCTCATACTTCACCCTTCCTGAAATACATTCTCCACAGTCAGCTCATTTGGGGGCTGGCACTCTGTCTTCTTGTTTACCGTGCATCCAAGAGCACAGCCCAGGGCCTGCCACATGAGGTTGGATAGAATTGAGTAGGCACATGAGTAAGGCTTTTGATACATGTTGGAAAACTGTACCACCAGTGTATTTATTTTTACTGAAATTTAATTCTGTGTCCGCCAGGAAACTATATTTACTCAAACAGGGACATTCTTGTAACTGCCTCCCCTTTCTTAAATATTTATGTTATGATTTTCTAGCTACAGAGCTGCTGACTGCATAATCTTACGATTTTACAGGATACATACCCTGAGTTATTTTCTCCTTTTCTATCCTTGTAGATAGGCCTGGAGCGGTCTATCTCTCCTTTTCCAAGTCTTTTCTTGTCCATCCCCAGTTCCAAATCCACTTCCAGCTTGGGGTTACACGAACTGGGTTCCTGAGCCTTCAGTTCAGTCGCTCAGTCGTGTCTGACTCTTTGCAACCCCATGAATCGCAGCACGCCAGGCCTCCCTGTCCATCACCAACTCCCAGAGTTCACTCAGACTCACGTCCATCGAGTCAGTGATGCCATCCAGCCATCTCATCCTCTGTTGTCCCCTTCTCCTCCTGCCCCCAATCCCTCCCAGCATCAGTCTTTTCCAATGAGTCAACTCTTCGCATGAGGTGACCAAAGTACTGGAGTTTCAGCTTTAGCATCATTCCTTCCAAAGAAATCCCAGGGTTGATCTCCTTCAGAATGGACTGATTGGATCTCCTTGCAGTCCAAGGGACTCTCAAGAGTCATCTCCCTGAGGTCCATGAGGTCCATGCTTTTGACCACAGTTCAAAAGCATCAATTCTTTGGCGCCAGCCTTCTTCACAGTCCAACTCTCACATCCATTCATGACTACTGGAAAAACCCTAGCCTTGACTAGACAGACCTTAGTCGTCAAACTAATGTCTCTGCTTTTGAATATGCTGTCTAGGTTGGTCATAACTTTTCTTCCACGGAGTAAGCGTCTTTTAATTTCATGGCTGCAGTCACCATCTGCAGTGATTTTGGAGCCAAAAAAAAATAAAGTCTGACACTATTTACACTGTTTCCCCATCTATTTGCCATGAAGTGATGGGACCAGATGCCATGATCTTCATTTTCTGAATGTTGAGCTTTAAGCCAACTTTTTCACTCTCCTCTTTCACTTTCATCAAGAGGCTTTTGAGTTCCTCTTCACTTTCTGCCATAAGGGTGGTGTCATCTGCGTATCTGAGGTTATTGATATTTCTCCCGGCAATCTTGATTCCAGCTTGTGTTGCTTCCAGTCCAGTGTTTCTCATGATGTACTTTGCATAGAAGTTAAATAAGCAGGGTAACAATATACAGCCTTGTTGTACTTCTTTTCCTATTTGGAACCAGTCTGTTGTTCCATGTCCAGTTCTAACTGTTGCTTCCTAACCTGCATACAGATTTCTCAAGAAGCAGGTCAGGTGGTCTGGTATTCCCATCTCTCTCAGAATCTTCCACAGTTTATTGTGATCCACACAGTCAAAGGCTTTGGCATAGTCAATAAAGCAGAAATAGATGTTTTTCTGGAACTCTCTTGCTTTTTCCATGATCCAACGGATGTTGGCAATTTGATGTCTGGTTCCTCGGCCTTTTCTAAAACCAGCTTGAACATCAGGAAGTTCACGGTTCACATGTTGCTGAAGCCTGGCTTGGAGAATTTTGAGCATTACTTTACTAGCATGTGAGAGGAGTGCAATTGTGCGGTAGTTTGAGCATTCTTTGGCATTGCCTTTCTTTTTCTGTGTTGGGTTTGCCACTTTGACCTTGGAGATTGGAGAGCCACCTTCATTGTGTGTATCATTATCTTCCACATCTACCATATCTCCACAGGCAGGGGAGTTAGTGAAGAAGGGGCATTTCCAAAGGACTAGCTGGGCTGTGGGTGTAGGTAGCAAGGGGGGACATAGGATGTGAACCACGTGTAGGTGTCTCTGATGTGCTTGGAATTCATCACGCATCATCGGGACTAAACAGAGAAATCCCAGTTCTGGTGGATATATGTGCCCCTTCTCTGGGAGGCCCAGTAACTGGTCTAGCTTCAAATGTTTTTCTACTAATGCCACTGGCCCAGAATCAGCAGAGATCTATTTTGGGGCCACTAAAGGAGAACTCAGGAGGACAAGTGGCAGCATCATTGAGAATGTGACATGACATGCTGGATCCTTGAATGAATTAGAGTTGGACCTTAAACTGTTCGGTATCCTGATCGGACAAAATCTCCTTATGGTGGACATTCCAGAATAGGGGAAGAGGCCTCTCATTCTGTCAGATCTTTGGTGACTGTGGCTGCTTTGTGATCCCAGCCTGCCTGCTTTATTTATTTATTTTTGGCTGAGTTGGGTCTTCATTGCTGCGCGGGCTTTCTCTAGTTGCAACCAATGGGGGCTACTTTCTGGTTGCGGTACAGAGGCTTCTTTTTGCGGTGGCTTCTCTTGTAATGGAGCTCAGGCTCTAGGTGCGTGGGCTCCCGAAGTTTCAGCTCGTGGGCTCAGTAGCCCCACAGCATGTGGGATCTCCCCGGACCAGGGCTCAGACCGGTATCCCTTGCATTGCAGAGCAGATTCTTAACCACTGGATCGCCAGGGAAGCTCCAGCCTACCTGCTTCTAACCAGGAGTCAAATTACCTGCCTCAAATCCTGACTGTTCGATTTGCTAGACGTGTAACCTTGAGCAAGTTACTTAACCGTCTCTGTGCCTTTGTTTCCTCATCTGTCAAGCACAAATAACAGAGGCACTGCATGGGGGTTGTATAAAAATGAAATGAATTAGTATTTCCAGCGCCCTTGGTGAGGGGGTCTGGCTTGTAGTGAGGACTCAGTAAGTGTGAGCTACTTTTATTAACTTATCATTTATGGCCGGCCTGCCTGAAAAGCCTTTCCTTTTCTTCTATATCAAAAATCTCATTTTCTGTTTTCTTTTTTTTTAAGTTAACGTGTAACATATAAATTGCATAAGTATTAAGGGGAAAGCTTGATGAGCTTCCTCATTTTTCAAAGTCCCACTGTCATGTGGTTGTCCCAGCATCACTCTCTTCCTGACCACAGATACCCAAATCTCATCTAAGGAATCTGATTTGAGGAGTTTGAGAACTTCTTGCCCTCTCAGCGGGCACCAGCAGGAGACAGTGTGATACAGGGGAGAAGCCATGGTCAGCGTGACCGCTCAGTTGCGGTCAACTCTTTGAGACTTCATGAACTAGATAGTCCATGGAAGGGTAGCCATTCCCTTCTCCAGGGCATCTTCCCAAGGCAGGGATTGAACCTAGGTCTCCCACGTTGTTGGCAGATTCTTTACCAGCGGAGCTACCAGGGAAGCCCCATAGTTAGCATGGTAAGGACCAAATAGTCTTATCCTGGCCCGATGACGTTACAGGCATACCTCAGAGATATATATTGCAAGTTTGGTTCCAGCCATTACAATATAGTGAGTCACACGAATTACCTTCAATTTGTTTTAAAAAAAAAAAAAACCTCAATGTCTGTGACCCACGATAAAATGAGGTATGCCTATACTGGCTTGGCTAGGACCTTAACCTCTGGAAGCCTTGTTTTCCCAATCTTCTAAGGACACCAGACTACCAAATGGACCCTCTAAAAGAGGGTTGTAGTGAAGAGGAAATGAGATAAGGCCTGTAAACAATGCCTAATACACTCCAGTTAAATTATCATAGTAATAGTAAAAATTTAACAAATACTAATACCCAGTGTCAGGGAGGGTGCTGTGAAATAAGCAGTTTCAGCCAGTGCTGGTGAGAGTAAATCAGTACAGCTTTTCCAGAGAGCAGCTCCAAAAAAGAAAAAGGAAAAAAAAAAAAAAGCAAAAGCCATACAAATTCCCTTGTTCGGAAATTTACTCTATGGAAATAATCAGAATGAGAGCACCAAGATTTAAGTACAGGGATTTTCATCACAGCATTACTTCGTTATGTAAAAAAAGTTAGAACCGAAAGATAATAAAATTGTTAACTAAGTCATTGTGTGTGCACAGTAAGGAACTTTATTGGTAATAAAAATTGTACCTCACCATAAAATAATAATTATGGACCCAAAGATTATTTTATGCTCAAGATGTAATAAGAGAAAAAGGATAGAAACATATAATGTGACAACAAATTTACAGAAATAATACTCATAAAAATTTTTTTGCATGTTTACTGTTTATCACTTTCTATACTAAGCTGACTTAGATCTGCCACTTCATTTAATCTTAACCAAAATCCTACAAAAGAGGTCTCATTTTGCCAGTGTTACTGTTGAGTGAACTGAGTCTCTAGGAGGTTGACTTGCCCAAGATACATAATGAATATGTTTGAGTTAGATCTTAAATCAGATATGTTTGAATTTTTAAAACTATTTATTGATATGGCTGTGCCAAGTCTTAATTGAGGAACGAGGGATCTCTGTTGTGGCACATGGGGTCTTTAGTTGCAGGAATCTTTAGTTACCACATGAAGGAATCTTTGAGGCCTCCCAGGTGGCGCCAGTGGTAAAGAATCCACCTGCCAACGCAAGAGACGTAAGAGATGCGGGTTCAATCCCTGAGTTGGGAAGATCCCCTGGAGGAAGAAATGGCAACCTGTTCCAGTATTATTGCCTGGAAAATTCCATGGGCAGAGGAGCCCGCTGGGCTACAGTCCATGAGGTCTCAAAGATTCGGACATGACCGAGGGAATCATTAGTTGCGGCATGCAGGACCTAGTTCCCTGACCAGAGGTCGAACCCAGGCCCTCCACATCAGTAATGCCAAGTCTTAGCCAATGGACCACCAGGGATATCCCCATATCTTTTTATTTTTAAATGGATGATGGTAGATATCAAATCACTACTGCATTTATATTTCATTGGATATGTATTTATGAGAGTGACATCATAATTTTGTTTTTAAATGTTAAATCTGTAATGTGCAGAAGTTACGTCTTTTATATCTAGTTAACACATGATGAACCACTTCAGAAAATTCCCTTATGCCCCATTCAAGCCAGTCCCCATCCCCAATTGCCCTTTGGGTTTCAACGCCTTGGTTTTGTCTGTTCTTGAATTTCATACAAACAGAATCACGTAGTATAATAGATGCTCTGTGCTGGACTTCTTTTGTATCACCATGTTTTTGAGATTCATCCCTGTTCCTTTTTATTGCTGAGTAATGTTCCGTTGTTCAAAAATCCACAATTTGTTTATTCATTCTCCATAGATATTTGGGCTGTTTCCAATTTGAGAGTTACAAATAAGGCTGCTATGAGCATTATTGCACAAGTTTAAAACATGTAAATAAGATGAAAAACTTTTAGATGTCAACTTAATTTATTTTTTAATTGAAGTAAAATTGCTTTATAATATTACGTTCCTTTCTGCTATACAACAACGTGAATCAGCTCTAAGTATAAATATATCCCCAGCTTTTGAGCCTCCCTCCCAGATATCAACTTTAAAATTGACAAGGGGATATATATTGTTAGGCAGTAGTTTCTTTTCCTTTTTTCTTGTGAAATATACATTCAAACAATGCCTGTTTTCCAGTAAATCCATTTAACCATGCTGCCTAAGCTTAATAATGCAACAGTCTGTTGAGTATATGGTTACCTGTTGCAAATATCTTCTCTCACTCTGTGCTTTATCTATTATTATACTCTTTAGAGAGTATACTTAAGAACCACTGGGTATCTTAATTCACTTATTAAGTATAATTTAATTTATCATTCTTATATCGTGAGAGCTGACAGGGCTTGTTAAAGAAATCCTTTCATTCATAAGTCATAAAGATATATATATAAAATATCATCTTCTAAAAAACTGTAGATTTTTGCCTTTCATATCTAAGTCTTTATCCACCTGGATTTTATGTTTGTATATGAAATGAAGAAAGGTCCAATTTCATTTTTTTCCATTAGATATCCGGGGATCCTGGCGCTATTTTTAAAAAGATTTTTTCCCACTCCTTGTAGTGCCTCCTTTGTATTAAGTTACACGTCCGTAGAAGTGTGTCTGTTTCTAGGGATACACCATTTTTTGAAATTATTTGATGGCATTTGTTGTTTAGTCACTAGGTTGTGTTTGACTCCTTTGTGACCCCATGGACTGTAGCCTGCCAAACTCCTCTGTCTACGGAGTTTCCCAGGCAAGAATACTGGATTGGTTTGTCATTTCCTTCTCCAAGGGACCTTCCCGACTCAGGGATCGAACCGAAGTCTCCTGCTTTGGCAGGCAGATTCTTTACTACTGAGCCACCAGGGAAGCCCATGTGATGGCATTTACAAGCAGAAAAATTGTGAAGACCACTCCATTAAACAGATTGTGTGGCTTTTATCTAGTCATTTAACTTCCCTGAGTTTCCTGCACTATTGTGGGGGAATGTGATGGGGTCGCCCAGTAAAGCAACTAGTTTTGACATAATAAACCTCAAGTGGCAGTAGTAGCAATATATTTTTTTCTTTCCATTGTTATATTTCCAGTGCTATGAAGTATGTGGAAACAAACCTGCTTGTGGCAGGAACTGCCAAAGGATGTGACATTTGGGTGGGTCACGAATGACGTGGAATCTGTCATCCTTTTTTATGACCCCAATCTGTTGGCTGTCCCTGGTGCATTTCCCATGTGTGTTTCATCTGCATGCTATTTTATCTGCCTTAGAAGGGCCCAGAGGAAAAGGACTGTGCCCCACTCCACGCATCACTTGTAGGGCACCCCAGTAGTAATCGCCTAAGAGGACCTAGAATTGGACTGGCTCCGTGTTTATCAGACACACAGACATGTCATCGAGGCCTCTTAAAAATTCTTGCCACTGTAGTGCTGCAGGATTCCTGAGTTTCACCCACATGCTGCTCCCTTCCCAAACCCCAGCCACCGGCCAGCACAAGTACAGCCAACAGACTCACCCACTTAACCCAGCACCGCCACCCATGGGAGTGGCGAAATCCATACCACACCCCCTGTACAGTCTGCCTCTGGGAGAGGGAACTCAGGGTCCTGCATACAGGAGGCACTCTATAAGCATCAGGTGCATAACAAATGAGTAACCATGTTACAATCAGGATACAGGAGAGCACATTTCCATCTGCTGCAGTGTAGCAAGAAGTGGGTAAGGCGTTCCTGGTCCTGAGTATGCATTGGAATCACGGTCTTGTGGAGGGGCTATTCAATATATATATTCCCTCCACGTACACACACACACACACACACACAACTGAATTAGAACAGAAAAGGTATGTGCAGAAAGGAGTTATTATAAATTAAATTCTCTGGGAGAATCTGAATTTTGATGCTCAGTCAGGGATGGGAATGATAGAATTATTAAACTCCTGGATCATTAAAAGTACCATCAATCAAAATTTAAAATTTCCTTGTCTTTGAACCTGTACATCTTCCTAGATTTTTATCCTGTGCCCCAAAATACAGACACAAACATATTCAGGGCAGCATTTTTGAAACAGAAAAATAATTGAAACTAGAAAAATGTCAAATCATTCATTAAACAACTTTTATTGAGCCTTATTCTCATTATAAGAGACAGCACTAACAAGAAAATAATAAAATACTTACTTTTATAGAGATTTATGTTTTATTCCATCAAAGAAGTACTGAATGAATAATTTATGATACACCCAAGCAGTGAAATAAATATTATTGTAGGAACAAGGTTTGTCAATATATACTGCTTTGAAAAGGTGTTCAAGACAGTTCTTTTTTTAAAAAAATTGAGGTATAATTGAAATAACATTAGATTAGTTTGAATGTATTATTCAAAAATCAGTAGATTAAAGAAAAAAGAAAAAGGTGTTGTAAAACAGTGGCCATAGTATTGTCCTATTTGTGTGTAATACGTATATACATGTGTGCATATATATATACATAAGTAGAAAAAATGTGGAAGGATGTTCCCCAAAAATTGTTAATGACAGTTGTTATTGGGAAGTATGACTGAAGGGAAGCAGATTTCTAATTTCTCTTTATACCCTTTCCTGTTTTAATTGAACTTTTTATTTTGTACTGGGGTTCAGCTGATTAACAATGCGGTGATAGTTTCAGGTGAACAACTAAGGGATTCTGCCATGCAGACATGTGTCCAGCCTCCCCCAGACTCCCCTCCCATCCGCCGCCAGGTAACATTGAGCAGACAGAGTTCCATGTGCTATTCGGTAGGTCCTTGTTGGTTATCCACTTTAAATACAGCAGTGTGTACATGTCCATCCCAAACTCTCTTACTGTCCCTTCCCCGCGTCCTTTCATGCTGCTTAAACTTCTTAACCTAAAGAAACATTACTTTTATAATTTTTTTGATTAAAAAAAAAATTCCCTATAACCTGGAAAACCTATGAGATTTTAAACTTCCAGCAGGGGGCAGCAGTGATTCTCACATATTTCTGATGTCAGCGTAAAACAGGATCTATGTCCACAGATTGCCAATTCCAGGCCCAAACACTATACTTGAATTACCAGATTACAAAGGAAACAAAAAGCAATATCACAGAAAGCTTAAAATTCTGTAGAAATTTGTGGCAAATAATTTCTATAGGGCTCTTTCTTCCTTAACATCTGTGCGTGAGTCTACGCTGCCTTTTTCCCCCCTCTCTGAAATTCGGTTTTCTCGTCTCATTTTAACAGATTTTAACATTCTGTTAGCATCAGACAGTTTGACAAACTAATCTTAAAAGATCTCTTTCCAGCTCTAAAACTCTATGACTTTAAGAATCTAAATCGGCATCAGGAAGAAACAAGCCCCAGTGCCCTCTGAAATTAATTGGCTTATCAAAGAATCTGCTTTATAGCTCTTAGTTGATCAGGATGAATTATTACTGGTTTATCTGTAGTGCAGATCAAAGAATACTTTTGGGGAGGGGGTGGGAGGGGAGGATGTTGGTATTTACTCACTCCACTGATGGAGAAAAAAGAACTCTCCCACTCTATAAATGTTTAGCATGTGTGTAAAGGTCGTAGGTCTGGTGTTTAGAAATTACACACAGGCTTACGAAAGAATCTTCACTGGTTGGCCAAATTAAACAGCAGGCAGTTGTAGAGAAATAAACACAAGTTAACATTTAACCATGAGTCCTTGTTCTTGCTGCTGGGTCTTTCTCAATAGGAGAGGCCCAGAGAGTCAGTAGGCCTGCTAGCAAGACACTGAGCTCTTCTGGAAACACAGCCACCTACCACTTTTATAAAACACATACTTAATATATGTATTTAAATCCAGAATCATAAACTTTCCTGGCTATTTTTCATGCCCCAACAGCAGTACCCTTTTTTTTTTTAAGAAAAAAGAATAATCCTTTATAAATTATAATCTTTTAAATTAGTTTTATTTAGTTTTTTGGCTGTGCCGGATCTTAGTTGCAGCATGTGGGATCTTTGATCTTTGTGGCATGTAAACTCTTCACGATTACATGTGAGATCTAGTTCCCTGACCGGGGTTTGAACCCGGTCTCCCTGCCTTGGGAGTGTAGAGTCTTAGCCACTGGACCACCAGGGAAGTGCCTATAAATTGTAATTTAAATTTATTTTTCCTTTTAACATTTGCCTGAGATTACACCACTTAAAGTGTCTGAGTCAGAATTTAAGCCTGTGACTGTCAGGATCCAAAAGCCTTGACTGTGGTCCTCTATGAATGAGGATTCACTCCTTCTACTTGTTCTCTGGAAGCTGTGAATGTCTGCAAAAATGGATGAGTATAAGGTGAATGATCACTTTGTCACAAAGCTCTGTCTCGCTTATGTATATTAAGTACTCATTGTGTGCTTATCTCGGGCAAGTGCTGGGGGTAAGGGTATCAAAGGATGAATTATTAGACTTGATCATTACACTTTAAGAAACTTCTAGTTTTTGGAGTTGACAAGTATATGAACATAACACGTGAAAAATAATAAGAAAACACAAGGAAGAAGAAATCAAGGCAGCATAGCAGGATAGTTAAATCCATGGGCTGTGGAGTCCAGTTCTTAGCTGGACCTAGCTGTGGGACCCTCTAAGCCTCATTTTTCTCTTTTGTAAAATGAGCTTAGTGTTGGTAATGCTGTGAGGGTTAAATGATTTAATATATTATTAAATGGCTCAAGATTGAACTTGGCAGGTGGAAACACTTATTAAAATGTGTTGTTTGGTAAAGCCTAAGCACAGTGAGAATCATACATGCCACCAAATGTCTGGGGTGTTGACACCCCTTTCTTAAATTTTTCTGAATTGCCCCACTCCAAGAGTCCCATTTCTTTGAGCTGTATTCTTTTCCCTGATGTAGTTATCTTTTGATCCTACTAGAATGTCTCCAGGAAAGAATGATGTGCCAAGGGGACCCCAACCTCTGCTCACCAAAACTTGAGCTGCATCGCAGAGAAGGAAAGCTAAGACTGGAATAGTCCTCAGGACAGGCAGATCAGGAGAATCAACCCAAGAGTGTTTGTTAGAAAATGTCTAGGACTCACTCCCTGAGATTTTCATTCTGGTTCAAATCCAGTTTCAATACACACTTTACTAATATTTGGATTTAATTATTATCATAGGAAGGGTTTCACATGATTTTATCCTGCAAATCAACTCCCTTCCCAACCCTGCTTATGTATTGTTTTCTCCCAAACACTGACTCACTTCCTTCATCCTCAGTCAAGGGCACTGCTTTGATATGCTACAGTGGCTGCCCCCTTTTAGCCTTGGCATGAGTCTTGGCATGAGGATGGATGCGCTCTTTCATCTGAAACCCTCTGCCTTCTGACGGCTGTGCATAAGCTAACACATCTCCTCTCAAACCCACTGAAAACTCACCTCCTTCTGGAAGCCTTTCCTGCTTGAGTTCTTTACTTTTGTACTCCTGTCCTGTGCAACAGATGCAACTGGGTTTGTTGGGATGTAGACAGACAAGTGTCCTTGTGTCTTGATTGTGCGTTAAGTTATGGTTCTTCCCATTGGGGGCGGCGTGGGTTTGTGGAGAGGGCAGGGACTCTGGAATCTGGCATGAATTTGTACAGCAGCAGCACTCGTGAGTTCTCAAGTTCATTCTGGCTGTCCTTTGTCACCTTGGAACTGCTGCTTTTTTTCTCCTAGTGGTCATCTTCCATCCCTGCTTCTCCAGGCAGCTGTCCCCTCCTCACTCAATTTTCCTTCTCTCCCAGAGTGGGCAAAGGGCCCTCGTCTAACTTCTCAAAGCACAGCTAAGACTGTCTGTGTGCCCCACCATTTCCTGTAGTATCCTCCTCTGTCAAAGGGGGTTGATCACAAGCCCTTCCTCCCTGAATTCCTGTAAGAAAGCAGTGCCATGTTCACAGGATTTGGCATACAGCAGATTGTGGCAGTTACTTTAGACTGGCTGGTTTGCTCCAAACCCATTCCAGCCTTGTCTTAGCTCACTTTATGAACTTCAGGAGGCTGGCGGGATAAACCTGCATAACATGTCACAAACTCCCTTGCAGCTCCAGTTCTGTGTATGACTTGGATTCCATTTGTGTGAGTCTTTGGAACTAGGAGCTACATGGAGGAAGAGGCAGGTGTGAGGCATCCATTTTGCTGAGGCCGTTCATGGCCAAGGCCTTCGTGATTCTAGCAGCAGCTGTGGTGGCAGCTTAGCAGTTCTGAAGCTTCTGGATGGTGACAGAGGCTGTGGCTTGCTTGTCAACGAGTTCCACAGTATCGTTTTGGGAGTGGTTCCTGGATGTTTAGCCTAGAGTCTGTTTCTTGACCTTCTTACTGATTCTGTGAGCTAAAGCCATACCCTTTAATAAGTCCCTTCGTGCTTAAATTAGCAAGAGGGAAACCTGTTGTCTGCAACCAAGAGAACTGACAGTTAAATGTTCAATAAATGTTAGCTGTTATTATCATTTTAAAACTGTGTCGAAAGCTTATTAATAAGAGCATGTAGTTACATTTCAGGAAAGGAAATTTTAAACTACCAACTGGATACGACCATGTACAATGATTTCTACAGTAGTGCTGTCCCAAAGAGCTATTGTTGACGATGGGGATGTTCTATGTTCGCATCCAGTGTGGTAGCCACTAGTTACATGTGGCTATTGAACACTTGAAATGTGGCTACTATGACTGAGAAACTGAATTTTTAATTAGATTTAGTTTTAATTCACCTATATTTAAAGACAAATAATGGCATGCAGATGGTGGCTACTGTTTTGGACAGCACAATCCTCAAGTGTCTCAGCCTCACCTTCCAGAAGGGCCTGGACAACCTTCTCTGTCTCTAGCCAAGAAACTACTTCATTGGTTCTTCCTCAGTCCCCAGTCTCAAGCCACATGTTGATGATCTACAGAGGTGCAACATTCCCCAACAGTGACAACTTTGATACAAGTTTAGGGTCTCATTGTCCTCAGGTTTCATTCCAGGATTGCAAATTGGCTTTTTTATTTTTTAATATTTATTTGTTTCTTTGACCACGCTGGGTCTTTAGTTGCAGTACATGGGACCTAGTTCCCCAACCAGGGATCGAAACCCAGGCCTCCTGCATTGGGACTGCAGAGTTTTAGCCACTGAGCCACCAGAGAGGTCCCACAAATTGGCTTTTTATTTACAAAGCCCAAAAGTTTATGGAAGTGCTTTTGCTAAAATCCAGTCTGTATTGAAAGGGAAATCTCACCTTTCACTTAGAGAAAGAAAACCATTTATTATGTTAAATGTATATATATTTTTTCCATAACATGTAGGTATTGAGTTTTCAAAAATATTGGAGTCCTTTATCAGTTAGACAGGTGGTTCTCATACTTTGCTAAGTATTAGAATCATTGTAAGAAAGTAACTGTTAATACTTGCAAGTCACACTCCAGACCAATTTAGCATTGTAGGAAATGATTAAAGAGAACCAAAGTTTTATCTCCAACAATCTACTTTTTTCAAAATTGGATTCCTATTTAACTACTAATTAAAAGTTAATAAAAATATAAGAAAATAATGATATAATAATTTATAACGATAGGATAATAATTTATTGTGAGCTAAGATAATTATAGACGTGTTATTCAAAGCCAAACTTTTTTTTCCCATTTTGGTTGACTGGAGGCCACACAGAGATTGTAGTCATAGAACCATCATTCAATAATTCTGGAAAGCTTCTGGAATACAAACATTCACAAAGAGTACAGATTCAGGGACTTCCTTGATGGTCCAGTGGCTAAGTCTCCACACTCCCAATGCAGGAGGCCTGAGTGGCTTCCCTGGTGGCTCAGAGGTTAAAGCATATGCCTGTAATGTAGGAGACCTAGGTTCAGTCCCTGGGTTGGGAAGATTCCCTGGAGGAGGAAATGGCACCCCACTCCAGTATTCTTGCCTGGAGAATCCCATGGACGGAGGAGCCTGGTGGGCTACAGTCCATGAGGTCACAGAGTCGGACACAACTGAGCGGCTTCACTTTCACTTTCACTTTTTCAGGGAACTAGATCCTATGCTGTAACTAAGACCTGGCACAGCCAAGTAAATATTAAAAAAAAAAGATAACAGAGTTCAGTCAGGCTCCTCTTTCAGATTGCCACTTGCACATGAATAAACCCAAACAATAATCCTTATAGACCTTCCTTCCCATACAACCAAACATATGGACAGCTCAAAGGAAGCTGAGAAAAAAGATGAGGTGTCCAAATTCAGTGTCAGACGGTCTCCCCTGCTCTTTTTTTTTTTCAGATGTTTCTTTTATTATGCTCCCATCCGTCCACTTGCCCACACACAGATGTTCCCTGTGAAAGAACTTGGCTCTATGCAGTTCATTCCAGAATGGGATGGTCCCAGAAAGTTTAAAGAAAGGAACTTGCATTTCCTGAGATGACTTGCTCTTGACATTAATTCATATTTAGGAAGGAGCTGCCTAAGCCTTTTATAAATACCCGTGAAACATAAGTGACTCAAGATTGATTTTATTTCCTTCTGTCCCCCTGATGGCTCTTTAATCTTCCTGGAGTGATGCTATAACTTCAGTTCATGACAGCAATGAGTGACAGCCTGGAGCTAGCCCTTTCCTCCAGCCCTGATTCAAAAGCAGTTGGGCGTTTCCCACAACTTGAGGGCCCAGGTGCTTGGAAATACTGCCAAGTAATTCTTCTAACTTAAAAAAAAAATTGTAGTATATCCATTAGTTCTGGGTTAAGTAACACTCAAAATTTTAAAATTCAGAGGGACAAAGAACACAAAGTGGTATTTGTTCCTCTGTCCATGTCCCCCAGCTTCCCAGTTCTCTTCCCCAGTGCTACCAGTTGGAGTATCTTCTTCAAGATAGAGATTTTTTTTTTATTTTTAAAAAACACATTGGGAATCCCCTAGTGGTCCAGTGCTTAGGGCTCAGAGCCTTCACTGCCCGGGCCCAGTTTCACTCTTTGGTCAGGGAACTAAGATCATGCAAGCCTCGAGGCATGGCTAAAAATAAAAAATAAAAGAATGCATTTATGTTTTCTTTTTCCTTTTTTCCCCTACTTTTTGGCTGTGCCTTGCAGCATGCGGGATCTTAGTAACCCAAGCAATCAAACTCACGCCCCCTACAGGGGAAGCATGGAGGTTTATTCACTGGACCGCCGGGGTTAAGTTCCTCTTCCCCCCTTTTATTCTTTTATTTTATATTAATGATAGCACACCCTACAAATATATTTTTCATCCGTCTATTTTTCCTTCTACTCCTGCCACTAGAATGGATGCAGCACGAGGGGAGGGACTTTAATGGTACAGTGTCATATCCTCAGCGTGTACAGTGGTGCCTGGCATACTGTAGTTTCTCCATAAATGTTCATTGAATAAAGTGAATGAACACACTGTTCCACTTCTTGCCCTTAGGAAATCATCTCATTTCTTTCCATAAGGAACCTTCTCACTTATTTTCATGACTGGATAGAGTTCCATTTCTGGACTCATTATTATTTATTTAATCAGATCCCTACTGATGGACATTAGTTTGTTTCTAATCCTCAGCTATGAAATATAGTCCTGGCATTCATATTCTTATGCAGACATCATGTTGTACATGCGTGAGTATATTTAAATGGAAGAGAAACTCCTAAATGTAAAAGAGCTAGGTCAAGGATAAGCTTTGAGTTACATTTTGCCAGCTTCTTTTTAATCAGAAGCACCTTGCCACATCTAAATAGTGCTCCTGTGGTCCATGTAGCCCTTGATGTAAGCCTGTTCTAAGAAAATCCATCATTAATGAAATGTTCTGGTTAGGCCCGAATTTATGACTTCCACTTACTCCTGCAAACTCAACAGAAAACCATCACCCAGGTGGGAGCTGTTGGAACAACACAGATGTATTTCAAAAACACAGTGTAGAAAGACAAGTGCACACTGCATGATTCCAAGAACAAACGAGACAAATCTAGGTAACAGAAGTCAGAACAGCGGCCGCCCAGGTGTGGGGGGCAGAGACTTTGGAAAAGGGATACTAGGCACCTTTCTGAAGAGAAGGAAACATTATATCTTGATTTGGGTGGTGGTTTACATGAGTGTTTGCAGTTGTCAAAACTCATTGACCCACGTTACAATGTAGATATTTGATTTTTGTAAAATATGCCTCAATTTTAAAAACTTGAAAAAAAAATTTGAAAGAACTGGAATTTGAGGGTATGACATGTTACTCCCTGCAGATTCCAGTCATGCTGGCCTTTTTTCCATTCCCCAAGTGCACTGTGCTTTTCCTCACCTGTCAGCATGCATATGTGCTATTCCCACTGCCTGAAACACTGCTTCCTTTTTACCAACATATAACTACACCCATTCACCCATACACACACACATGCACACGCACATCTGCCTTTTTATAATTCACAGTGCATCAAAAATATATAAAAAATAAAAACAAATACAAAAAAATATATAAAATAGTTCCCTCTTATACTTGGGGTGCCGAGAAGAAGGGGACGACAGAGGATGAGATGGCTGGATGGCATCACCGACTCGATGGACGTGAGTCTGAGTGAACTCCAGGAGCTGGTGATGGACAGGGAGGGCTGGCGTGCTACAGTCCATGGGGTCGCAAAGAGTCGGACACGACTGAGCTACCGAACTGAACTGACTGATACATGGGGTGTATGTTCTAAGACCCTCAGTGGATGCCTATAACCTCGGAGAGTACCAAGCTCCATATATACTATGTTTTCCCCTATACATGCATACTTTTGTTGTTCATGTCTGACTTTTTGTGACCCCCATGTGCTGCAGCATGCCAGGCTTCCCTGCCTTCACTATCTCCCAGAGTTTGCTCATCTATTGAGTTGTTGCTGCCATCCAACCATCTCATCCTCTGTCGTCCCCTTCTCCTCCCACCTTCAATCTTTCCCAGCATTAGGGTCTTTTCCAATGAGTTGGCTCTTTGCATCAGATATCTAAAGTATTGGAGCTTCAGCATCAGTCCTTGAAATGAATATTCAGGGTGATAAAGTTTAATTTCTAAATTAGGCACAGTAAGAGAATATCCAAATTGCCAGCGTCACTACTCTTGAGCCTTGGGGACATTACTAAGTAAAATAAGATTTACCTGAACACCGTGATATGATGACAGTCTGCTAACCTAGTAGAGTACTAAGTGACTAACTAATGAGTTAGCGTATATATTGTGGATACTTGTCACAGCCCTGGTGGGATGAAACAGGATGGCATGAGATATCATCAGGCTACTCAGAATGGTGCACAATTTCAAACTTATAAGTTGCTTATTTCTGGAATTTTCCATTTAATATTATTGAACCTTGGTTGACTGTGGGCGACAGAAATGGTAGAAAGCAAAACCGTGGGGAAGGGATGGGATTAGACAGAAAATGGCTGGAATGATACATTTACTGTATGAATTACTTTGTAACCTGTATGCATTGCTTTATAAAACTCAGGCATAAGAAAATGTACATTTCTCAATTTTGAGGAGACTTGAACTTAAATGCAACTCTATCTCTACCTTCGCAGGTGATGATGGGTGACACAATGTTGCTCTTTTTTGGCCACACTGCCAACTTGGCCACCTGAGCCAAGAAATATCTGGAGTTTAGGAAATTCAGAAAAATTAAATAGTCTTTGGTCCACATAGTGGTCCCTGAGATGCTCATTGTTCTGTATGGTTTACTTGAAGGCAAAAGGCTCAGCGTAGTGACAAGCTCAATCATCAGGAGCCTCTTGGAGGGTCCCAAGACCTAAGAGGTATTTAGCACTCAATCTTCCTAAGGCCTCCAGCCACCCCCATCCTGCCACCTTCTGAGGCTCCACATGGGCTGAGGAACGAGCCTCTGTTGTTCTGGAGCTTGCCTGCCTTTCAACCCCCAATGGGTTTGCACTTCAGAAAACTGTCCTGCAGAGAATGGCAGCAGATAGAGTGGCTTTGGGGAGACCCCTTAAAGCTGGTAAATCCCCATGTTGGAGTCAGCCTCAGCTTTCATTAAATAGCAAATGGGAAAACTGGAAAAGGAGAAGGAACTTTTTTTTAAAGCTTCTAAGGATTTTGCAAACAATTGAAGTAATTAAAAGTTCTCAGAAGTAGCCGATGGTGCCCTTTTCACCGAGGGAATGTGGGCCAAGCATGATATATTAAAAGAGAGGGAGCTGCTCTATTGAAGTTAAAAATAATCTGTCACATGGCTAATTTGTTGGAATGCAGCAATTAAAGGGCTCTGGGCAGAGCGAGAGCTGGAAGCAGCTGGGGAGCTTGCAGGCAGAGTGCACGCCCTGGGGACTGTTGTTTGCAGAGAGAGAAAACACTGTCACAGCTGACTTAGGGCACCTTATCTGAAAGCCCACAAAGGAGCCAGGAAGAAGGAAAAATGGGGTTGATTTTAGACCTGTGACCTGTGGGTTTATCATACAGTGTAGGGATGGGTCAGGACTTGTCACCTGTGCTCTGGGATGGTGATTCACTCAGCAAGGATGAAGGCTTTCCAGTTTCCCCTGCACTTTGAAAACGCATGCCTTTGAATCCATTTCAAAGGAACACATAACCCGAAGGAGCCCTTTGATCCTAAATCCATGGGAAAAACCAATCTATATGATCTTGAGGGGCAAAGCTCAGGCCAAGAATATAAATCCTAGATTGGGGAGTTATGTTTTAAAAATTTTTGTTTTTGTTTTCCTGAAATTTTGAGTTGAAAGAGGCTTTTTGTTTGTTTTCACTTTTTGGCTGCCCTCTGTGGCATGTGGGATCTTAGTTCCCTGACCAGGGAACGAACCCAGGCCCCCCACTGGACCACCAGGGAAGTCCCAAAAGAGCTTTCGGGGTCGCACAGAGTCGGACACGACTGAGCGACTTAGCAGCAGCAGCAGCATCTGGTATAATATGAGTTTTCCAGGTGAGGCAACATGCTCAGAGAGGCTGATTTGCCCACCATCACTCAACAGGTGAGAGACAGAAGCTAGGTTCTAATTCAGGTGTTTAACTTGAGAGGAGGACATGCTGGTTAGGAAGGGTAGGGTTCACATGACCATGATGTAGAGTCCTGGCTCCAGGGGTTGTGGAACCCTTTCACAAGTGCCTAACCCTTCTCATCTCAGTTTTAGTGTCTGTAGAGTAGAAATAACAATAGTACCTACCACCCAGAACTGTTACAATGCATGTGAAGTGCCTAATGTCTCCCTTGATTAAATGCTAAATAAAGTGTTAGCTGTATTTTTCCATGGTTTTTTCTACACTGCCCTGCATCCTAGCACCATCTTGCAAGTTAACTTGCCCACACAGCCTCTTCTTTTTGGTTGAGATTGTCTTTCTCTTCTTTCTACCTCCAGCTCTCAATCATTACATATAAACGAAAAGAGAATCAGTCACTTTCTCCTAGCATTTTGTGCATTGCAACACACCCATATTACTTGTCTTCTCTCAAGCTATAGGCCCTCCAGTCTATGCTTCCAGGTTGCTGGCAAGCAGAAATGGCACCAACATGAAGAAGCAAGTATTGCTGCCCCAAACGCAGTAACCAGAGCTATCTGAATCTTTTAGAATACTTGATCAATCTTCAAGTTTATAAAGGGCACCATGAAGGGACTCTGAATGTCCGATGGATGTTTGGGCTTCACAGTCTAAGCACCCTTGGAAAGTGGAGGCCACGTTCTATGTGTGCGCATGTATTGCAAGGAACAGACAACCTACCTGACTCTAGCTTGAGCCAGAAATGGGCAAGTTTAGTGGCTGATGTAACCACAAGACTAGAGATTTCATTTCTGACTAGATCCAAGGGTCAACAACATCCCCAGGGCAACTTTCTGCTTTGTTGGGCTCTATTCTTTAGATTCTTGCTACTTAAGCAGACAAAATAGCTGTGGAGAGCTCTAGCTTTACTCTTTTTCCAAGTCCGGTATTCATATTAAGCAGTCTTCCTGCCTTTAGTCCTGTTTCCTGATTGGGTGCTTTAGATCAAGTGTCTCTTGCTGAAACAGTAGGGCCAGGGAAATGAGCTTCTCTGATGGAACAGATTGGATCACATGCCCCAACAGCATCTGATTGGCAACACTTGCTAGCTTTGCATACATTGTAGCAGGAAGAGTTCCTCCTGGGAAGATGGCATACAGAGACCAGAAGAAAGGAAAGGCAGATAGAAACCATTAATACCAAAGCCAAGGGCACTTATGTGCACTTTCCTGAGGGAGTGGTTTATAGCTTGCTTCATATATTCCCAATGTTCTATAATCCAAGAAATAGTAAAACTTTGGGAGAGGAAAATGCTTTTTCCCCCACTCCAAATATTTCCTTCCTGTAGAGGGTCATCAATTAGCATTAACGCTCCCAGCTCCTCTCCTTATCTTCCTTTTCCTGCACTTAGGGAAGAAGGAGTATTAGGAGAAGCTGGACATGAGTCTCCCAGTGTCGTCCTCTTCTTGGGCTCTCAGGGTCGAGATGCTGGGAAGCAGCATTCCTCCACCCAGAGAGGGCACCATGGTCCAGTGTTTCCTGGGACTGTGGGAAAGTCTGTTTAATTAGGATTCAAGAAAGCCTACTGGGCACACATGCTAAGCCACATCTCTTAACATATAGCCTTATCAAAAGATAATTCATCTCCTGACCACCCAGACCCCCAACTGATTCAGAGCCTGAATAGGGAGGAGGTAGTATCCTTTTTATTGAGCCCCTTCTCAAAAGTCAACAAGAACCATCCACTTCGGTTATTAGGGACCCATAGATTTCATCCTTTCATGCTCCCCTTCCTGGCTGGGTTCCCCCCAGGAGAAGCTGTCCACAGCGACAGTGGAGTGCTAGGAGCAGGCTCAGAGGGTGGCCACAAAAATGATAAGAGGCAAGGAAGCTAGATTTACAACAGCAAGTGAGAGAAACTGGGATTATTTCACATGAGCAGGTGAGGGAAAAGCCAGTGGAGGGGTGATTCAGGAGTAACTTGGACCTTCCCAGGCAGTCCAGTGGTTAAGACTCCATGCTCCAATGCAAGGGGTGTGGGCCTGATCCCTGGTCAGGGAACTAGGATCCTGCATGCTGCATAAATTGGCCAAAAAGTAAAAATTTTTTAAATAAAATAAAAAACATGGGTTAAAAATATAGTAAAAAATAGTAGCCTCAACCAAAACCGTGCTAAGGGTGTGGCATCGCTGGTATTTTTCCACAACCTCACTCTGACCCTGAGTGTGGTCACATGTGTGTCTCTCTCACCTCTCCCATCCCACTCGGGTCCTTCCAAGCCCACCTCTTTGAAAATAAATTGTTCCAGTTCCACAGAGGTACGGGAAGTTGGGGCACACAAATCAACTTAAAAAATAACACTATAATTTCTTTTTGATTACAGAAGTAATATGCAATCTGTGAAAAGAACGGAAAAAGATACAGAAAAGTATAAAGATGAAAACTAAAATCCACTCTAAGCCCTCAACCCTAAAATAGCTATCATTAGGATTTTGGTCTGTTACTGTCCAGCCTTCTTTCTATACATATTTTTTTTAATGCATTCTTCATTTCTTTTAAAAAAAGATTATAAAAATATTTCAAATAAAATGGCAGCATGTAGTGTAAAAGAGGAAAATATGATACTATTTCTTATAATATTATTTCTCCTAGAATATTACGATCTATGTAGATGAGTAAGTGAATATTTTCTATTGCTCACTGCTCCCTTTTCCCTCTCCTGGCCTCAGCAATGGTTGGCACTGTGGCACTCAGCTGAGAGGAAAGTGCGAGTGTCATCAACACCCACTTTAGAGACAGGGAACTGTGACTTAACTACAGCCACACCCAACCCCTGCCGTGTGGCCAGGATCCCAGGGGACACAAACAATTTCCTAACGTAATAGATACCTTTGTTGAGAAAAGCGAGTGAAGAAGGTGGCTTCCATAAGCCAAGGTTCTTGACCTTCCTTCTCTATTCAGAAATACCATCACATCTACCATAATTGCCTCCGGAGCCCCAGGATTTTGATTATGATTCTGGGAGCATATAGCTGCAAATGAACAAAGAGCTGAGCGAAAGTTCTTTATCAGCAGGAGAATTATTTTATTCCATGTGTTTCCTTACATGAGTTGGGACAATAAGGGAAAAGAATGAGAAGAAATAAAAGGCTAGTTACTCAGGCTACTTTTAATGAATCACAACCCCCCTACCCCCCTACCCCGCACCACAGTGTCATTACCCATCCCCAGTCAGGAAAGGCTTGAGTTTTTCCATGCCAAGAAAAACAGAGGGCAGGAAGAAACAAATTATGACCTTGTTTGTGTTTTGTTTCTTAACTATTTGATTTATAGGCCCAGATCCAATGATTATGGATGAAAGAAAATATCCCAGTGTCCCAAAGCTAACCTGAACTTAACCGGGGTGGATCTCACGTCCACTGCTCAAAGTTAGCACGAAGTTAAAATGCTTTAAGAATAAAGCCTCAGGGTTTGAGGCTGCCTGAGCAGCCCAGTAGCAAAGCCAGATTCCTTTCCCATCACCCCAGTTCAGATGAGTACTATGAAGAGTTTAAAAATACTAAGTATTGGTGGGAATGTGGAAAAATTGGAGCCCTTGTGCACTATTGATAGGAATAGGAATGTAAAATGTTATAGCTGCTATATGAAAAATAGTATAGCAGTTCCTCAAAAACTTAAAAATAGAATTACCATATGATCCAGCAATTTGATTTCCAGGTACTCAAAAGAATTAAAATCAGGGTCTCAAACAAATGCGTTATACCTAAATATTATTATTTTTGGTTGGTCTTTTGTTTGCCCAACCATTATTTCTTGTTCTGGGAGGCAACGACTAATACATTTGCCTTTAAATCTATCAAATGCACCCCCCACTCCCTATAGCTGCCTTGTACTTGGAAGAATTCTGAATTAAGTAAAATGAGGGTAAAGTTTTTGAGCTGGCCCTTCAGAGAGCCACCAGACTGGTTGAAATGAACAGCAACAATTTTAAAGAATGAGATCACTGCTACTACCTCCAGGACTAGGAACTTGTGCTAGGAAAGGGGACTGCCATGGTCGAAGCTTTCTGCCAAACTGGAGAGTAGGGGATGGAGACAGGGCAAGTTAAAACATCACAGAGTTCTCTGACTGAGATTCATCTGTTTTGTTGTGTTTTTTTCCCTTGATTAAGCATTCACCTGGTTGTTGTAATTTTTTGCTTAGTTTCCAGAATGCCAATAACGTTGATTTTGAGAGGGAAAAGGAAAGAAAAATATCATGTAGCCATGAGCTCTATAGAAAGAAAACATAATGATGTTTTGGACGGAGTAGCCACTCAGGATGTGGTGGCTCACGGAGGCCTCACCCAGGGGTTGACATTTGACCAGAGATTAGACTGATAAATCTAAATGTGAAGTTGGGCAGAGAGAATATCCCCAAAGTAGGCTTGTGCTTGGCATATAGAAATCAAACCTTCTTGACTCAAAAAAGAAATTTTTGGCCATTAGGGGGTTTTTTTGTTTTGTTTTGTTTTGTTTTTTGTTCAGATATGAATCTAGATGGAAGGTTGATAAATTCCTCTATCACTCTTAACTATAGAAAAAAGATGTTTGACCTCACTCATAAGAAGAGAAATGCAAGTCAAAACCACAGTGTGATATAACTTGTAAAATGTCTCATCGTTTTGTTTTGCTGGCTGTGCTGGGTCTTCGTTGCTCTGCTGGCTTTTCTTTAGTTGCGGTGAGCAGTGTACAGGCTTCTCTTGTTGCAGAGCACGAGCTCTAGGGCTCATGGGCTTCAGTATTTGCTGCTCCCAGGCGCTAGAGCCTCAGGCTCAATAGTGGTGGCGCATGGGCTTAGTTGCCCCACGGCATGTGGAAATTTCCCAGACCAGGGATTGAACCTGTGTCTCCTGCATTGGCAGGTGGATTCTTTATCACCGAGTCCATCAGGGAAGTCCTAAAAATGTCTCACTGTTATAATCCAAAAACTTTGATAACACACATTCTGAGACTGTGAGGAAACCAGCACCATATACATCGCCAGTGAGAATATAAATTGGTGCAATTGCTAACATTACAATTGCATGTGCTTTTGGCTTAGAATTCCCATTTCTTCTTATACATGTGCACAGTGATAAAAGGTCAGAGTTGTATTAACTGCAGCATTATTTGCAATTCCAAAACACTGGAAACCCAAATCTCCATCAGCAGGAGACTAGTTAAATTATGATATATTCATACCAAACTCTGAATACCGAACTGTAGAAAACTAGGCAACTGTAAAAACTATATAAAACTAAATGAGGAGGCACTTTATGTATCATTATCTAAACATTTCTAAGATGTCATTAAGTGAAAAAGGCAAGATGCAGAAGGGTGATGTTCACTACCTTTTATATGTAAAGAAAATATTTAAGTATAAAAGTAAAAATATAAAGTTAAGTATAAAAATGTTAGTTGCTCAGTTGTGTCTGACTCTTTGCGACCCCATGGACTGTAGCCTGCCAGGCTCCTCCATCCATGGGTTTTCCCAGGCAGGAATACTGGAGTGGGTAGCTATTGTAGCTATTCCCTTCTTAAAGGGATCTTCTTGACCCAGGGATTGAACCCACATTACAGGCAGATTCTTTACTGTCTGAGCCACCAGGGAAGTCCTGAAAACTAAGTATAAATATGTGTATTTAGTTGCATTTTGCATAGAGAAACTCAGGAAGGATACACAAAAAAATTATTAAATGTTTCTGTGGTGGGTGAGTGGAAGGGAATGGAAAGTAGGTAGAAAGGTGGTGGGCAAGATACTTTTTATTGAGATGTTTAATTTTATTTTTAGTTTGGAGCCATGTGAATCTGTTGACTTAAAAATTAAATTTAAAGCTTGTTCCATTTACTACCTCTTATCTTAATTTATTAATTTATCACTTAATCCATAGCCATTGTTCACTCCTCCAGCCGCTCTCCTAAGGAAGTGTTTAGTTAAAAGAATGTGGATGATGGTTATAAAAAGTACATTAGTGCGTATATATTTTTAAAAAGCTGACTTTAAAAACACATAAAGATTAATCTAATCATGAAGGAGATTTCTGTGCTTTACCCCTCATCCTCCACAGATTAAATAAAGGTCATTGGCCAAAGACATTTGGAACATTCTGAAGGCAAAACCAGCCTAAAGGAAACTTTGTGTTTGTGGAAATATTATGATTTTTCAAAGTGGCCTTTGGCTCAGTAGATTGTAGTAAAAACAATGACATCATCCAGTCTCTGAACTGGATCATCTTTATCAAAAAGAACCCTTTACTGGGTAAAGAATTTCTAACTGTTAACATCTTTTCACATCCATTTTTTCATTGGCTCCGTGTCTGGGAAGTATTGTAATCTTTTAATGTTTTTTGATTCCCTCCTTATGCCCTTCCCCTAACCACTAAATTAACTTTGTCTGTTTTTCCCTTAACAGCTTTATAACTCACATACCATACAAATTATCTATGAAAAGCATACAATTCAGTATCTTTTAGTGTAGTTGCAGAGTTGTGCAGGCATCATTGCAATTTAATTTTATAACATTGTCACCATACATCCTCATTAGTGGTCACTCACCATTTTTCCCAGCCCTCTCAGCCATGTACAACCACTAAATGTACTTTCTGTTACTATAGATGTGCCTTTTAAAAAAACAGTTGATTAATTAAGTAGGCTGTGTGGGGTCTTAGTTGTGGCAGGTGGACTTAGTTGCCCTGCAGCACGTGGGATCTTAAGTTTCCTGACCAGAGATTGAACCCTCACCTCCGGCAGTGGAAGTGCAGAGTCTCAACTACCAGGCCACCAGGGAGGTCTCTAGATGTGCCTTTTCATGAAATTATATATATATGAAGTCATACTGTATGTGGTCTGTTGTGATGGGCTTCTTTCACTTAGCATGATGCTTTCAAGGTACATTCATGTTTTAGCATGCTCTTTTTTTTTTTTTAACTGCTGAATTATATTTCATTGTAAGGACACATACACATTTATTTTTGTGCATGTGGAATCCCATGGACAGAGGAGCTTGGTGGGCGACAGTCCGTATGGTTGCAAAGGTTGGGCACAACTGAAGCAACGTAGCATAGCATATCTAGATGATCATATGAAATCATATAAACATCATCCTGATAGATACAGACACAGTATTTGACAAGCTTTAGTCTCCTTTTATGATTTAAAGAGAAAAAAAAGACACCTCAGAAAACAAGGTAGGTAGGGGAATTCTATCAGATGAAGAATACCTACCGACAAATCTACCAACATCATGTTTAATTGTCAGAGGCAGAATGCTTTCCTACTAAGATTAGGAACAAGCCGGAGATGCTCATTTTACCGTTTTTATTCAGTGTTCTATCAGAAATGCTAGTGTGAAATACTCCTTGCCAGTGAAATAAGGCAAGGAAAGAGGCATATAGATTGGAAAGGAACAAGTGAAACCGTCTCTGTTAGCAGATGATATGATTGCCACGTAGAGTTTTCTAAGAAACTCACAAACAATCACTAGAACTATAAGTTTACCATGATTATAAGATACTAAGTCAACGTACAAAATCAATTATATTTCTCTATTATAGCAGCAAACAACTGAAAATGAAATAATTCCATTTGTAATAACAGAAAACCATAAAATGTTTAGAAATAATTTTGACAAAAGATGTAGAAGACCTCTATGCTGTAAACCACAAATTGAAAAACATTCAAATAAATGGAGCAGTGTACCATGTTGGTGGATTGTGAGCCTCAGGATTATTAACGTATTCATTCTTTATAAATTCTTCTATAATTGCTTTTACAGAAATTGACAGGCTGATTTTTAAAAGTAACCTTATTATTTTGGGATATGTTCAGATTTACAGAAAAGTTGCAAAATAGTACAGAGTATTTATATACCTCTCACCCCACTTCCAATAATGTTAACATCTTGAATATACCATAGTACATTTGTCAAAACTAACAAATCAACACTGGTACATTACTGTCACTTTAATCTGAATTTTACTTTTTTTTTTTCCCCTGATATCCTTTTTCTTTTGTTCTAGAATCCAATCCAGGTTGCCACTTTGCATTTGAGTTGTTCGTCTCCTTAGTTAAAGTGGCTCTGTGACGATTTCTCCTTGTCTCCTTGTTTTTATTTTTTAAATAAGTGTGATGGTTTTCATTGCTCTTGGTCAGGTATTTTGTAGAATGTTTCTCAATTTGGGTTTGCCTAATGTTTTTCTCCTGTTTAGACTGAATATGGGTTTGGGGGAAGAATGCCAGAGTGGGAAATGCTTTTGTAGCACATACCAGGGAGTACATGCTGTCAACATGATTTGTCCCTGGTGATGTTAACCTTGATCGTGTGGCTCAACAATCTGATTTTAAAACTTTGGTGAAAACATATAGGGTCTAGACTAGCAGAAACAATTTTGAAAACTCAGAAAAGCTTGACCGTCAGCCTTACAAAGCAATCATAACCAAGATAGTGTGGGACTGGTGTAAGGCTAGACAAATAACTGGAACAGAATAGCAAGTTGAGAAAAAGACCTACACTTACATGGTCAGTCAGTTTTTGACAAACATGAAAACAATTCAGTGGGGAACTGTTTTCATCAAATAGTGTTGAAACCCTGAGTATCCACTTGGAAAAAAAGAGATTGAGAAAGCCAGCTGGGGTCACCAATTTTGTGAGTAGTAGGGACACAGATTTCAAGCTAGACTTTCTGGCTATCATGGGCTACCATTGTGAATATGAATTTATTTAAGCCATAGTATTTTCCTGAATCAAATTCAATTTGAAGCCATTCTTAAAAAAGTCTATTGTCATTAAAAAAAAAAAGCAGAGGCTGAAGAATCATGCCTGATTAAAGAAAACCAAGGAGACATACATAAATGGAATACATTATCCTGACTTGGATCCCTGATCCCATAGACATACCAAAATTTCACAAAGAACTGTATTATAATGATTGGGAAATAATGTGGACAGCTTGTTAGATAATAATTTTATCTGCATGTTAAATTCTCTGAACTTGAAAATCATACAGGGGCTTTTCATAGAAGACATGGAATTATTTGGAGGTAAAGTGTCATGAGGTCTGCAACTTAACTCTGAAATGGTTAACAATATTAACAACAATAATAAAAATAAATATAAATGAAATAAAATATGGAAAAATAATAACCATTGGTGAATCTAAGTTAAAGTGGGAATTAATTATATTATTCTTTCAACTTCAGTTCAGTCGCTCAGTTGTGTCTGACTCTGCAACTCCATGGACTGCAGCACACCAGGCTTCCCTGTCCATCACCAGCTCCCAGAGCTTGCTCAAACTCATGTCCATTGAGTCAGTGATGCCATCCAACCATCTCATCCTCTGTCGTCCCCTTCTTCTTTTACCTTCAATCTTTCCCAGCATCAGGGTCTTTTCCAGTAAGTCAGTTCTTCGTATCAGATGCCCAAAGTACTGGAGTTTCAGCTTCAGCATCAGTCCTTCCAATGAACACCCAGGACTGATCTCCGTTAGGATGGACTGGTTGGATCTCTTTGCAGTCCAAGGAACTCTCAAGAGTCTTCTCCAACACCACAGTTCAAAAGCATCAATTCTTCGGTGCTCAGCTTTCTTCACAGTCCAACTCTCACATCCATACATGACTACTGGAAAAACCATTTGAAATTCTAAAAAAGAAATTTAAATATTAATTTTTTTTAAAACTCACTTTAATCTGATTCTAATTCCAGTTGCCATGATGGTGGCAAATTGAGACTCAGTCATTTATGAGCATTTCTCTCCTCTGCCCCAGGGATTTTACATAGTGCAGAACATTCAGGAGGGTCCCTCTAGTCTTCAGTCCACACTGGTCACTTCCTGAAGATCAGGCAGAGCTGACAGCCTCTGCACTGATGCTCAAATATGTCTACTAGCTGGGAGCATTGGCAACAAGGGTCCAGTCTTTCTGCATGCATCATGTAACCCTTCCACTTCAGAATCCTGTCACTAACCTAGATCCCTTTGGCAAAGCTTATAGGATCCTTGCTACTGGAGGAATCCCAAACTGATTTCTTCTTCCCAGACTCAGGAAGCCCAATTTAGCTTTTGTGGTACTCCAAATGTATTTGTCCAACCCCTTCCTTGGTGGAGGTTTCTCCCATGCTAGCTTCTTCAGTTCAGTTCAGTCACTCAGTCGTGTCCAACTCTTTGCGAGCCCATGAGTTGCAGCACGCCAGGCCTCCCTGTCCATCACCAACTCCCAGAGTTCACTCAAACTCAGGTCCATTGAGTCGGTGATGCCATCCAGCCATCTCATCCTCTGCTAGCTTCTTAGGGTCTTCAAAAACACTATTAGACTCAGTTTCCTAGAGGTGGAAGTAGTAAAGGAAATGCCATGTGATTTTGCTGATTTCCTGTATGAAAGATAAACACATATTAAATATGCTTCAAAACAAACTCGCAGGGAGTTCCCTGGCAGTCCAGTGGTTAGGACCCTGTGCTCTCACTGCCAAGGGCCAGGGTTCAATCCCTGGTTGGAGATCAAAGATCCAGCAAACCTCAAGGTGTGGCCAGAACAAAATCAAAATAGAATGGCTTAAAAAAAAAAAAAACAGACTCACATATAATAGAGAACAGATTAGTGATTACCAGTGGATGCAGGTGGGTGGGAGAGGGGCAGTATTGGGGGGAGTGGCAGGTACAGATAATTGAGTGTAAGGTAGGCTGCAAAGACGTATTGTACACCACAGGGAATATAGCCAATATTTTGTAATAACTGTAAATGAGTGAAACCTTTAAAAATTGTGTAAAAAAGTTCAGTGTTTCCCAAAATTACCTGTAGATCACGTGCATCAGCGTCATTCAAAATACTTGTAAAAATGTTAATTTCTGATTGTATATCCAGACTTACTGGACCTGAATCACTGGAAATGGGGCTGGGAATTTGCTTTTTAAAGTTTTTTGTGTCCTAAAACAGTGTTTTGTTATTTCATAATGCTGGGGTTGATGGGGCTGACCTGCTGATATAGCCTGAACACAGTCATGGTTTGTATTAAGTTGATTAAGGGGCAATCTCATCTGAGACACCCTAAGTAGCTGATCTTTGTTGACTGGGGGAAAAAAAGCACAATATGTGAGCTGTGTTTTGTCTCATTTGGGGCAAAATAGGCCCAAGAGCGCAGAAGACAATGGCAACACACTCCAGTACTCTTGCCTGGAAAATCCCATGGACGGAGGAGCCTGGAAGGCTGCAGTCCATGGGGTCGCTAACAGTCGGGCACGACTGAGCGACTTCACTTTCATGCATTGGAGAAGGAAATGGCAACCCACTCCAGTGGTCTTGCCTGGAGAATCCCAGGGACGGGAGAGCCTGGTGAGCTGCTGTCTATGGGGTCGCACAGAGTCAGACAGGACTGAAGCAATTTAGCAGCAGCAGCAGCAGAGGTAAGTGGCAAGTGCCAATGTATAGGTAACATCTTTAATCCCAAACTTCTTCGCAGCATCATGAAGTGTTCTAAGATGGTGAAGATGGAAATTTCAAGGTCTCTTGAAGTCTAGATGTAACTTGCACAGGACCATTTCTGTCACAATCTATTGGCCAAAGTAAGTAACAGGGAAGCCAAGATTTAAGGTGAGGAAAAGTCTCACCTTCAAGATTGAAGGTGGGAGGAGAAGGGGACAACAGAAGATGAGATGGTTGGGTGGCATCACCGACTCAATGGACATGAGTTTGAGTAAACTCCAGGATTTGGTGATGGATAGGGAGGCCTGGCGTGCTGCAGTCCATGGGGTCGCAGTCAGACACGACTGAGTGAATGAACTGAAAGTCTCTATGTCTGGACTGGAGGGAATCTGCTTTTTTGTTGTTGAGCTTTGTGACTTGTAGGATGTTAGCTCCCCCAATCAGGGATCAAACGTTCACTGCAGTAAAAGCTCAGAGTCCTAACCACTGGACTGCCAGGGAATTCCTGGGAATTTGCATCTTTAACATAGCCTTCTAGTTGACTCATGCACACCAGGGTTAAGTATGAATCATCATTTAACAAATATGTTTACAGAGCTGTGTCCTTTTGCATTTGCTACAAATCTCTATTGCTAGCACTTACATTTATATATGTGTAAATGTTTTTGTTCCTTTTAGAAATAGTAATGTGCTTAAGTACCATATGGAGATGGGATCACTGGAGCTCAGAATGTAGCAGAGTTTGTGATAAAGAAGGAATTCGAGGAGCCTAAAAGGTGAGTAGGCATCAGAAGGAAGAGGGTATCATAAGTGGGTGGACCTGATATGACCACAGATGTGGGCTTATACCAGTAGGTTTAGGAGTCAGGGACCAGTGCACAAGGCTTGTAAAAGGGAATGATTGGGGATGGATTATGAAGAGTAATGACATGACTAAAGTGACTTAGCATGCATGATTGCATGGAGAATATGAGAGAGTGACATGATGAAAATAACATCTCACCATGGCCAGTTTGTCATTTGTAATGGCAGTTAAGAATGCGTAGCTCACAATATTGCATATTAACCAAACTTACAATTCCAAAATGCTGGGACCTCTAACCAGCCACAGTTGAGGCGAAATTCTGTTTTAGAATACACAGAAACGGTGTAGTTGTCCTGGTCACTTAAGAATTCACTTAAAAACAGATCCCTCCCCCCACCCCACCCTGAGCCTTATTTAGGGATAATTAACACAAGCTGTAATCAAGATTGCTGGGAGAAATATCAATAACCTCAGATATGCAGATGACACCACCCTTATGGCAGAAAGTGAAGAGGAACTCAAAAGCCTCTTGATGAAAGTGAAAGAGGAGAGTGAAAAAGTTGGCTTAAAGCTCAACATTCAGAAAACGAAGATCATGACATCCGGTCCCATCACTTCATGGGAAATAGATGGCAAACAGTGGAAACAGTGTCAGACTTTATTTTGGGGGCTCCAAAATCCCTGCCGGAGAAGGCAATGGCACCCCACTCCAGTACTCTTGCTTGGAAAATCCCATGGACAGAGGAGCCTGGTAGGCTGCAGTCCATGGGGTCGCTGAGAGTTGGACACGACTCAGTGACTTCACTTTCACTTTTTACTTTTGTGCTTTGGAGAGGGAAATGGCAACCCACTCCAGTATTCTTGCCTGGAGAATCCCAGGGACAGCGGAGCCTGGTGGGCTGCTGTCTATGGGGTCACACAGAGTCGGACACGACTGAAGTGACTTAGCAGCAAATTCAGAAAACGAAGATCATGACATCCGGTCCCATCACTTCATGGGAAATAGACAGAGAAACAGTGGAAACAGTGTCAGATTTTATTTTTCAGGGCTCCAAAATCACTGTAGATGGTGATTGCAGCCATGAAATTAAAAGATGCTTACTCCTTGGAAGAAAAGTTACCAACCTAGATAGTATTTTCAAAAGCAGAGACATTACTTTGCCGACTAAGGTCCGTCTAGTCAAGGCTATGGTTTTTCCAGTAGTCATGTATAGACGTGAGAGTTGGACTGTGAAGAAGGCTGAGTGTCGAAGAATTGATGTGTTTGAACTGCGGTGTTGGAGAAGACTTTTGAGAGTCCCTTGGACTGCAAGGAGATCCAACCAGTCCATTCTAAAGGAGATCAACCCTGGGATTTCTTTGGAAGGAATGATGCTAAAACTGAAACTCCAGTACTTTGGCCACCTCATGAGAAGAGTTGACTCATTGGAAAAGACTTTGATGCTGGGAGGGATTGGGGGCAGGAGGAGAAGGGACGACCGAGGATGAGATGGCTGGATGACATCACTGACTTGATGGACACGAGTCTGTGTGAACTCTGGGAGTTGGTGATGGACAGGGAGGCCTGACATGCTGTGATTCATGGGGTCACAAACACTTGGACACGACTGAGCGACTGAACGATAACTCTGTGAGACAGCAAAAGAGACACAGATGTATAGAACAGTATTTTGGACTCTGTGGGAGAGGGTGAGGGTGGGATAATTTGGGAGAATTGCATTGAATGGCATGTATAGTATCATATATGAAATGAATTGCCAGTCCAGGTTCAATGCAGGATACAGGATGCTTGGGGCTGGTGCTCTGGGATGACCCAGAAGGATAGTATGGGGAGGGAGGTGGGAGGGGGGTTCTGGATGGGGAACACATGTACACCCATGGCAGATTCATGTTGATGTATCGTAAAACCAATATTGTAAATTATTTAGCTTCCAATTAAATAAATTTAAATTAAAAAAGGAAAAAAAAGCATCAGTTTTTGATGGTCAGCCTTCTAGTAATAGTAGAGGACACCTTTCAAAGATATCTAGTGCCTGGACCTGCAAGGGACTTTTAAAATGCATGATTTTCCATATTTTGTAAATTTGGGGGCAGGGCATTAAGGCAATCAATTTAATGACCTTTATAAATGAAGGTTGAAAAATGTTCCTCGGTGAAGCTATTTTTGATTTTGAGAGTTAGAATACGCAACAGAAAACCAAATTCAGAAACTTCTAGGATCTATGACTTGGAATCCTGGAGAATTTGCCCCTCTGTAGGCTTTGTGGGTATTTGCAAAGTGAATTCTCAGTTTTCTGGTCCTGAAGATTAGGGCTTGAGGAGATGGGAGAGCTCCTCCCTAAACTCCCATCTTCTTCCTTCTCTCTCTCTGCCTCTTTCCTCCCCTTTGCCCTGTATTCCAATTCAGGCTTAGAATTCCTTGAAAAATAGGGAACGAAGAATGTAAGTAGGACAGGGAACTTCCTTGGTTTGGAGGCTTTGCTTGTGCAGATTCGGGACAGGTCCCTCTGAGTCCCTTGAGTCCTGGTGGAAGAGGGAGAAGGTAGAAGATGGGAGAAGGCATTGTGGAGAGTGGGGCAGACAAGTTTCAGGGGTTCACATATGTCCATTCCACCTACCACATGCTCTCTGCTCTTGAAATATTGGTGAAGATCAGTGACACGTGATAACAACACAGTCATTTGAATGAAAAAAAATAGGATGGACTAGATGTAGTATTTGTAAGTACTAGGAAATTCGAAGTGTACGTCTCAGTTATCTTGGATCTAATATCACTAATACATAATATATATTAGGATATGGAATCAGGACTAGCCATCTCTATACCAGAGGCCTATGATCAGACACATCTATTTCAAATAGGGACAACTAGGTTAACTTTTAGTTTGGATAAATAAATAAATAAAATAATAAAGTTATTATCTTTGATCCAGAGCCATTAATATTTATGAACTGACTTCCTCAAGATGACCTAAAAATAAAGGCTAGTTATGTGCTGATAATTTATTGGTTACATTTCAGGAACATTCTCTCATTGATCTGGGAACACAGTGGAATTTCTGGAGCTCTGTCTGACCAAAGAAGACTTTTACTTTCTCATTTGCTCTTTGACTCACAAAAGGCCATAAATAATTGGAGAAGTTAGGCAAGTGTATTTTTCCAGACACCCCTTAAAATGTTGTACTTTGTTTAATTTTGTTTTAAAATATAACTGGACACACCTAAATAACTCAAACAATAAGGCTCTTTAATTGAAAACTGATACTGAGGTTGTCTTTTCAAGACTTTAACCTTTGGGAAAATATGCTAGCTTGCTTTCCCTCTGCTTTGGAATTTAGTTTTCTTAATTGCTGTCAAACTTTGGAACCAATAAGATGAGATCTTATATTATGCTGTCTAAAAAACAATGGAAGCTAATGATGGAAAAATTCCTGCTGATAGGTGCTATGGGTTTTAATTGTAACTATGCAAGTAACCTGGGTATTTTGTGGAATTAGAGTCAGTAGTCTGGCTTAGAAAGTGAGAGAGAGAGAGGACAGAGGCAGAAGCTGAAAGAAGAAGGAAGGAAGAAAGTAAGGAAAGAGGGAAGGAAAGGAGGAGAGGAAGGAGAAAAGATAGATGGAAAGAAAAAATTTCAGAAGGGAGACATAATTAGATAAAATTAAAATCCAAATACTTTGGCTAGGTTTCCCAGTAACTTTTTTTTCAAAGAATGATAATTTTATTAAAATTTTTTTTCCCAAACTTTAAACTTTTTATTTTGTATTCAGGGGTATAGCTGATTAACAATGTTGTGGTAATTTCAGGTGGACAACGAATGGACTCAGCCATACATATGTGCACCCTAAATCGCTTCAGTAGTGTTGGACTCTTTGCAACCCTATGGACTGTAACCATCAGGTTCTTCTGTCCATGGGATTCTCCAGACAAGAATACTGGAGTGGGTTGCTATACCCTCCTCTAGGGAATCTTCCCAACCTGGGGATTGAACCCGCATCTCTTATGTCTATTGCATTGGCAGTGGGTTCTTTACCACTAGTGCCACCTGGGAAATCCAGCCATACATATATATGGATCCATTCTCCCTCAAACCTCACTTTCATCCAGACTGGCTATCATCAAAAAAAACAAAAAAGAAAAATCCACAAATAACAAATGCTGGAGAGGGTGTGGAGAGATGGGAACTCTCCTACGCTGTTGGTAGGAATGTAAACTTGTTCAACCTCTATGGAGAAGTGTATGGAGGTTTCTTAAAAAACTAAAAATAGAGCTACCATATGATCTAGAAATCCCACTCCTGGGGCATATATCTGAAGAAACACATGTTCCAAAGGATAAATGCACCCCACTTCTCACTGCAGCACTGTTTACAATAGCCAAGACATGGAAGTAACCTAAATGTCCTTTAACAGATGAATGGGTAAAGAATATGTGGTACATATATACATTGGAATATTACTCAGCCATTAAAAAGAATGAAGTAATGCCATTTGCAGCAACATGGATGGTCCTGGTAACTCTTAAATGAAAGAAACAGGAAAATTAATAAGAAAATGTGAGTGATTTGGAGTAACGAATAAAATGACATTTAAATGAACCAGAAAGAAGTAAACTAGATCTCCCTTATTACTCAGAACTAGTGAGATGACAGTTAAGACTGGAATATGTCAGGCTAAAAGCTTCCTTGTATTAGATCTCTAAGAACAGGGACAGGGGAGTAGACAGCATGTGCATAATTGAAATTCCAAGAAGGTAAAGAAAAAATTATTGGGCCAAGAAAGAAAGAAAAAGAATATTCAATTCAATTTCACCTAAAGCTACTGTTCTCATTTATAGTCAGACTCTGCTGCCTAGTGGTGAGGATTTGAAAAAATGAATAAATGAGTCATGACTTTAAATAATTTACTCTCTGGGAGCTGTGAGTAGAGCAGGAGGGCAACACTCTCCCAGAAGGAAGACAGGAAGACAGGATGATGGGGTAGTGGATTGTGTCTCTTTTCAACTGAAAGAGCAAAGCATGTGAAATATATTTGATTTTACTCTTCTCAATCTCAAGAGAGATGAAGCAAAAAAAGGAAAAGTGCAACAATGTTGCATTCTAATCTAAAAGGAAGAACTGATTTGTATACTGAGATTTTGTAATAAGTTGGGCGTCTTGTGTTCACATTGGACAAAGAAAGAAATGCTAGAATTAGAATCAGTCTTGAGATTTCCCTGGTGGTCCAGTGGCAGACTCAGAACTCCGAATGTAGGGAGTCCATGTTTCATCGTTGGTCAGGGAACTAGATCCCACATGATGCAACTAAGACCCAGAGTCGCCAAATAAATAAACAAACTTTTTAAAAAAAGAACTAGTCTTTCAAAATCCAGATTATGGAAAATTCTGAGAAAGTATGAGAACGATCCCATGACTAGCTGTCAATATAAAGAAATATTACTGGAAATATCTGTGAGGTTTGCAGTGATAACATTCTGCTTTATAACTACAAGTTGTCACTCTTATAAGTACAAATTTGAGAGGCATTCCTAAAAAGCCAATGAAGAAAGCAGTACTCCATTTCTGGAAAGAAGGCAGATGACATCAGCTGAGACTCTCATTCACTTAAGGAAGGCCAGTGTTCAGTCTGTTCAGGCCAGGAGGGCACCCCCAGTTGTTCACTTCTCACCCCTGTTCTGATTGTTCAGTGTCTGTCCTGTACCAGTTACTGTTTGGGGCATCAGCACTGAATTCAACAGATATTTATTTGATATTTACTGTGTGCTTGTGTCAGGACTAAGCCCTAGGGTGTGAGTAGTTGTCCTGCCTTCGTGAAGCTCACCTTCTAGTTGAAGAAGACTGAAAAATAATTATTGCAGGTAGGAATAAGTGGTGCAAAAACAATAAATCAGGAGTAAGTTCCAGTGATGTGGGTGGGAGAAGTGGAAGGATTTCATGAAATCCAGCCATAAAAGGAGGCATCTGAGGAAGTGCCCCAGGAGTTGAGAGGAAACAAGGAAGAGGAGCTTTGTGAAGGTTGGTGGAAAAAAGCAAGTCCAAGGTTTGAAGAAGAGTTTTATAATGGTCGGCTTCCCCGGTAGCTCAGACAATAAAGAATCTTTCTGCAATGTAGGAGACCTGGGTTTTATCACTGGGTTGGAAGGATCTCCTGGAGAAGGAAATATCGACTCCAGTATTCTTGCCTAGAGAATTCCATGGACAGAGGAGCCTTGCAAGTTACAGTCCATAGGGTTGCAAAGAATCAGACCAGACTGAGTGACTAACACTCAAAGCCTCTCCTGAACTGAGATTTCTAAACTGTGGATGGATTACAAAATACTCTTTAAAATGTGTGAAAAAAATAACTCATATGTGTGTATGTTTATGTATAGATAAATGTATGTGAAATGCATAAAAAGAAAAATATGTACATATACATACATATATATATATATATACACATATCTATATATATACATATATATACACACACAAATATGGGCTCCCGGTTCCAGCCAGTGGTAAAGAATCTGTCCACACTACAGGAGACACAAGAAAAGTGGGTTCGATTCCTGGGTTGGGAAGATCCCCTGGAGGATGAAATGGCAACCCACTCCAGTATTCTTGCCTGGGAAATCCTATGGACAGAGGAGCCTGGCCGGCTACTGTCGATAGGGTTGAAAAGAGCTGGACACAACTGAAGCGACTGAGAACAGGCAGCATGCACATAAAAAATATATGGCAAGGAGCTTACAGAGTGGCTGATGGAACAAATGATCATGAATAGTTGAATATCCATAACACTGTGGTGATGCTATTTATTTGTAGCCATCTTTGAGAGCATTATTTACACTAAATGGAACAAAACAAATGTGGTCTGAAGATCACAAGAACTTTAGAAGATTGAAAGGTCTAGCTTTAAAATTAGTTACTTGTTAATCCAAACAAATGACATTCTTCAACGTCTAAGTATTTTCTTTTATGATTTAAGATCTGCTGAGAAGATTCTTGGAGGGGACTGTGTCTGGTGTCAGATGACGAGAAATGCACAAATGGCTATGTTTTCAAAGGACAAGTCAAAACGAGGGCAGGGAGCAAATTGCGGGGAGAGTTAGCATAGGAACATTCCAGAAGTTGTAGTGGGATGACTTTGACATCCATCTCCAGCATACTTTTATGCTCTAACGTGAATCAATGTTTTTTAAGCTCTCAGGGAGTTGGGATGGTTAACACTAGGAGCCAGCCTGGGTTCCATAAGAATTCCTCATGTCAAACCAACCCAATAAAATTTCCACCCAATAGTTCAGTAGGCAAAATAATTCTAGATTTGAGAAAGGTATATGAGGAAAAAGTTTGGTTTAATAGCTTGCTTATTTAAAGTTATTTTGCAAATTTTTCAAATTTCCTTTATTTTCAAAGATTGCATAGCTACATTAGAAGTGGCAGTTTTATTTGTCGGTAGTAATGTAAGCATGTAATTTTGTTATTAATCTCTCTCTCACCCTCTTTCATTTTAGTGATTTACATTCCAAATAAAATGTGTAAGGTAAACGGTAAAGTGTTTTCAGTAAATAAAATACCCATTTTTGCTTTGTAATAAACTAACAAATTCCAAATCTGCCTTAGAAGACTAAAAGACAGGATAAATCTGTTTATAATGAATATGTGGCTGTATCTACATCTGGTAAAACAGTATATGACCCTATGAAACACTGAGTTTATTTATGCTTTGAAAGTGAAAATCTCCCATCAAGATGTCAATCAATGATAAATAAAATTATGTACAGGGTATTGTCTGCCTGGTGTGTTAGTGAGTCATAATGCTACACATGTGACTTATGAATGAATTCACTTGGTAAGACTTTTAAATTAGTCTTTATTTTGGAATAATCTCAAACTTGGAAAAATATCCAAAATATAATAAAAGAAACTTTTTTCCCACTACCATCTGAGAGTAAGTTATCAACACATTGCCCCATAACCCCATAACATTTTGGGTCAATAAACAAGAACATTATCCTACATAAGGATAGAATAAGCATTATATTTAAAAGTTAAGATGAAAGATATAATGGGTAAGTTGCAGAATAATGCCAGACAATGCTTTCTTGTTACTATATTATCTTTATTATGTTGTTATTATTATTAACAATAATCATTTTATAAATCTTTCTGTACATATATATTTGTAATTCTTTTTTTATTATATTTTTGTGAACATTATATATTTCAAATGTCTTTCTGTTGTACTAAACTCATGTGGTCTACAAAGCATTTATTAACTGAATATTGATTGCTTGGATTATACTGCCATGGACACACTGTTTCCAATACATGTATGACTTTGTTAATAAAATGTCAACATTTAAACACACAAACAAATCAGTGTTACTTATATTTACATAATAATGTGATCCATAAAGGAAAGTCATATTTTAGACTTTGCACATGAGTTGAAATACATTTGCTATCCTATTGACAGCATTATCTAATTTTTAAAAACTTTTAATTTTATATTGGAGTATAGCCAATTAACCAACTTGTGATAGTTTCAGGCGGACAGCAAAAGGACTCAGCCATACATATACATGTATCCATTCTCCCCCAGACTCCTTTCCCACCCTGATTGCCACATAACACCCAGCAGATTTCCCTGTGCTACACAGTAGGACCTTGTTAGTTATCCATTTTAAATATGGCAGTGTATACCTGTTGATCCCAAACTCCCTAATCACCCTTCTCCCATCCTTACTGCTGGCAACCGTAAGTTAATTTTCTAAATCTATGAGTCTGTTTCTGTTTTGTAAATAAGTTGATTTGTATCATTTCTTTTTAGATTTTGCATACAAGGGATGTCATACGCTATTTCTCCATCTCTGTCTGACTTACTTCACCCAGTATGACAGTCTCTAGGTCCATCCATGTTGCTGCAAATGGCATTATCTCGTTCTTTTAAATGGCTGAGTAACATTTCATTGTATATATGTACCCATCTTCTTTATTTAACAGCATTATTTTATTTTATTTTATTCTTAATTAATTTTTATTTTTTAGTTTGTTTTGCTTTACAATACTGTATTCATTTTGCTATACATTGACATGAGTCAGCCACGAGAGTACACGAACTAACAGCATTATTTTAAATGACACACATTACTCCATGAAAGGAAATATCTTATTGTTGGATATTTCAATTATTTGCATTTTTACTTTAAAAAACCAATTCCAAAAAGTAAAAGTTCTAAGTTAGGATATACCAGATTAAATTTCCAAAAATGTGATACCAATGTATACTCCCACCAACTAGTATAAAAGTGACCATTTTCCTGCTAGCTAATGCTGTCACACTTTTAAATTTTTCTAAATTTGAGCAAAAAAATTTATACAGCTGGTTGTTGGTTGTACTTGAATGTGTATATCTTGATTGCTAGTGTAATTGGGTATTTTTTGTATGTTTATTGGTCAATTTTAATTTATTTAAAATTCTGTGAATTGTAAACTCCTTCACCTTATCCATTTTTGGTCATAGTTTAAATATTTTTATTTTGTGTGATAGCTATTAAGGTTATGAAATACCATTTTAGAAATACACTCTGAAGAGGTCATGCATTAAGTGGCAGGATGTCTGAACTTATAAGTAAAATAACCCTGTAGTGTGGTGGAGACTGGTGATGCAAGAGTGGCTGTGATATGACAGTCAGTGAAGGACGAGGGCTTCATAACAGGGCGCTTATTTGTATGGACATATCAATATCCACTGCAAGGGAATATCCCCTCTGAGAGTCCTTGCACCAATAATTTTACAAGTCACAAAGGATGGACTTAAAAAGGCTTAAAAGAGACTTTTGGTATCAAAGATTTAAGCATGTATCAAAACATCAGATTATACATTTAAAATCTGCAGCTTTCTCTGTAATAGCCCCAAACTGGAAGGAGCCCCAGTGTCCGTTAACAGCTAAATAGATGAACAAGCAATGGTATATGCAAACAGTAGAATACTACTCAACAACAGAAATAATAAACTATTCACATAAATACTGTTTTTGAACCTGAAAATAATTATGAAGCATGAAGAAAACCAGATTTTTTTTTTTAAAGCAAACGTTATAATTCCAGTCATGGAAAATTCTGGAAAGTTTAAATGAGTTTATGTCAAAGAAAGTAAGTCAGTGGATTCCCAGAGGGCTGGTGAGGGCAGGGTGAGATAATAAAAGGACACGGGGTGAACATAGGGGCACTGGATGTGTTCGTTAGAATGGTTACAATGGTTTCATGGATTTATATGTACCTCACACAGAGTCGGACATGACTGAAGTGACTTAGCAGCAGCAGCAGCATACAAATCCAATTGTACACTTTAATTATGTGCAGTCTGTAGCATGTCAGATGTCAATAGAACTTTTAAAAAAATGATTCAGTAAAAGTTTCTATCTATATTTTTTCCAGAAACCAGGGGCTTTGGCAAGCTTATAATTACTTGATCTTCTGTCTCTCCATGCCTTGGGAAGAGCAGCCCTTCTTAGTAGCTGGCCACATGGCAAGCAGTAAAACTCATCTCTATCTGAGTCAACAAACTCTGGCTGCATGATAAAAGACTATAGGATTTCTCTCTCCTCTATCTTCATTTTCTTGACTGTGCAGCAATAGCCTTAAGGTGAGCAGTCTGGAGGCTGTGGGAGTAAACAAACCCTTATTTGCTCTGATAGTGACCTCACTTCCAGGAAGAGTCCTAGTATGCAGTGTACACACTCATCTCTTATATACTTAGTGACTGGGACATCTGTGGATGCACTTTCAGAAAAGGCACCTTCTCTCTAACCCAGGGCAGTCAGCTCCAGACCCTATTAATCATATGCAGTGTCTCTGCACCAATTATGGTTTTAGCCTGGCCCCTGTCAACTTACCACAAGTGATTTTGGCAAACCAAATTCTGGACATCAGGGTGCATGCTTCTTTGCAGTACCTGGGAACAGCTCTCCTCCTGTATGCTGGGTGTTATGTGACATCCCCTGGGGAAAAGAGAATCAATTCATCCTCCTCCTGAAAGCACTAGAGACTGTCACAGCTTCCCCCTCCACAGGGTGACCTCTGGACCCTCAAAAAACTGTGGCATCCAAAACACAAAATAGTACCACAGAGCCCTATAATCTTTTCTAGGTGGGGTTTGTCAGCACTCAAATTAGATTGAAACTGGAAGAACATAGTTTTTTGCAAGTTGCCAGCAATATCCAGTCTGGGTCTTATTTTCCAAAATGGGGTCAGAACCATGTCCTAACTAGTCAGAAAGGAGGAACGAGCTGTTCCTAAGAGGTAGGTTAGTTATATTAGATGCATTTTTGACTTTTGATATTTTCAAATTACGGGACACAACCCCATCATAAATTGAGAGAGATCTGTGTAGTTATTGATCTTCATCAGAGGAGCAAAGACAATGTAATGGCGTAAAGACAGTCTTTTCAACAAACAGTGCTGGGACAGCTGGAACACATTTTTTCATGTGCAAAATAATGAACAGGCACAGACCCTTCACAAAAATTAACTGAAAATGGATCGCAGGCTTACAAGTAAAATGCAAAACTATAAAATCCGTGGAAGATAAAATAGGTGGATATGTAGGTTGGCTGGAGAAGGCAATGGCACCCCACTCCAGTACTCTTGCCTGGAAAATCCCATGGACGGAGGAGCCTGGTGGGCTACAGTCCATGGGGTCGCTAAGAATCAGACATGACTGAGCGACTTCACTTTCTCTTTTCACTTTCATGCATTGGAGAAGGAAATGGCAACCCACTCCAGTGTTCTTGCCTGGAGAATCCCAGGGATGAGGGAGCCTCGTGGGCTGTCGTCTATGGGGTCGCACAGAGTCGGACACGACTGAAGCGACTTAGCAGCAGCAGCAGCATGTAGGTTGGCATTGGGTTTGATAATAAATCTGTACATCCTGCATGATCCACGAAAGAACTGATTAGCTGGAATATGAGGTTTTCAAACTTGCACCTCCATATCTTCAGGCATTCTCTTTGCCTACCTGGCATCTCATTTTCTCTGATCCTCATCTTTTCTGGGCTTCCCAGGTGGCACGGTGGTAAAGACTCTGCCTGCAGTGCAGGAGACATGGATTCAACCCCTGAGACAGGAAGATCCCTGGAACTGGATATAGAAACTCACTCCAGTATTCTTGCCTGGAAAACTTCATGACAGAGGAGCCTGGTGGGCTACAGTCCATGGGGTTACAGAGAGTCAGACATGACTGAGCAACTGAGCATGCACACACATATTTTCTAGGATCCACAACCCACTAGTGCATTACCTTCTTGCCAATTACCTAAGCACCAGTGTTCATATACTGGATGAACTATAATGACAAATCTACCCAACTTCTCTATTTTCAAATTCAGGCCTCGGGTCCTATGAGGGCATTAACTCTAATGATAAGAGTGACCCTCTTGGCAGTCCTCTCTCTCATGCCCAACTCTTTGCTGTCCTCTCATACTCAGAGGTAATAATTCAAGGATTCAAAGTCTCTGCTAACCCTTCTATCTCTATACTTTTCCTTTTACTGTCAGGAGGAGACCTCATAATTTCCCTGAAAGCATAGAGTGTTATTGTCATAATATTATTATCTTATTATCTCTCTTATTATTATCATACCCATGACTTTTTCTTCCTTTTTCCTTGCATCCAGATCACACTAGCAATGTCACATCTTTGGCATAACTCTAATTTTTCCATCTGTACTTTAAAATCCAGTCCTTTCCTCTTCGTAGCAATGTTAATTCACCATTTATCTGCTTTCTTTCCCCCTTATACTCACTTCCTCTTTCTCCATTGGCATCAATCCTATGTGAACATTTTAGGAAAAAAAAAATCTGTTGCTGTCACATTGGCTCAGCGGTGAAGAATTCGCCTGCAATGCAGCAGACCTCAGTTCAATCCCTGAGTCCAGAAGATCCCCTGGAGAAGGAAATGGCAACCCACTCCAGTATTCTTGCCTGGAGAATCCCATGGACAGAGGAGCTGGTAGGCTACAGTCCCTAGGGTTGCAAAGAGTTGGACACGACTTAGTAACAAAAGAGCAACAACAACAATTTTGATATTGGTACATACTAATTATCTTAAATCTATCACTTCCTATTTATTCTTTAATCCATTAAAATGGATTGAAAAATATAAAATTTCTTTTTATATTTATAAAAATAAATACAAATTTATTAATTTACTTACCTAATTCTGGCAGGGATGCACCACAAGGGCAAGGGTTTGAGTCTTTTGGTTCTGATGTAGCCCAAGCCTGAAAGAGCATAAAAGAGCTCTTTTCTTTCAAAAAAACTCCATTTCTTGGGACATAATAGACTCTCAACAAATATTTTTTGAGCAAGCAAATGGATGGTGGATCCCAAGCTAGACTCCCCACTGACAGTGGGGAGAGGAAACAGAACTCTGTTAAATTTCCCTTGAGGTGACAGCAGTACGCACACCACAGGCCCGTGCACATTACAGTCTTGACCACAGTTACTTAGCTTACCGGCGTGACCCTTTCTATAACTTACCTATTGAAACATTTTCTTGTCCTGAATTTTCCTGACCTTGCACTCTGCGTTTTTCCCCTCTAATTTTGAGTCTTTTCATGGTTATTTGCAAAGTCTTTTATTAATCTGTTGAAGTCAACTTCTAAATGTTATACCTTCTCTTGTTTTCACACATTATGCAGACTCCCTGGTTATGCATATGCATTTTCTGGCATCAGTTTTATCTAAATATAGACTGGTTCCAAATAGGAAAGGAGTACGTCAACACTGCTTATTGTCACCCTGCTTATTTAACTTCTATGCAGAGTACATCATGAGAAATGCTGGACTGGAAGAAACACAAGCTGGAATCAAGATTGCCGGGAGAAATATCAATAACCTCAGATATGCAGATGACACCATCCTTATAGCAGAAAGTGAAGAGGAACTAAAAAGCCTCTTGATGAAAGTGAAAGAGGAGAGTGAAAAAGTTGGCTTATAGCTCAACATTCAGAAAATGAAGATCATGGCATCTGGTCCCATCACTTCATGGGAAATAGATGGGGAAACAGTGGAAACAGTGTCAGACTTTATTTTTGGGCTCCAAAATCACTGCAGATGGTGACTGCAGCCATGAAACTAAAAGACGCTTTACTCCTTGGAAGAAAAGTTATGAGCAACCTAGACAGCATATTGAAAAGCAGAGACATTACTTTGCCAACAAAGGTCCATCAGTCAAGGCTATGGTTTTTCCAGTGGTCATGTATGGATGTGAGAGTTGGACTGTGAAGAAAGCTGAGCACTAAAGAATTGATGCTTTTGAAGTGTGGTGTTGGAGAAGACTCTTCAGAGTCCCTTGAACTGCAAGGAGATCCAACCAGTTCATTTTAAAGGAGATCAGTCCTGGGTGTTCTTTGGAAGGACTGATGTTGAAGCTGAAACTCCAGGACTTTGGCTACCTGATGCGAAGAGTTGACTCATTGGAAAAGACTCTGATGCTGGGAAGGATTGGGGGCAGGAGGAGAAGGGGACGACAGAGGATGAAATGGCTGGATGGCATCACCAATTCGATGGACATGAGTTTGAGTGAACTCTGGGAGTTGGTGATGGACAGGGAGGTCTGGTGTGCTGCGATTCATGGGATCGCAGAGTCAGACACGATTGAGTGATTGAACTGAACTGAGACCATTCTCACATCTAAAGTGCAGTTCTTGAACCTGAAATTTCATCTATATAGATCACTCTCCCCTTCTCACCTCGAACGGACTCCAGAATTAGGTCCTGCTCATGTGCCCTGTGTCTCTATCTCACTTCCCCAAATCAGAAATCATTGTGATATCCTTACTATTTCTTCGTCTCTTGTTCCCTTTCCTAATCATTTTTCTTATCCAGTCAATACAACTCTGCAATATTTTCAGAATGACAATAAGAGCAATAGGTATGTGAATACTTTTTACTCACTAACAATCTTAAATTTACCCACTATTGTAGAAATTATTATGCTGCTGCTGCTGCTGCTAAGTCGCTTCAGTCGTGTCCGACTCTGTGTGACTCCATAGATGGCAGCCCACCAGGCTCCCCCATCCCTGGGACTCTCCAGGCAAGAACACTGGAGTGGGTTGCTATTTCCTTCTCCAGGGCATGAAAGTGAAAAGTGAAAGTGAAGTCGCCCAGCCGTGTTTGACTCTTAGTGACCCCATGGACTGCAGCCTACCAGGCTCCTCCATCCATGGGGTTTTCCAGGCAAGAGTACTGAGTAGGGTGCCATTGCCTTCTCCCAGAAATTTTTATGCTGTAGTATAATTGTTCATTGGTCCCTTTCACTCAAGAAAGTGTAAATTCCTTAGTAGTAGGAACGTTCTCTTTTATATTCCCAGCTTCTCACACCTGGTCTGGAAGTTATGTAATTAAAAACATTTGTTGGAAGGATAAGAGATTCTAGATAAATTATTCAGTTCAGTTCAGTCGCTCAGTCGTGTCTGACTCTTTGTGACTCCATGAATCACAGAACACCAGGCCTCCCTGTCCATCACCGACTCCTGGAGTTCACTCAAACTCATGTCCATCATGTCAATGATGCCACCCAGCCATCACATCCTGTGTTGTCCCCTTCTCCTCCTGTCCCCAATCCCTCCCAGCATCAGAATCTCTTCCAATGAGTCAACTCTTCGCATCAGGTGGCCAAAGTATTGGAGTTTCAGCTTCAGCATCAGTCCTTCCAAAGAACACCCAGGACCGATCTCCTTTAGAATGGACTGGTTGTATCTCCTTGCAGTCTAAGGGACTCTCAAGAGTCTTCTCCAACACCACAGTTCAAAAGCATTAATTCTTCAGCTGTCAGCTTTCTTCACAGTCGAACTCTCACATCCATACATGACCACTGGAGAATTATAATCCTATTTAATTGTTTCAGTATTTTTGAGCTTCATACTATGGAGTACATAACAGCTGAATGTGTATATGGGGCAGAGTTTAAAGATTTATTTTGATAGCGGAAGTAGTTTCAGCACTATAGATTTGAGTCTCTCTCTCTCTATATATATATATACACACACATATATATATACACTATTTGAGGGGCTCCCTGATGGCTCAGTGATAAAGAATCCACCTGCCAATGCAGGAGACATGGATTCAAACCCTGGTCCAGGAACATCCCACATTTCATGGATCAACTAAGCTTGTGTGCCACAACTATAGAGCCTCTGCTCTAGATCCCAGGAGCCTAAACTACTGAGCCCATGTGCTGTGACTCCTGAAGTCCGAGAGCCTCAGAGTGGTGCTCCACACAAGAGAAGCCCTTTCAATGAAAGGCCCATGCACTGCAATAGAGATTAGAAAACCCTCACTCACCCCCAACACCCAGCTCACTGCAACTAGAGGAAGAGCCCATGCAGCAACAGAGTCCAGCACAGTCAAAAATAAATAAATATAGGCATACATATCATTTGAATATAATCTATTAGTATAATAAATTCATTATACAGGTTATTAAAAAGTTCACATAGAATCCTCAAACAAATACTACTACAACTAAACATGGAACTCTTCCCTTGTAAAAACATCTGTGAACATTAGCAGGCTGCTGACAGGCAGAAAAGCATGTTTAGAAGTAGGGAAGTTTCCCTAAAGAGAGACTTGCTTTGCCAAGTAATGATTATTGGCAGTGTGTCAGAAATGTAAAGAATCTGAGATAGTCAAAATATAGCTTGGCCAAATTAATCTTAATATGCTGACCCTAGAGTTTTTAAATACTCTAATGGCAGTCATAAAGTTTAAGAAAAAAATTTTACACAGTTAGGGATGTGAAACAAAATCGTGACCCTCTACGCATTCTATTTTTCAGGACATCTTCTAAGTGAGTAGATTTAAATTTTTAGAGCACTTTCAGGTTTGCAGAAAAATTGAACAGGAAGTAGAATTCCCACGTAGCACAATGGAAACAAATTATCTGAAGAGGTGGATAAGTGGAGGGTAGTTCAATGTTTCCCAGAGGAAATGATTTTTAAGCTGGGTTCTGAGAGGATGAGGTTTTGCCAGAACGAAAGTCATCCATCTCTTCTACTCCGACAATTCCAGGAGCCATTTATACTATGTTTCACACACACCGTGACTTGTATATCCACACCCCTTCTGTATATCCTTGATGCAACCTGGGATTATAATGACAGTGTAACCTGGACCCATGACAAGTTGAAACAAGAGAGCAGGAATTAAAAATCTTGCAGTACATATGCAAATCATGATATTATTGGCCCAGTCTGCATGTACTTTGACTTGTTTTCCTGTCGCTGATGATTATTTCTGACAAATACAGCTGGAATCCTTTAAGGATGTCAGAGATTATAGAAGAAAGTCATCTGTCACACAAAGAGGCTAAGCATAGGCTTCAGCCCTATGCCAGAATAAACTGTTAAATGGCTTAAGGGTTGTTTGTTCAAACATAAACATATGTACAATATGTCCAAAAATATTCCTGATTTTTCCTCTAGTCAACTTCTTACAAATTTACTAAAGTCTACAATTTCTCACAAAATTAATCCAATAAATCATGATAGACTATTTTAAATATTTTTATTAATTTCCATGCCCCTTTAGTATGCTTTGAGTATCTATAATTATAAATGTGAATTGGGTTTTAAAAAAAACTCATAAATATATGTTGGATGAAAACATAAATACAAGATTTATAATCCAGAGAATAAAAAATGGGAAAGTAAATATCACACTGAGATTTTAACTTTTTTTTTTTTTTAACGTATTTCCTCCAGTTCCTTATTCGTACTCTCTGACTTGGACCATATAGTCTGGATCATTGCAAATAACTCTGAAAACATGGGGGTGGGGGTCTTAGCATTGACTTATTACTTGAGGTAATTGAAGTAAATAACTCTCTGGGTTATTGGGCACAGCAATCTCATGGAGAAATTTGCAGGTGATGGACATGGCTTTAATTGGCTATTTGCCTCAGATCTGGAAGACTCAACCTTTAGTCATGCTTTAAATAAAAAGAAATACAGAGTGGCTCCAGTCATTTCCTGTACTTAAAACATTTGGCAAAACTGAGTTCCAGGGTTGTTAAAGCTGGCCTGTTCTATTTTGGCAGCTTCTTTTGTCCTTAGAGTACGTTGTAACATCTGCTATTCCATAGGGCATATGCTAATCATGAGATGTCTTGCTTTATTACTGGCTTTTTCAATCCTTAAACATAAGGGAAAATAAAACTTACAAAAACCTTCTAGGGTAATGATATGGTAAAATTAATTTATATGTAGACAAGGTAGGGTAAAACTTTTTTTTTTCTTCATTTAAGTCTAAAATTATGAATTGAACATCTACAAAATAAAATTTCTTTTTTTCATGCAATAAAAACCCTTAATAAAATGAAGAAGCACATTTCTTGAATTACATTATTGAAGACAGTTTGTGATGACTGTCAAAGGTAGAAGATGCTATCCCCAAAAATGTCCCTTTGGCATAGTGATTGTTTTGATATGAAGGTAAATGAGAAGTAGACATAAGAAAAGCTTTCTGCTCTATTATTTGCCCAAGTTCAGGATATAAATTTGTGTAGGTGTCTCCTCTCTCCTTTCTACCAGGAAGACCAGATGATAATTACCTGAGACAATGCTAGACCTGTGTCAGCCCAGAGGCAGCACTAGAAGAATCTATACAACAAACATTGCTAAAAGTAGCTTTGATCTACCATCAAGTTCCCCTATATATTAAGTCCCCTACATATGAACTTAGCAAATTTTCAAAGATGCGAATGTTCATTGACCTGTCTAATCTGGTAAGTTAGTTCACGTGTCTGGTGTACATTGTTACGTGCATGAATCCTCTACAAGTGGTTGCGCTTTTCTGTACTTTACTGTACACTGCTATATAGAGTACAGAAGTATAGTATCTTTATTTCAAGCCCAGCATGTCTGGAAGCAAGGGTAAAAGCAGTGATTATGTGGCTAGTACAGCTATGCTTTTCAAGGTACTGGACAGTAAGAGTAAAAATGTTTTCCTTATTTTCTGTGTTTGTTGTGTATTATTTGTGTGAAAAGTATTACAGACCTATTAAGTACAGTGTTATATAGCTGATTATGTTAGTTGGGTATATAGCTGATTGTGTTAGTTGGGTATCTAGGCTAACTTTATTGGACTTAAACAAATTGGACTCACAAGCATGCTCTCAAAATGGAACTTGTTGCTATGGAGGGGACATCCTGTGTTTGCCTTCCCAAAATTTGCTTCCCTTAGAAGCTCAAAGGGGGGGCTTCCCTGGTAGCTCAACTGGTACAGAATCTGCCTGCAATGCAGAAGACCCCAGTTCTATTCCTGAGTCAGGAAGACCCCTGTACTTCCATGATGGCTCAGATGGTAAAGAATCTGCCTGTAATACAGGAGACCTGGCTTTGGTCTTTGGTTTGGGAAGATCCCCTGGAGGAGGAAATGGTAACCCACTTCAGTATTCTTCCTGGAGGAGGAAATGGTAACCCACTTCAGTATTCTTTCCTGGACAATCCTCATGGATAGAGGAGCCTGCCAGGCTACAGTTCAGGGGTTGCGAAGAGTTGGACATGACTAAGCACAGCCCAGAAGCTCAAAGTCTTTCTTCTGGTTTGCCATTTCTATAACATCATTCTTTTTTTTTTTTTTTTTAAGATGCTTTATAAACCCAAATTCCTAACCACTTTTTAAAGTTACTCATCACTGGGTGTTTCCATCTGTATGTGCAATAAACATGTTCATAAACTTCTGCTTGCTTTTTTCTTGTTAGTTTTTTGTCAGTCTGACTTACAGAACCCTAGCCAGATAACCTAAAATGGGTAGAAGGAAAAGACATGTTTGCCTCCCCTACAACCTGAACTCCACTGATATACTCTGAGTACTGGTTCTTAATGGGGCTTCCCAAGTGGCACAGTGGTGAAGAATCTGCCTGCCTACGCAAGAGCCATGAGTTTAATCCCTGGGACAGGAAGATCCCCTGGAGTAGGAAATGGCAATCCATACCAATATTCTTGCCTGGGAAATCCCACAGACAGAGCAGCCTTGTGGACTACAGTCCATGGAGTCACAAAGAGTTGCGTGCGCACATACACACACACACACACATCAGTTTGTAAGATACTTCTTCCCAGATCTGGGCACTTCTTTTTTCTCTAGCTAGGAAGGATATGTCCCATGAGCCACATAAGCCCTTGTGCAGCTATTTCTGTGATTACAAAACAGCTATTCTAGTGTTAATGAACTACGTGTTGAAGAGAAATTGCAAGCTACTCCCTTGCTAACAAAGAGTCTTGGGTTTTAGAAAGCAACTTCTCTCATAGTCCAAGGAACAAGATGTTCTTTAGCCCTACAGGCATCCTTCAGCCTGGCATGTGCATAGGTGTGTGTACTTTAATATGAATTAAACTTCATATAAGTAGGATTTCAGATGCATAGTTTGCTAAGGGATCATTTATGCCTGTATATAAACAGCTATTTTAAACAGTTTAAGGTTTAGAGAAAGATCATGACAGTACTGAGTTTCCCTATAGCTTGCATCCAGTTTGCGCTATTATTAACATCTTAAGTTACTAGCGTACATTTGTTATAGTTAATGTACCAATGCTACCTATTACTGTTAGTTCAGGTTTTGCTTTTAGATATTTTTTGACGCATTCCACTTTAAAGTCTTTATTTAATTTGTTACAATATTGCTTCTCTTTTACGTTTTACTTTTTTGGTTAGGAGGCATGTGGGACCTTAGCTCCCTGACCAGGAATCAAATGCACCCCCTGCATTACAAGTGAAGAGTCTTAACCACTGGAGTGCCAGGGAAGTCCCACCTATTACTATTAATAGAGTCTAAATGTTATGCATATTGTCTTAGTTTTTAATCTAAGGTGGTTTTTTGTTTACCAAAGTCTATCCAAGATACTCCACTGCATTTGGTTGTCAATATCTCTTTAGCCTCCTCTTGGCTGAGATAGTTTCTCAGACGTTCCTTGTTTTTGATGATCTTAGGAGTTTCTGGGAAGGCTGGTCAGGTTTGTTTGTTTGTTTGTTTTTGCATATTTTTTCCATTAACCACTCTCTTAAGAACTTACCCTGGCCATAGCCAGTAGGTACATTTCCCTTGGTGTAAGTTTAGGGATGTAGCAGGGTTGGCAGTAATTCCCTTGAGGTGAACTCAATGTGCCCATTGCCAGATCTCATTTGCAAGAAGCCTCAAGAAGCCTCTTTGGTATAAGGGCTTCTCTGGTGGCTCAAACAGTAAAGCGTGTGCCTGTAATGTGGGAGACCCAGGTTCAATCTCTGGGTCGGGAAGTTGCCCTGGAGAAGGAAATGGCAACCCACTCCAGTATTCTTGCCTGGAGAATTCCATGGATCGAGGAGCCTGGTAGGCTACAACCATGGAGTCACAAAGAGTCGGACATGACTGAGTGACTTCACTTTGCTTCACTTCTTTGGTATAAAAGATTAGATTTTCTTCCAGAATTCCTGCTGTATGAAACAGAAATTTTACTCTGTTTCAAATTCCTAAAAGGTCCTCACATTTTTAGGGGACTTCTTTTTAAAATACATTTTGTGCAGTGTCCTTGTAAACTGTGAAGGTACTTCTATGATGATCTGAGTGGCTATTGAGGCAATCACAAGTTTTTCAGTTGATAACACTCACGTATTTGTTGTTGTTTAGTAACTAAGACATGTCTGACTTTTTGCAACCTCATGGATGGTAGCCTGCCAGCCTCCTCTGTTCATGGAATTTTCTAAGCAAGAATACTAGAGTGGGTTGCCCTTTCCTTCTCCAGGGGATCTTTCTGACTGAGGGATTGAACTCATGTCTCCTGTGCCTCCTGCATTGGCAGGCATATTCTGCACCACTGAGCCACCTAGGAAGCCCTTTAGTATATTATACCAAAGTTTGCAGCCATCTTTTATTCTAAGATATCTGAATTTATGTGTTAAAGAACGATGCATATATTTGTAGATTCCTGGGACTTGAAGTCTTTTGCTCAGGGACCATGCGAGGTCATTCTAACTCTTTCTCATATATTTAACAAGAAATGTGTTTCTCTTTTCAAGGACCCACCTAAGGAGTCTGTGGGCAATTTTCTTTTCATCAATTATACAATTGCCCTGCTCCCTCTTAAGAAAGTAATAGTGACTCAAAACACTTATTTTTCTGGAGTGGAGAGCCGGGGAATTCTTCAAAGTAGTTTCACTATGGGAATCTGTCACCAATCCTTCCCATCCCCCACAGAATTTTTCACCTTCAAGCAGAAGGCAGAAGCTTTGTGGATAAAACCTAAATACTCATAGAACATTATATTTATAAATGTGTAATGAGAAATGAATGAGCACATGAAGCCCGTGGGCCAATTTCTTTCTTTCAGCATCATAAATGTACTATCCTATAGAGATTAAAAGAATATACTAGTGCCTAACTCAGAGACAGGAGCTCCCTCTAACTTTGTGCAGCTCCCAATTAGTAACAGTTATGTTTCTCCAGCTCAACCAGCCATAGAAAGTCTTTCCTTATTCTGATGCCAGTAAATCAATAAAATGTAGCAATTTCTGGACCAAGGTCCTACTAGATAAAAGCAGAGAATTTAATAATAGCAGTTGATTGTATTTGTTTGCTAAGGTTTCCATAGCAAATTGCTCTAAACTAGGTGCCACTTATAGCTTTCAGGATCCTCAGTTCCCCAACCAGGGATCAAACTTGAGCACTTGGCCGTGAAAGTGCAGAGTCCTAACCACTGGATCACCAGGGGAGGAATGGATTGGGAGATTAGGGTTGACATGGACAGAGGAATCCGGCAGGACATAGTTAGATAGAACCCCTATCTATACCGCATAGATAGCCAGTGGGAATTTACTGTATGAGGCAGGAACCCACAGTCAGTGCTCTGTAACAACCTAGAGGGGTGGGATGGGATGGGATGGGAGGTGGGATGGAGGTACTAGAGGGAGGGGATATATGTACACCTATGGCTGATTCATGTTGATATAAGACAGAAACCAACACAATATTGTAAAAGAACTATCCTTCAATTAAAAAAGAAAAGAAAGCTAATAAATTCTTTAAAAACCTAAAATAACATGCTGTCTTTTCTTCTAGGATCTATCAAGATAGTTCCTGAGGCATATATAAGTACGCTTCTATGCAAGAATCTATTTCTGAATCAGGACAAATTGTGATGAACATTACGGACTCCTTGTTTCTTGTTTAGCAATAACTTAAAACAGGCATTGCAAGATGTTCAGAAATGGTTTCATGTGTGTAGCTACTGACTAAGCAGGAAGGCAGAGAAAACAACTAACAGGCCCCGCTGGTTTCTCAGAAGCAGCTCTGAATATTTTAAGAGGCCTTCCTTAGGAATCCTGCAGCTGAAAGGCAAACAAGCTCACACCTCTGCTTTCAGTCTGTGCTGCAAGAAATCTGCACAACGTCACCATCCTAATGCGATCATTTTGTAAGAGTTCTCATTCAATGTTTCCATGGCTTGGATTACATTCCTCATTCCTATCTACCAGGCTTCCTTTCACACTTTCAGAGTCCTAAAACATACCTCCCCTCCCCCCATCCTGGGCATCTGTGCTTTTGTTGAATAGCATGGACCATTATGAAGTCCATTATAAAGTTTGTTATGTTGAGCAGCAAAATACTTCCTAACTTGAAAAAGGTCTATTGTTTTAATTCTATCCCCAGGGATGACAGAGACCCCCTCGGCTTCCCCCTTCCTTGTGTTATTTTCTCAAATACTTGGAAGTAACCATGATATTTTGCCTGGATATTCTTGTTTTCATCACAGCTATTTATAGTTTATTCATCAGGAGGTTTCAAGTCTCTTTACAGTCTTTTCCATTTTTTTTCCTCTGTCCATATTTCAAATTAGACAATATCCCAATCTGAGCACTAAATTCTAATAATATGTGTGCTGTGTGTAATAATCGGAGGGGAAGTCCATCAGATGGTTTGACTCTTATGATGCACATAGTTAAATGAAAGTGTCAACTATTTTTCAGATACATTATCTTACTTCTTTCTCTGTATTGCACTTTAAAAGACAATCAGTTTTCCTTTTACTCAATATTTGAATTTTAGGGACTTCCCTGGAGTCCAGTGATTAAGACTTCACCTTCCAAAGCAGGGAGTGCAGGCTCGATCCCTGGTCAGGGAGCTAAGATCCCACATGTCTTGTGGCCAAAAATCCAAAACATAAAACAGAAGCAATATTGTTACAAATTCAATAAAGACTTTAAAAAATGCTCCACGTCAAACAAAATCTTAAAAAACTTATTAAAATTTTTGAAAAATTTTATTCCCAGCTCTGTGAAATCTGTTGTTATAATATAATCGTCCATGGATACTTTGGGTGTCAAATGCAAAAACTTGTCTATCTTGGTCACCTTATGGCAATTTGGTTTTCGCTTGTATTTGAAAATTAGAGATGCATTGGATTTGCTTCACCATTTCACACAGTCTGTAGTGAAGACTTGTACTGTAGGCTTGTGGCTGGTGCCTGTTCTGATTTCTTGATGCTCAAGGCAGACCAATTCTTAAATATTTTGAATATCATCTATTCCTGCTTTTAGATATACAGCAAAGGAACTGAACATGGATTGAAAGCTAGAGCTAATTTTAATCAGAAAAATACCCTTAGTACTCTCCTCTGCATTACGGAGAAAATAAACTTATAAATGCTATATTGTCTCTAACATCCACATTAAGAGCTGAAAAAAATTATTTTAATTACCCAATTTATCCATCTGAAATGATGCTAGTTACAAAAGTCACATATTATCCAACCTTCTAGAGTACACCTTTGATTTTTTAATATTTCATCTATTTTAAGTTTAATATTTTAAGTGTATTATTTGAAGTGTTGAGTTCTCTCTGGATAGTTTGGTAAAAATGTAAAATAATACATTGTTTTCAGCTCTATGCTTCTCCGTGACTATCGTCTATCAATCTTTGTCGTGCGTGCAGTTTTGAATCCGGATACAAAATTTTCCTGCCAGAAGTCAATGCTTACTTCTCATTTGTTTTCATTTCCTGTTGCCTTCAGAGCTCCACACAGGGAAGGTGCTGGATCTGCTATCTCTAAGACGTGCTCCTTTCCCAGGCAGATTGTTTATTTAATGAAAAAGATAGAAGAAAGGTCCACTGTATTTGTTTGGAGTTATATAAATATTCTTAAAAAGGAGGATTTCCTCATTTATTCCACTTCAGCCTTCCTGTTCAGGAAGAGTTTTAAATGCACTTTTCATCACTATATGATGACAGCTAGAGTTACAGGTTTGTAATTGTACCAAATATATTAGAGACATTGGAAATAAGGCAAGATGCAATAATAACTCTGAGTTTCTTTCCATGTATATTATAAATGCAGGATTATCATACATATATTAAAAACCAGTTTATCATTATAAAGCCAATAATAAAAAACAGTAAAGTGCTATAATAATAACAGAAATGTGGATGTAAATTAGAACAAGAAAATGATAAATCATTGTTCTGTATGTCAGTCTTATGATTTTATTTTCCTCTTTATTTCACATTCTTCTTCACATGGAGTTTGCTCACCAAGTTGTCATTGTTGCTTAGTGGCTAAGTCATGTCTGACTCTTTTGTGTCCCTCACAGACTATAGTCCACCAGTCTCCTCTGTTCGTAGGATTTCCCAGGCAAGAATATTGGAGTGGGCTTCCATTTCCTTCTCCATCACCACATTGTAGTTGAAGTAAAAAAATTATTTAAAAAGGATCATAACAGAAGAATATTTTCAATCAGAAGCAATTTATTTTATATTCCCCTAGACATTATCTTGTGACTTAAGTATTAAAATAAACATAGAACTGAGTTCAGTTCAGTTGCTCAGTTGTGTCCAACTCTTTGTGATCTCATCAATCGCAGCACACCAGACCTCCCTGTCCATCACCAACTCCCAGAGTTCACTCAAACTCATCTCCATCGAGTTGGTGATGCCATCCAGCCATCTCATCCTGTGTTGTCCCCTTCTCCTCCTGCCCCCAATCCTTCCCAGCATCAGAGTCTTTTCCAATGAGTCAACTCTTCGCATGAGGTGGCCAGAGTATTGGAGTTTCAGCTTTAGCATCAGTCTTTCCAAAGACTGATCTCCTTTAGAATGGACTGGTTGGATCTCCTTGCAGTCCAAGGGACTCTCAAGAGTCTTCTCCAATACAAGATGCTTCTCCAGTTCAAAAGCATCAGTTCTTCAGTGCTCAGCTTTCTTCACAGTCCAACTCTCACATCCATACATGAACACTGGAAAAACCATAGCCTTGACTAGATGGACCTTTGTTGGCAAAGTAATGTCTCTGCTTTTCAATATGCTATCTAGGTTGGTCATAACTTTTCTTCCAAGGAGTAAGTGTCTTTTAATTTCATGGCTGCAGTCACCATCTGCAGTGATTTTGGAGCCCAGAAAAATAAAGTCTGTCACTGTTTCCACTGTTTCCCCATCTATTTCCCATGAAGTGATGGGATCAGAGCCATGATCTTTGTTTTCTGAATGTTGAGCTATAAGCCAACTTTTTCACTCTCCTCTTTCACTTTCATCAAGAGGCTTTTTAGTTCCTCTTCACTTTCTGCTATAAGGATGGTGTCATCTGCATATCTGAGGTTATTGATATTTCTCCTGGCAATCATGATTCCAGCTTGTGCTTCTTCCAGCCCAGCGTTTCTCATGACATAGAACTCAGTTAACATTAGTAATGTCTTAAAATATTTTACATGATTGCAAAGACAATTCTCAAGTATTTAACTAAGATGGGACACATGGCACTATAGAGAGAAGAGAAATAACAATGATTAAAATAATACTAAAAATATCACTTCATAATAAATGTCAATATTTCCTATAATATTTGATATATACTATTTCTATATATTACATACACTGCATTTAATATTGATAAAGCATATATTGCATTATATTATATATTTAATACATCTTTTATAATGTATATCACTTGTACTATTTATAAGACATATATATTTAATATAATAAAATAATGATAGTATTTTGTGATTGATGTGTTTCAAGACCCATGTAACAAGCTTTACAGATCATCTCTTTAATGATTGTACTTCTCAGTGAAGTAGGCCCTATTTATCTACTTTTTTCACAAAGGGAACCAGGAGGAAAGGTGTTAAGTGTTATGTTGACAGCGAGAACAATAATAAGTGGCCTGGGTGAGACAGTGTGCCTGTTCAGCTGCTCGGTTGTGTATGACTCTTGCAACACCTTGGACTGTAGCCCACCAGGCTCCTCTGTCCATGGGATTTTCCCAGCAAGAATATTGGAATGGGTTGCCATTCCCTCCTCCAGGGGATCTTCCTGACCCAGGTATCGAACCTGTGTCTCCTGCATTTCTTACAGTGGAGGTGCATTCTTTACCACTGATCCACCAGAGCAGGTCGGGTGGAGAAGCAGACAGTTCAGAGAAGTATTCTCCTGACTTTGTGATTTGTCAAAAGACCTTAATTTTTAAATTAGATTTACCTTAAAAATATGTTTAGCTTAGTATAATATTGAATTGATTTTGTCATTCAAGAGCAGAGAATTTGCTGAGTGACTAACACTAACCAGGGCTGAGATTGTTATCTTGCAGGGCTAACCTACAAAGTAAATAATTGTGTGGATAATGGCAAAGCCTCCCATTAAAAACCGGGAGAGAGGATTTTTTTTCCCCATTTTTTAAGGTCTTTATTAAATTTGTTACAGTATTGCTTCTGTCTTATATTTTGGTTTTTTGGCTATGAGGAATGTGGGATCTTAGCTCCCCAATCGGGGATCAAACCCACACCATCTGCACTGGAAGGCAAAGTCTCAACCACTGGACTGCCAGGAAAGTCCCCAGGACAGAGGATATTTTGAATGATGGTTTTGACAGGACTACCTCTATCCATTAGAAGTCATTTAATAACAATAAAAGAAACTTGTTCTAAGAATAGGTCGTATTTACTATGATGTTTATTATTATTATTATTATAGACAAGGAAAAAAGTCCAGATGAAAATAAAAGTAATAATCAAGCAGAAGTTATAAACTATGACAAATGTTAGTACAACAGATATCAATAAATACTGTGTTTTCTACTTTATTGAAAAATCTCTACAGGCATTGATGGTAAAACTGTTTGATAATAAACTTATATGAGAGCATAGATGTGAAAAATGCAAAATCTCTGAGTTCATTATCAGACTACATTTAATTTCCAGAAATTAGCATACAGATAACTTTGAGGCACTGCTGTGCAGGAAGAGTAAAAACAGAGACCGGATCATGAGGTCTATGTAATTCAGTCTTTAAAAAATTACATCTGATTTCTATTCAGTTAATAATATGCTTATTAATCTGGATTATAAATATCATTTACACAATATCTCTGTTACCTGATGGAGTTTTAATTTCTACTTCTTCATTATTAAGGAAATAAGCATAATTTAAGTTTCTATTTGAATTGAACAGTTACATTTAATCTCAGAATTCCTGAAAAATAAAGGCCTGTATCCTTTTATATCAGCTTTATTTTTGACCCTAAGACATTATGAGAGTAGGCTAGATGTGTTGGAATTTTGTTCTGTTGAGGTTTGAATTACATTAGGGCTTTTTCATTCTATAGGGTGAATTAAATTGTAAAGATGAATATCAGCTACTTGTGGTTTTTTTCAATTCTCAGAACATTTTTAAAGTACATTAAACATTCTAGTATAAAAATAGTGAAGTAAAAGTCACCAAGCTGATTATGCTAGCCAGCATAATTACTTAAAGAAAACAAGGCAATAGTAGTAAATAATTTTATCTAAATCACGATACCCACAAATATAGATGGCCTTACTTAAAGAGAAAAGGAATATGTTCAAATCACCATGACACAGCAGAGAAAGAAAAATGTCATGGATTCAATGTCATGTTAAGACACAGCATGTTTTCTTTAAATAATAAAAAGAGGTTGTGAGGTGTTTTATCACAGTTCCTTGAAGTTGACACATGACCTTTAGATTTGTCATGCATGGTACATGATTTTCTTGTTTGGAGTTGTACCAAATAAGTTTCCAGTTTGCAGTTTTGTTCTGCAGTGAATTGCGTTAATTATACTGTTCTTCTTATTTAGAATTTTGGACATCATTTCCAGAAGAGTCGTAGTTTGAAGTGCCTCAAAATCTTTGAACTCAGAAAGGTAAAGGAAGTTGCTTTATGTCAAAGGCTATGACAAAAGCAAAATAAAAAGCAAACAAACACTGAATAAATATTGGAAATCTTTAAATAGCTTTCTTTGTGTTGATCTCAAGCATGCCAATAACTCTCATTAAACTGTATTGTGGCGTTAGTTTAGTCGCTAAGTTGTGTCCAACTCTTGGGACCCCATAGACTGTAGCTCGTCAGGCTCCTCTGTCCATGGGAGTGGGTTGCCATTTCCTTCTCAATGGGATCTTCCCGACCCAGGAATCAAACCCAGGTCTCCTCTACTACAGGCAGATTCTTTACTGACTGAGTTACCAGAGTATTAGTTGGTGTAATAAATGTCATAAAAGAACTGTGACTCTGGAACTTCCTCTTGGTTCCTTTAGGAAGAACTGCATCTGAAATAAACTGAAGTAAGAAAAAATACAATTGTGCAAAAGAAATGAGAGAATTGTATGCATTCTCTCAGCAACTTTCTATTCTGCTCAAATGTGCAACTGCACTGCCCAGTCATTTGACCTTCCTTTCTGATCAGCTTCCTTTTTCTGTAAGTCATGATATGTTATTGCTTTCTCCTCTGTCCCAGGTTTGGGTCACATGAATCCACCACTAACTTGTGCCAGATGTTTCTCTGACCGAGATGGCTGATTCTTCTTTCTCCTCTGGGTGAAGAATTACTGTTGCTTTTTTCTATCCTCCAAATATGTTTTTTTTAATCATTTTATTAGAGTATAGTTAATTTACAATGTTGCATTAGTTTCATGTGTACAGCAAAGTGAATCAGTTGTACATATACATACATCCACTCATTTCTAGAGTCTTTTCCCATAACAGTCATTACAGAGTATTGAGTAGAGTTACCTGCGCTACACAGCAGTTCTTATTAGTTATCTATTTGATATATAGTAGTGTGAACTATAATTGCTGGAGGCCATCACTGGAATTTTTTATCAAACCTTTCATCACCATGATGATTTTCTTTTATGCCTTTTCAGAGTCCTCCTCAGCTTTGGAAACTAAGCCTAGTTATCACTGACATAAATGGCCACCTTGATTTCCTTGTTATGGTTTTCTTGATAAGATTTCTCTTCTTATGATACCTTTGAACTATTTCTACCTACTGACCTCATTATTTTATGACTTCTTTCTTTGCATCTTCTAAGATATTAGGACAAGAAAGTAAATGTGAATGAACTCAGTGTGAAATAAAGCTGAGCACTTTTACTTCTATTTTTTATTTTTAAATTTTTTTATATTCTTTATTTTGGAGAAGGAAATGGCAACCCACTCCAGTACTCTTGCCTGGAAAACCCCATGGACGGAGGAGCCTGGTGGGCTGCAGTCCATGGAGTCCCTAAGAGTCGCGCACGACTGAGCGACTTCACTTTCCTTTTCACTTTCATGCACTGGAGAAGGAAATGGCAACCCACTCCAGTATTCTTGCCTGGAGAATCCCAGGGACAGAGGAAGCTAGTGGGCTGCCGTCTATAGAGTTGCACAGAGTCAGACACGACTGAAGCGACTTAGCAGCAGCAACATACTCTTTATTTTATATTGGTGTATAGTCAATTAACAACGTTGTGATAGTTTCAGGTGGACAGCAAAGGGACTCAGCTAGACATACACATGTATCCACCCTCCCAAATTCCCCTTCCATCCAGGCTGCCACATAACACTGAGCAGAGTTCCCTGTGCTCTACAGTAGGAACTTGGTTATCCATTCTAAACGTACTGGTGTGTACATGTCAACCGCTAACTCAGATGGGGTTGAATAAAGCTTGAGTGCTTTTAAAGAGAAGGGTCATACACTACTGAGATTTTATACTGCCAGAATGGAAAGACAGCTTATTCCTTATTTTGCAAAATATGAGGCCTAAATCACAAGACTTTCATTACCTCAGAAAACATCCACTGTACAGAATATTTCCAGCTGACTATTATTAACAATTAGAGTATCAGTAATATCATAGTGATGTAATTGTTGCCATATAGATCAGCTCAGAGCCTGTTTCACAAAAAAGTCTACTCTCAGATCTAACCTATTTTGTTCTGAGATTGATTTGGAAATTTTGCTTAGATTTTCTTCTCCTAACCTATCTTCAAGTGATGTTGCTGCTATAACCTATAGCCACTGGGTTTAGATGATCATGGAAATTCATCATTGATTCATCTCAATCCATAATTATAGCTATTTATACCTTAAGTGGGTGGTATGTTCTGCAATTAGTCTACAGGGCAAAACTCACACATGCTAAAAATTAGTGAGAATATTTTTTTCACTTTTTATTTATTTTGTAGTGAGAATATTTTAAACAGCCCATGAAATACACTGAACACGATTGTGTGCCTAAAAAGGTTGAGTATGTTATTATTTTCATACATACACTAAAATACGAAAACTACTAAACTAACTAGAGAAGAAAACTAAGGCAAGATCTAAAATGTGAACGTTTGTCCATTCAAACCGGTCTTCCTTTAAGACAGACATGGAATTCCTAGTAATGAACTGGAGATGAATGGAAGACTTTAAAAATTGTCCTGCTTCCTGGTCCATTTTTACTGTATTTCTGTCTTCACAGTAAGCTTTATTCATGTCAACAGTGTTAAGTTGGAGATGACAAGAGATATAGTGAAGTCACATCTAAGCATGTGGATGAGATGATCATCAGGTTCCAAAGTTAGGGAGTAGGTTAACTGGGTAACATTGCATCTTCCCTGTCATGGTCCTTATTCTGAACTGTCATATCTTTTAACCTCTAACTCCTGTATGGATTACCATATTCTCTCTCGTGATTCTTTTAATCAGGCTCCTCCGTCCATGGTAGTTCTTTTAATATTTGTACTATCTGTCTGTAGAGCCAAGGTCTTAAATATATATTAATATTTTGATTCAGTAAAGCATAGGCAATTGAATAGCTAATTTCTCACCTCCAATTTTCTAATTTTTTTCAAATTAGGAGGAAAACAAAGTTCAATATTTATAAGGAGTAATGAACATTTTGTTTAGATATACCATTTTCTAATCCATTCTTCTATATTCTAGAGCATGTCCACTCACATAGACTGTGGTTCTTCTTTTTCCTTCCACCGCTGCTATTTTTTAATAATTAAAAAAATTATGTATTTATTTACTTAATTATATTTGAGCAGAAAATAAGGAGAATTTCCATATGTCCTTTCCAGTTCCAGGCTCCCCCATTATCAATACCTCCCACCAGATAGTAAGTTTTTCACAAGCCATGAACCAACATTGATACAGCATTATCATGCCAAGTTTACCATTTGTATTAGGTTCACTCTTTGTGTTATACTTTCTATGAGTTTTGACAAATGACTGAACACATGTGTCTACCATTATAGTATTGATGTTATACAGAATACTTTCACTGCCCTGAAAATCCCATGACTACCCGTTCAATCACTAACCTCTGGAACCACTGATCTTTCTACTGCCTCAATAGTTTCGCCTTTTCTAGAATGTCATATAATTAAAATCACACAGCACAGAGCCTTTTCAGAATGGCTAATTTCACTGAATAATGTGATTTTTTTCCTCCATGTTTCATTGAATGTTAAATGGGAATTTTAAGGAGCCATTAATAGCAATATTTTTATTTAACTCTGAAAAGAGATGTAAATGTGCTTTTTGAACAAAATTATCAATTATTTGAATAACTCCTGCTTCTTCAAGAAAAGAGATGTAAACATGCTTTTTGAACAAAATTATTGATTATTTGAATACCTCCTGCTTCTTCAATAAAGTGTGGTCAGGAAGATATGAAAATTATGACAGATTAATTATTATAAAAGCTAAATATTAGAAAATATAATGATAATGAGATAGTTAATTCTGACCTAGGTTCACTGGACAGTATGAGCTGTTGTACAGTGAGCTTTTAGTATTAATCAACTTTTGCTTGTTGCAAGTAGGAACTGACTGTACATTTGTAGAATTGGATTGAATGAACTTTAATGATATGTTGATGTTTTGAAAGTGATGCACTCAATATGCCAGCAAATGGAAAACTCAGCAGTGGCCACAGGACTGGAAAGGTCAGTTTTCATTCCAATTCCAAAGAAAGGCAATGCCAAAGAATGCTCAAACTACCACACAGTTGCACTCATCTCACACGCTAGTAAAGTAATGCTCAAAATTCTCCAAGCCAGGCTTCAACAATACATGAACTGTGAACTTCCAGATGTTCAAGCTGATATTAGAAAAGGAAGAGGAACCAGGGATCAAATTGCCAACATCCACTGGATCATGGATAAAGCAAGAGAGTTCCAGAAAAACATCTATTTCTGCTTTCTTGACTATGCCAAAGCCTTTGACTGTGTGGATCACAATAAACTGTGGAAAATTCTGAAAGAGATGGGAATACCAGACCACCTGACCTGCCTCTTGAGAAATGTGTATGCAGGTCAGGAAGCAACAGCTAGAACTGGACATGGAAAACAGACTGGTTCCAAATAGGAAAAGGAATACATCAAGGCTGTATATTGTCACCCTGCTTATTTAACTTCTATGCAGAGTACATCATCAGAAACCCTGGGCTGGAGGGCACACAAGCTGGAATCAAGAGTACCGGGAGTAATATCAATACCCTCAAATATGCAGATGACACCACTCTTCTGGTAGAAAGTGAAGAAGAACTAAAAAGCCTCTTGATGAATGTGAGAGAGGAGAGTGAAAAAGTTGGCTTAAAGCTCAACATTCGGAAAATGAAGATCATGGCATCTGGTCCCATCACTCTTCACCAGAAATAGATGGGGAAATAGTGTCAGATTTTATTTTGGGGGGCTGAAAATTCACTGCAGATGGTGATTGCAGCCATGAAATTAAAAGACGCTTACTCCTTGGAAGGAAAGTTATGACCAACCTAGATAGCATATTCAAAAGCAGAAACATAACTTTGCCAACAAAGGTCTGTCCAGTCAAGGTTATGGTTTTTCCAGTAGTCATGTATTGGTATGAGAGTTGGACTATAAAGAAAGCTGAGTACTGAAGAATTGATGCTTTTGAAGTGTGGTGTTGGAGAAGACTCTTGAGAGTCCCTTGGACTGCAAGGAGATCCAACCAGTCCATCCTAAAGGAGATCAGTCCTGGGTCTTCATTAGAAGGACTGATGTTGAAGCTGAAAACTCCAATACTTTGGCCACCTGATGCAAAGCGCTGACTCATTGGAAAAGACCCTGATGCTGGTAAAGGTTGAGGGCAGGAAGAAAAGGGGATGACAGAGAATGAGATGGTTGAATGGCATCACTGACTCAATGGACATGGCTTTGGGTGGACTCCGGGAGTGGCTGATGGACAGGGAGGCCTGGCGTGCTGCGGTTCATGAGGTAGCAAAGAGTCGGTCACGACTGAGTGACTGAACTGAACTGAACTGAATGTTATGTTGCCCAAAAGGAAGGCAAATGTTTAAATGTTCTATTTTTTCTAAATTTAATCCAATTATTTGCATGGATTGAAAAAATAGTTTTATTCTGCTGCTGCTAAGTTGCTTTAGTCGTGTCTGACTCTGTGTGACCCCATAGACTAATTTAATTAAAATGCAGCATAGAGAATTAGGACAGTCATTTGAAGTTCATGGTTAAATAAATGTAACTATGGTGAAATCTGTCACAGTAGAAAATAAAATCTGTTTTCCCATGCTTTCATTCTTATGTCCTATGTTTCTTTAATAGTAATATTTAGACTCGTAGATTTTAAAGAAATTTAATATGTCATCAGACTTGGGGAGATAATCAATTACTGTTTGAATGTTCCCCTTCTCAGGTGGTTGTTTTAATGCAGACATTAACTATGATACTTACTGATGAAGAACTGCTATTGAATTTAAGTTATGAAATCTGTTCTTCAGCTTTGCTCCAATCCTATCAGGGGATTTACTCAGAAGCTTGATACACACCACCACTAGGAAACTGAGTACATGATTATTGTCAATGGTGAGATATTATTTCTGAAAACATGTATATAAACAAAGAACAGTCTTCCAATTTTTTTCAATTGCTTTAAAAGTAATTTCATATTGTTAACCTTAAAAATGTGCTCCAATATACATGAGGTGCAGACAAATACTGTTTGATTCCACTGATACAAAAAGTACCTGCTGCTGCTGCTAAGTCAATTCAGTAGTGTCTGACTCTGTGTGACCCCATAGACGGCAGGTTCCCTGGGATTCTCCAGACAAGAACATTTGAGTGGGTTGCCCTTTTCTTCTCCAATGCATGAAAGTGAAAAGTGAAAGGAAAGTCGCTCAGTTAGGTCCGACTCTTTCACAACCCCGTGGACTGCAGCCCACCATGCTCCTCTCTCCATGGTCCAGGGGATTTTCCAGGCAAGAGTACTGGAGTGGGTTGCCATTGCCTTCTCCAAAAAATTCCTAGAATAGTCAAATTCATAGAACCAGAAAGTACACTGGTAGATGCCATGGGTCAGAGGGTGGGTGAGAGGGAGGGAGAATGAGGAGTTTGTGTTTAATGGGAACAGAGTTTAGTTTAAGAAGGTGAAAAATTCTGGAGATGGATAATGGTGAGAGTTGTACAACAATGTGAATGTTCTTAGTGCTACTGAACTGTACAATTAAATACGGTTAAAATAATATGTTTTATGTGATTTGACTAGAATAATTTTTTCAATAGTATTTACTAGATATTGTGTTTGTTTTTAAAATTTAGTTTTGAGCTTTAGCTACCTGTATTTAGTTACCATCCAGTCTTTACTTTAAGGCAAAATTCAATTGAAATTTAAATCAAATCTGTCAGACACATATAGCAATTGTGTGAAATCAAGCAAATCCATTAAGTATAACTTTTCAGCATCAATCATTCTAATAACAATTGTTCAAAAGACCTCATTCTATACAGAACTTGATTTATTTTAGAGAAAACGAAGTAGAAAGATTAAGTGAACTAAAATAAACTCAATGTCTCTATAATATTTTCTTTTATCAACTATTTATATATCAAGAAAAAACACTGGCTGGAAACTGCTGAAATCAGATAACAGGGCTCTATGAATCTTTTGACTCTAACGGAGTGCAATTAACTGATAAAGGGAGTGTGTTTACACATCTTCAAAACTATCACCACCCTTTATAAACCAGATCCGTTTCTTCTTTGGCAGTTATATTCTATGCGAAAAGAATACAATTCCATTTTGCTTTCTAACTTTAACTTTGGAAGACAAAGTCTCAAAAGACTGTTTGATTTAATTCTAATTAATAAAGTTAAAAATTCAAGGACTTCTCTGGTGGTTCAGTGGTAAAGAATCTGCCTGCTAATGCAAGAGACCTGGGTTCGATACCTGACCCAGAAAGATCCCACATCCTGTGGAGCAACTAAGCCTGTGCACCATACCTATTGAGCCTGTGTTCCAGAGCCCGGGAGCTGCAACTATTGAGCCCACATACACTAGAGCCTGAGCTCCAGCAACATGAGAGTCCACTGCAATGAAAAGCCCAGGTACCAAATCAAAGAACAGCTCCTGCTTACCAAAGCTAGAGAAAAGCCTGTGCGCAATGAACACTCAGTACAGTAAAAAAAAAAAGTAAATAAATAAAAATAAAAATTCAAACTTAAAAAAATCAGTGTTCAATTGTTGAAATATAATTAAGAAGAAAAACTTTAACTCTGAAATCCTCTTTATAAAGACAGTAGAAAATAAATCAGTTTTATTCACGATCAAAAATGAAACCAGAATGTGATACACATCACAACTGGTTAAGAGACTGCAAAATCAGAAAGAAACCTCACCTTTCTGTACATCCAAGCAGATAAAACCCATTACACAGATGTTCTCAAGATAAACATCATTAGTTCACAAGGAAGTGGACCTGATAGCACTTTTTGTCTCACTGATTCATCCTAACTTTTTATCACGGTAATTGGGGAGATCCCCTGTGCTGTCTATCTAGACGAAAGAAAAAAAAAATTCTACTAAATTCAAGAGGATACAGGAGAATTAGACTCTTCCTTTCCCATAGGACTGAGGAGATAGGAGTGCTGTCTACCTCAACGTTTGCCTTTCAAAAAGATGGCTCACAGATCCTTGTGAAAACATTCCCTAGCTATGAGACTGGCAGAGACTTATTTAGTCATTATAAAGATTTACAAACATTTGAAAAGGATAGAGGAAAAAATTCTAGAGCCAAAAGCAGACAGAGGGAGAATTAATCATTTTTTTTTAATTGGAATATAGTTGCCTTCCAATGTTGTATTAGTTTCTGCTGTACAGCAAAGTGAATTAGCCATATGTATACATATGTCCACTCTTTTTAGAATTTTCTTCCCATTTAGGTCACCACAGAGCACTGAGTAGAGCTCCCTGGGCTACACAGTCAGTTTTCATTAGCTATCTATTTTATAATAGTACTGTATATATGTCAACCCTAATCTCCAAATCCATTCCACTCCCTTCTTCCTCCCTTGGTAGCCATACATTTGTTCTCTATGTCTGTGGCTCTATTTCTGCTTTTCAAATAAATTCATCTATACCATTTTTTCCTAGATTCCCATATATGCATTAATACACAATATTGTTGTTCTCTTTCTAACTTACTCCACTCTGTATGACAGTCTCTAGGTCCATCCACATGTCTGCAAGTGGCACAGTTTCATTCTTTCTATGATGGAATAATATTCCACTGCATATATGTCAGTCAGTCAGTTCAGTCACTCAGTAGTGTCTGACTCTTTGCGACCCCATGAATCGCAGTATGCCAGGCCTCCCTGTCCATCACCAACTCCTGGAGTTCACCCAGACTCACGTCCATTGAGTCCGTGATGCCATCCAGCCATCTCATTCTCGGTCGTCCCCTTCTCCTCCTGCCCCCAATCCTTCCCAGCATCAGAGTCTTTTCCAATGAGTCAACTCTTCGCATAAGGTGGCCAAAGTACTGGAGCTTCAGTTTTAGCACCATTCCTTCCAAAGAAATCCCAGGGTTGATCTCCCTCAGAATGGACTGGTTGGATGTCCTTGCAGTCCAAGGGACTCTCAAGAGTCTTCTCCAACACCACACTTCAAAAGCATCAATTCTTCTGTGCTCAGCCTTCTTCACAGTCCAACTCTCACATCCATACATAACCACAGGAAAAACCATAGGCTTCACTAGACGGACCTTAGTCGGCAAAGTAATGTCTCTGCTTTTGAATATACTATCTAGGTTGGTCATAACTTTTCTTCCAAGGAGTAAGCGCCTTTTAATTTCATGGCTGCAGTCACCATCTGCAGTGATTTTGGAGCCCAGAAAAATAAAGTCCCATGAAGTGATGGGGCCAGATGCCATGATCTTCGTTTTTTGAATGTTGAGATTTAAGCCAACTTTTTCACTCTCCTCTTTCACTTTCAACAAGAGGCTTTTTAGCTCCTCCTCACTTTCTGCCATAAGGGTGGTGTCATCTGCATATCTGAGATTATTGATATTTCTCCCAGCAATCTTGATTCCAGCTTGTGTTTCTTCCAGTCCAGCGTTTCTCATGATGTACTCTGCATAGAAGTTAAATAAGCAGGGTGACAATATACAGCCTTGACGTACTCCTTTTCCTATTTGGAACCAGTCTGTTGTTCCATGTCCAGTTCTAACTGTTGCTTCCTGACCTGCATACAGATTTCTCAAGAGGCAGGTCAAGTCTTTTCCAATGAGTCAACTCTTCGCATAAGGTGGCCAAAGTACTGGAGCTTCAGTTTTAGCACCATTCCTTCCAAAGAAATCCCAGGGTTGATCTCCCTCAGAATGGACTGGTTGGATGTCCTTGCAGTCCAAGGGACTCTCAAGAGTCTTCTCCAACACCACACTTCAAAAGCATCAATTCTTCTGTGCTCAGCCTTCTTCACAGTCCAACTCTCACATCCATACATAACCACAGGAAAAACCATAGCCTTGACTAGACGGACCTTAGTCGGCAAAGTAATGTCTCTGCTTTTGAATATACTATCTAGGTTGGTCATAACTTTTCTTCCAAGGAGTAAGCGCCTTTTAATTTCATGGCTGCAGTCACCATCTGCAGTGATTTTGGAGCCCAGAAAAATAAAGTCCCATGAAGTGATGGGGCCAGATGCCATGATCTTCGTTTTTTGAATGTTGAGATTTAAGCCAACTTTTTCACTCTCCTCTTTCACTTTTATCCAGAGGCTTTTTAGTTCCTCTTCACTTTCTGCCATAAGGGTGGTGTCATCTGCATATCTGAGGTGATTGATATTTCTCCCAGCAGTCTTGATTCCAGTTTGTGTTTCTTCCAGTCCAACATTTCTCATGATGTACTCTGCATAGAAGTTAAATAAGCAGGGTGACAATATACAGCCTTGATGTCCTCCTTTTCCTATTTGGAACCAGTCTATTGTTCCATGTCCAGTTCTAACTGTTGCTTCCTGACCTGCATACGGATTTCTCAAGAGGCTTTTTTACCATTTATGTGTTGATATAATCTTATTTTTAATTCATATTTGCCTTGATACCATGTGAAGGAATAGAGAAATAGTGTTATAAATTTATTATAATTCCCTTCCTCCTTTTTCAATCATCTCGAGAGCTTTCTTGAGGTGCTACCTATTTTTAAAAACAGCTTTATTAAGGTGTAACTGACTGGGACATACAATCCATTGCAATATTTAAAGTGTACAATTATATTTGACATATATACACACCTGTGAACTATGACAACACTGGGAAGGAAAAAGCTTTCCTCTACTCTTCTAGGTTCTTTTGGCTGTTTGAATAATTAAGTTGGCCTAAGACAGATTAACAGGAGAAAAACAAATTTAATTACATATGTACGAGAGCCCTATGAGAATACAAGACCCATGGGCAGTCATGCAGTGAGGCTTACACACCATCCTGAGCTATGGAGAGTATGTAAAGGTCTGGGACTTCAAAGAGGGAGGAAGACAATTTACAGGAAGATGGGAGAGGCAAATGTTTGGCAAACAAATGTTTGTAGTGCCATCTGGAGACATGCGGCCCAGAGAGGAATTTGAACAAACCAGCTTGCCTGAGCTCCCCAAAGCCCACTCATCCTCTCTGTAGTTGTCCCTGGTGATCGCCCTCTTCCTGGACTAGACCCTCCATCCAAGTTCTTTTAGTCAGTTAAAGAGGAGGTTAAAAAGCTCCTCCTGAGTCTTTCAAGCCTTGATTGTCTTCAGCTCAAGATAACCCATGTGCCAAAGTAGAAAATTTTGGGGAGGCTCTTTCTGAACCCCTCCTACCACAGTCCAGACAGTGAACCTATTCATCATCCTTGAACGCTTTCTCCCACTTCTAATTCCTTCTCTCCACCACTCCCACTCCTCCCTTCTCCAGGCACACACTGTTCTACTCTCCATCACTATAAATTAGTTTCATGTTTTAGAGTGCTATATAAATGGAATTATTCATTAGGTACTTTTGTAGGTCTACTTTTTCACTCAGTGTAGTATCTCAAAGCTCATCCATGTTGTCACAGGTTAGATAGGTCTTTCTATTCATTGCTAAGTAGCAATGAAAAGTATATACTAAAAGTGTGCTAATGCAAACATCTATTAAGAGACGTTTGACTTGCTTCCAGTTTTTGACTATTACAAATGAAACTGCAGTGAACAGTATGTGACTGGTCTTTGGATAGACATGTATGTTCAATTTTCCTGGGTAAATACCTATTAGAGAAATGACTGAACTATCTGGGAGTAAAGAGTAGCTGAAGATAATGTTGTTGTTGCTCAGTTACTCAGTCATGTCTGATTCTTTGCAACCCTGTATGTAGACTGCAGCACACCAGGCGTCCCTGCTTTCACTATCTCCCGGACTCAGCTCAAACTCATGTCTGCTGCGTCAGTGACGCCATCCAACCATCTTGTCCTCTGTCACCCATTTCTCCTCCTGCCCTCAATTTTTCCCGACATTAGGGTCTTTTCCCATAAGTCGACTCTTTACATCAGGTGGTTGAAGTATTGGAGCTTCAACTTCACATCAGTCCTTCCAGTGAATATTCTGGGTTGATTTCTTTTGGGATTGACTGGCTTGCCACTCTAAAAATATGCCTCTTTAGCTTATGGATAATTTTGAGTGATTATTTTTTAATATAGAGCTGACACAGGAGAACCTCTGAAAACAGTCTAGGATTTACTTTTTTGTGTGAAATTTACATTTATAAAGGAAATCTCCTTTGATACTGATGTCTCCCCCCTCTTCCAGGAAGGAAGGATGACTCTAAAGTCCAAGAAAATGTTATCACTGGTTAAGTCAGTGACTTAAACCTGCCTAACAAACATTCTTGTTTATTTTGCTTTTCTAGGTACCTCCCCATAACTGTACCTGCGCCCCAGTTTACACTTTCTTTTCTTTTGTTTTTAGCTGATGATATTCAAACTGGCATTCTAAGCCTCCTTGGAGAGTTACTCTTTTTCTTGGGTAATTCCCCTGTATGCCTGAGATATACATGTTAATTGTCTTTTAAGAGAAGATTCTCAGCCAAGAACTCAGAAAGGTAGAAGGAAATTAGGAAGGAAAATTATTTTTCTTTTCCTATAGGAGGCATGGGCTTCCCCAGTGGCTCAGCAATAAAGAATCTGCCTGCAGTGCAGGAGACACAGGAGACTGGATTCGATCTCTGGATCAGGAAGATCCTCTGGAGGAGAAAATGGCAACCTACTCCAGCATTCTTGCTGGGAAACTCCCATGGACAGAGGAGCCTGGTGGGCTGCAGCTCATGGGCTCGCAAGATTGGGCATGACTGAGCGATTAACACTTTCACTTCACTTTTACTTTAAATATCCATGAGCAATGTATGGCACCCACTCCAACATTTGGTATTATATGTTTAGTTTTTTCTTTTCCTTTAATTTAAGCCAAATTAATAGCTTTGTGGTGACATCTCATTGTGGTTTTAATTTGCGTTTTCTTAATTATAATGATGCTGAACATGTTATAATATTCTATGAAGTGCATTGGAATAAGCCACTCCAAATATGCCACTCTGGCATAAGGGTTACTTTGAGTTGAAGGTAATTGAGAAGCAGCAGACACAGGAAGAACTCTCTGTCCTCTCTTGTTCTGCCTGAAAAACAGGATATAAATTTCCCTTTATAAAGATGACATAAATGTCCATATATGAAGGCGTTCCCCTTTTCTGTACCAGGAACGAGTGAACAACTCTTATCTGCTTAACACACCTTACTAAACAATCCTTATGCCAGAGTTTCCTAGTCACCTTTTCCACCCCCAGGAGCCCAAAGCTTCTTTCCTCCATCTCTTCACCTCTCCACAAGGTATTACCCTTTGTTAAATGATAAATAAGCTCTGAGTTAAGCCACCTCTGGGTTTTCACTTCTTTGCTATGAATTCTCCATGCATGTAAAATTAAAAGCATCAATAAAATGTAAATGCCTTTTCCTCTGTTCATCTGTCTTTTGTCAGCGTGATACTCATGCCTTAGATGCTGCACCGAAGAGGATGGAGAAAAAGACTTTTCTCCCCCACAGCATCCATATATTTGCTAAAGCATCTGTTCAAATTTTACTTTTACTTTTTTTTTTTTTTTTGGCCAAGGTATGTGACCTTTTTTTTCTAACATCTTCAACATTTAATCAATGAATTGTTGCATCTGCCTGCAATACAGGAGATCAGGGTTTAATTTCTGGGTCTGGAAGATCCCCTGGAGAAGAAAATGGCAAGCCACTTCAGTATTCTTGGCTGGAAAATCCCATGGATAAAGGAGCCTTGTGGGCTACAGTCCATGGGGTCCCAGAGTCGGACACAACTTAGCAACTAAACCACCAAAGAATGTTCAAATTATCGCACAATTGCGTTCATCTCACACACCAGCAAGGCAATGCTAAAAATTCTCCAAGTCAGGCTTCAGTAGTATGTGAACTGAGAACTTTAAGATGTTCAAGCTGAATTTAGAAAAGGCAGAGGAACAAGAGATCAAATTACCAATATCTACTGGATCATCGAAAAAGCAAGAGAGTTCCAGAAAAACATCTAGTTTTGCTTTATTGACTACACCAAAGCCTTTGACTGTATGGATCACAACAAACTGTGGAAAATTCTGAAAGAGATGGGAATACCAGACCACCCTACCTGCCTCCTGAGAAATCTGCATGCAGGTTAGGAAGCAACAGTTAGAACTGGACATGGAACAATGTTCTGGTTCCAAACTGGGAAAGGAGTACATCAAGGCTGTATACTTTCACTCTACTTATTTAACTTATATGCAGTGTACATATTCCAAAATGCTTGGCTGGATGAAACACAACCTGGAATCAAGATTGCAGGGAAAAATATCAATAATCTCAGATATCCAGATGACACCACCCTTATGTCAGAAAGCGAAGAGGAACTAAAGAGCCTCTTGATGAAAGTTAAAAAGGAGAATGAAAAAGCTGGCTTAAACTTCAACATTCAATAAAGAAAGATCATGATATCTGGTCCCATTGCTGCTGCTGTTGCTGCTGCTGCTGCTAAGTCGCTTCAGTCATGTCCGACTCTGTGCGACACCATAGATGGCAGCCCACCAAGCTCCTCCGTCCATGGGACTTTCCAGGCAAGAGTACTGGAGTGGGGTGCCATTGCCTTCTCTGATCTGATCTCATTCAGTTCAGCTCAGTTCAGTTCAATCACTCAGCCGTGTCTCTTTGCTACCCCATGAATCGCAGCACGCCAGGCCTCCCTGTCCATCACCAAATTCCGGAGTTCACTTAGACTCACATCCATCGAATCAGTGATGTCATCCAGCCATCTCATCCTCTGTCGTCCCCTTCTCCTCTGTCCCCAGTCCCTCCCAGCATCAGAGTCTTTTCCAATAAGTCAACTCTTCACATGAAATGGCCAAAGTAACGGAGTTTCAGCTTTAGCATCATTCCTTCCAAAGAAATCCCAGGGCTGATTTCCTTCAGAATAGACTGGTTGGATCTTGCAGTCCAAGGGACTCTCAAGAGTCGTCTCTAACACCATAGTTCAAAAGTATCAATTCTTTGGCGTTCAGCCTTCTTCACAGTCCAATTCTCACATCCATATATGACCACAGGAAAAACCATAGCCTTGACTAGACAGATCTTAGTCGGCAAAGTAATGTCTCTGCTTTTGAATATGCTATCTAGGGTGGTCATAACTTTTCTTCCAAGGAGTAAGTGTCTTTTAATTTCATGGCTGCAATCACCATCTGCAGTAATTTTGGAGCCCCAAAAGTTAAAGTCTGACACTGTTTCCACTGTTTCTCCATCTATTTCCCATGAAGTGTTGGGACCAGATGCCATGATCTTCGTTTTCTGAATGTTGAGCTTTAAGCCAACTTTTTCACTCTCCTCTTTCACTTTTATCAAGGGGCTTTTTAGTTCCTCTTTACTTTCTGCCATAAGGGTGGTGTCATCTGCATATCTGAGGTTATTGATATTTCTCCCAGCAATCTTGATTCCAACTTGTGCTTCTTCCAGCCCAGCGTTTCTCATGATGTACTCTGCATAGAAGTTAAATAAGCAGGGTGACAATATGCAGCCTTGACGTACTCTTTTTCCTATTTGGAACCAATCTGTTGTTCCATGTCCAGTTCTAACTGTTGCTTCCTGACCTGCATACAGATTTCTCAAGAGGCAGGTCAGGTGGTCTGGTATTCCCATCTCTTTCAGAATTTTCCACAGTTTATTGTGATCCACACAGTCACACTCTCCTCTTTCACTTTCAACAAGAGGCTTTTTAGCTCCTCCTCACTTTCTGCCATAAGGGTGGTGTCATCTGCATATCTGAGATTATTGATATTTCTCCCAGCAATCTTGATTCCAGCTTGTGTTTCTTCCAGTCCAGCATTTCTCATGATGTACTCTGCATATAAGTTAAATAAGCAGGGTGACAATATACAGCCTTGACGTACTCCTTTTCCTATTTGGAACCAGTCTGTTGTTCCATGTCCAGTTCTAACTGTTGCTTCCTGACCTGCATACAGATTTCTCAAGAGGCAGGTCAAGTGGTCTGGTATTCCCATCTCTTTCAGAATTTTCCACAGTTTATTGTGATCCACACAGTCAAAGGCTTTGGCATAGTCAATAAAGCAGAAATAGATGTTTTTCTGGAACTCTCTTGCTTTTTCCATGATCCAGCGGATGTTGGCAATTTGATCTCTGGTTCCTCTGCCTTTTCTAAAACCAGCTTGAACATCAGGGAGTTCACGGTTCACGTATTGCTGAAGCCTGGCTTGGAGAATTTTGAGCATTACTTTACTAGCATGTGAGATGAGTGCAACTGTGCAGTAATTTGAGCATTCTCTGACATTGGCTTTGTTTGGGATTGGAATGAAAACTGACTGTTTCCAGTCCTGTGGCCACTGCTGAGTTTTCCAAATTTGCTGGCATATTGAGTGCAGCGCTTTCACAGCATCGTCTCTCAGGATTTGAAATAGCTCAACTGGAATTCCATCACCTCCACTAGCTTTGTTCATAGTGATGCTTTCTAAGGCCCACTTGACTTCATATTCCAGGACGTCTGGCTCTAGATTAGTCATCACATCATCATGATTATCTGGGTCGTGAAGATCTTTCTTGTGTAGTTCTTCTGTGTATTCTTGCCACCTCTTCTTAGTATCTTCTGCTTCTGTTAGGTCCAGACCATTTCTGTCCTTTATTGAGCCCCTCTTTGCATGAAATGTTCCCTTGGTATCTCTAATTTTCTTGAAGAGATCTCTAGTCTTTCCCATTCTATTGTTTTCCTCTGTGTCTTTGCATTGATCACTGAGGAAAGCTTTCTTATGTCTTCTTGCTATTCTTTGGAACTCTGCATTCAGATGCTTATATCTTTCCTTTTCTCTTTTGCTTTTCGCTTCTCTTCTTTTCACAGCTATTTGTAAGGCCTCCTCAGACAGCCATTTTGCTTTTTTGCATTTCTTTGCCATGGGATGGTCTTGATCCCTGTCTCCTGTACAATATCAGGAACCTCCGTCCATAGTTCATCAGGCACTCGATCTATCAGATCTAGTCCCTTAAATCTATTTCTCACATCCACTGTATAATCATAAGGGACTTGATTTAGGTCATACCTGAACGGTCTAGCGCTTTTCCCTACTTTCTTCAATTTAAGTCTGAATTTGGCAATAAGGAGTTCATGATCTGAACCACACTCAGCTCCTGGTCTTGTTTTTGCTGACTATATAGAGCTTCTCCATCTTTGGCTGCAAAGAATATAATCAATCTGATTTCGGTGTTGGCCATCTGGTGATGTCCATGTGTATAGTCTTCTCTATGTTTGGGAGATGAAGACCACGAGGTAAAAGGCCCATCTCATCCTTTCATATCAATGGTCTTCGCTGTTAATATGTCTTGGGATTGTCAATACTGACCTTGGTCACTTGACTGAGATAGTATTTGTGAGGTTCTTCTGCTGTAAAATTACCCTCTTTCTTCCCTCCCTCCCTCCCTCCTTCCTTTCTTCCTTCTCTCCCACTTTTTTTTTTTTTTTTGCAAAGTATACCGTATTCTATAAAAGAAAGTAAGAACAGCCCACACTTAAGGAGTGGGAATTACATCTACCTCTAAGTGTGTAGTATCTACAACAATTGTTTGGAATTCTTCTACATGTGATGTTTGTCTCTTCTCCCATTTTATTTATTTACTCAGTAATTTATTTATATAAGGCTTTCCTGGTGGCTTGATGGTAAAGAATCCTCCTGCAATACAGGAGACCTGGTTTCAATCCCTGGGTTGGGAAGATCCTATGGAGAAGGTCATAGCAACCCACTCCAGTATTCTTGCCTGGAGAATCCCGTGGACAGAGGAGCCTGGAGGGCTCTAGTTCATGGGGTCACAAAGAGTCAGACAAGACTGAATGACTAACACTTTCACTTTTATTTGTATCCGTAAGGAATCATCAATATTTATTTTATACTTTGGGCTATAATCCAATACTAGTTTACTTTGTCACTCAAATTATTCCAACTTTGGACATGGGAACTCTTTCACTTGACTCCTGTGCTCCTTTAGCTCCATCATTGTAGATTTTTTTTCTTTTTCTCTCTTGTTTTTACCATTTTCTTACTTTCTGGCACTACAAGATGCTCCAGCCTCACCTTGTATGTTTCCAATCCCAGCCTAGATTCAGCCATTCTCCAAAGTGCTCTGGTTCCTTTTATTGGAGAATGGTTTTAAAAACCAAGATCTGAGTGCTGAGTATGCTCCTTCTTACTGGGGTGTTGTTGCTTCTAGGCTCTCTTAGCTGACAAAGCAAAGAAATAACCTCTCATACTACATGCAATGATTAGCTTTTCTGTGTCAATTTGGCTAGGCTATAGATCATTCTACCTTTCCCTCCTTGTTCAGCTGAAATCTTGCACTCCAACAAGGAGAAACCTGACTTCCAGAATCAACCACCCTTATATTTAATTGCTCAGTTTCAGTATACATATAGAATGGCTTCAGAATTGTTAACTCATACTTTTGTGAGGAACGACTATATCAACTAGAATATAGTGCTTGTGTACCATTCCTTTTTAGTCTTACAGATTCCATTCATTTTTTTAAAAATATGCATTTCTTTATTTATGTGGCTGCCTGGGTCTTAGTTGTGGCATGTGGGAATCTTCAGTTGCAGCATGTGAGATCTATTTCCTCAATCAGGGATCGAAGCTGGGCCGCCTGCATTAGGAGCACAGAGTCTTAGCCACTGGACCACCAAATAAGTCCCTCCACTCATTTCTGAAGTTACTCAGATCAGCACCTTTTTTCCCTCATCCTTTTCATGAAGTAATGTCAGACATTTCTAGTGCAATTAGATTCTTTTGTCACATTCTGCATTCCATTCTAGCACCTTCCAACTTCCTGAATTATTTATTTATTTGGCTGCACCACGTGGCGTGTGGGATCTTAGTTCCCCAACCAGGATATCCAACCCACACACCCCTGCATTCAAAGTGCTGGGTCTTTACCACTGGACCACCAGGGAGGTCCCCTTAAATGATTTTTTTTTAATCAAAGCTTACTGCATATGAATAGCTCTATGCCTAAGGCATTTGTTGACAGCAAGGAGCAGCCTCACTCTGTCTGAGGTAGCAATAGTAGTTGGGGCAGACAAGAGGCTGAACAAAAAACTGCAAAAGAAAGCCTAGGGAACATGATGCTTATAACAGGGGGCTTTAAAAGGCTCTGGCACATTCCTGGGAATCTACAAGGTCATATGCACATGCAGGGCTATGCACATGCTTAGGAAAACCTGTCATGAACCTAATCTCTCACTTCTGATGTAACTTGAGGCTCTCTGCAAGCAGAAAGTGAAAGTTAAGGCAGGCTTGTAAACTGCCTGCCTGAGTGTTAAAGATGCCCCCCACCATTTCTCTCTCTCTCTCTCTCTCTCTCTCTCTCTCACACACACACACACACACACACACACACACATGAGTCCCTCAGCACAGGCTAAAGGACTTATTGGTTCAAAGCATTTAAGGAAATCTTCCCAAACATTAGCTGATCATTAATACGTCCGCTGTAATTTGCAGGGATCCGTTAAGAAAATAACTTTAAAAATACAGTAAAAAGAACCAGCAAGGACAGTAAAGCAGTATGCTAGAATATATAACCAAAAGAAGGAAGAAATGGAGAAGCAGAGGAACAAACCACAGGTAGACTGATGAGAAAGAGAGAGAGAAGGAGGAGATGGAGAGGGAGAGACAGAGTGAGAGGATTCAAATTGCTAAAGTCAGAACTGAAATAAATAGAGAACATTACTACCGACCTTACAGAAACAAAATGGATTATAAAGAAATACTATAATTAAATTGCCAACAAATTAGGTATCTTGATAAAGAATCTATTTCACAGATGACTGAAATGGATTCAGGAATAAATAGAACATCTGGATAGACTTATAATAGGTACAGAAGTTGAATCAGTAATGAAAAGTATTACCCACAAAGAAAAGCCAAAGCCCAGATAGTTCACTGGTGAATTATACCAAACATTGAAAGATGAGTTGCTACAAACCCTTCACATACTCTTCCAAAAAATAGACGGGATCATTTACCACCTCATTCCATGAGGTCAATAATGCCTTGGTTCCAAAACTCAACAAAGACACCACAATAAAAGAATACTACAGGCCAGTATCCCTTATGAATATAGATATAAGAATGCTAGCAAATCAAATCCAGCAACATGATTTTTAAAAAGGATTACATACTGTAAGCAAGTGAGATTTATCTCGGAATGTAAGGTTTGTATAACATCTGAAAAAGAATCAGTGTAAAACACCATATTAAACAGAGCAAAGGAAAGATTCCCATGATTGTATCAACAGATGTAGAATAAGAATTAGACAAAATACAGCGTATTTTCATGTGAAAAACAATCAACAAACAAGTAGAAGGGAACTTCCTTAATCTTCCGAAGGGCATCCATGAAAAGCCCACAAAATCATACTTAACGGTGAAAAGACTGAGTGCTTTCCCACTAAGATAAGAAACAAAACAAGGATGCCTGCTCTCACCACTTCTATTCAATACTGTATTAGAGGTTCAAGCCAGGGCAATTAGACAAAAAAAAGAAAAGGCATATAGATCATAAAGGCAGAAGTAAAACCATCTCTACTCACAAGTAACATAACATCTTGTACATAAAAAATTCTAAGGAATCCTAAAAAACTATGAAAACTAATATGAGTTCAGCAAGTTTTTGTGATAGAAAGTCAACAGAGAAAAATCCATGTATTAATACTTCCATATACTTGCAAACAACAATTTGCAGATGACATGAAGAAAAATTCCATTTAATAGAATCAGAAAGAATAAAATGCTAAGAAAAAAGTTAATAAAAGATATGCAACATTTATTCACTGAAAACTACAAAACATTGCTGAAAGATATGAAAGAGGATCTAAATAAACGGAAGGACAGGACTTCCCTGGTGGGCCAAGGGTTAAAAATCTGTCTGCCAGTGCAAGGGACACAGGTTTGATCCCTGATCCCAGAAGATTCCACATGTTGAGGGGCATCTAGGCCTCCGTGCCTCAGCTATTGAAGTGCAAAGTGCCTTAGAGCCCAAGCTCTGCAACAAAGAAGCCACCACATATCTCAACTAGGGAGTAGCCCCCACTTGCCACAACTAGAGAAAGCCTTCGCTCAGCAACGAAGACCCAGACCAGCCAAAAATTAAGAATTGTTTTAAAAAATGAAAAGGCATCCCTACCACCCCTTCGTCAATTAAACCCACACATAAGAATCTGAGATGAAACACTGAAAATCCCTGAGATAGAGTCGGCGCCCTGGAAACGGCAGATGCTCTGGAAATAGTTATGGGAACCCACGTGAGGATTAAATAAATGAGATAATGCATTTAGAGAGCCAGGTCCAGCATGGCTGTGCGGGAAGCCTGAGTTCTCTTTATGTCCGCTCCCCTAACCTCCCTGCCCAGCCCCACCTTGCCGACTTCACAGAGCGGCTATATCACACAAGGTCCTGTGTGTGTGTGTGTGTGTGTGTGTGTGTGACCCCGGGGAGGGCCTAGAGCAAGCGCAGAAGGGAAAAACCATGTGCCACTTTCCCCCAGAGCTAATGGAGCCACTTCCATCACCGCCAGCCTCGACTTTAATCATCCACACTTTCAAGTGGAAGGCAGCGCTCCCCAGACCCAGCCGGCCGTCAGCTTCCTACCCGGGCTGCGGAGCAGGGCTGCTGAGTGAAAGGAGAGATGCTGGACCTTGCTCGCAGGCCGACCTCACTGGGGGCCAAGACAGCCTCCAGGCTAGGGTGGGGCGAGGTGTTGAAATCAAACTGCTTCCCATAACCACAGCTCCCACGGTGGACATTGGTGGGGAGGAGGTGTTCTGGACCTCCAGAGAGCTCTGGGTGCCAGGCTGGAAGGAATCGAGGCAGGTCCTGAACTCAGCCCAGGGGTTGCCTTTGCCCCAGGTCTCCACGCAGCCTCCGAACCATGTTCAAGGGAAATGTTACTTGGAGGCTGGATACATAAAAACTGTTGGCTGACATGAGGCAGGGGGCTGCTCCCTTTCTGCCCTGCACCCCGACTCTCAGGCTGTCCCTAAGAGGGCACTAAATGGCACACTTGAGGGGTCCACTCCACCCTACTCCTCCTCCCTGCAGTGACCACAGCTGGTGGGCAGCCACTGTCCCCCAAGACCACGCTGGATCCTTATCACAGCCTCCTTTCTGACCAACCTCTTTTCCCCCACCTGCTCCCACCTGCCTTTTGCAGGCACCTTGGCTCCAATACAATGCTCAGTGCAGAGTCATGGGCCCCACATTCAAAAGACAAGGAAAAAGTACCGAAATGTGAAGCTTCTTCCTTTCTTTCTCCATCTTCCTCTTTTGCAGTGTTTTAATTTGTCATTTGATGTCATTCTAAGGAAAGAAAAATTTTTAATTTTAATTATTAGCATGAACCTTACTGTTTCACTTTTCTGGTTTAAATGCAAGTATAAGAACATTTAACTGATACCCAAATTCCCAAGACTTCTATAGCTTGTATGTTCATGTGTGGTTGTTTTTTTTTTTCTCATCAGAACAGTGAAAATGCTTCACACTACTAACTCAACTATTTTAATTTCACTTCTTGACACCAGGGGACCAACACCCTCAAACCTCAGCTTACTCATGAGGAAGAAGTCCCTCTCCTATCATTATTCTCATCCGGTGGCTGCCTGATATGAAAAGTGTCAAAGTGACATGAGAGAGAAAGGACATGATGGGCCCTTGCTTGGGTTTCTTACCCCGCCAATGCCCAGTGCATTCAGATTCTACCAGAAAGCAAGGGCCTTCGGGTCTCACTGCCACCTTTACTCAGTGATCGACATGACAAGCTCTCTTTGTCCTTGCTGAGTCACTGGCCTAAAACACTGTCCATCAGCACACTATGCTCATGAGGCTTCATGAAGGTCTATGTAGTCCACTGAAAAACTAGCCACAACCTAAAAGTTGAGTTATATTTTGTTCAGCAGAAATTTTTAGGGCTTCAGGCCCTGGAGACAGCATCTCAAGTAACCCTGAAAGAGCTGCTCCAGGGAGGTGGGGGGAGGAGTCAGTTTATATAGAAGTTTTACAACAAAAGTCAGATAGCCCTGAACATCAAGTGCTTGCATGCGCAGTTGCTTCTGTCGTGTCTGACTCTTTGTAACCCTAGGACCATAGCCCACCTCTGTCCATGGGGCTTCTCCAGTCAAGAATACTGAAGGGGGTTGCCATTTCCTCCTCCAGGGCATCTTCTGTGGAGATTCAGCTCAGGGATTGAACACACATCTCTTGCATCTCCTGCACTGGCAGGCAGGTTCTTTACCACTAGTGCCACCTGTTAATTAAAGGAAACCAGATGCCCCAAGTTAAGGCATTTAGTGCTTTTCTATGTATGAGAAGATGCAAGAGTCTGGGCTCACTGAAATCACTCCTTTCATATGCTATCTGAGGCCAGTGTCCTACGTTTTTCACATCCTGAGGTCACCGTAGGGAGTGGCTGCAGTCTGATAGCTGCCAGATAGCAGGTATTGTTCTCCTTCCTATTCGCCCTGAAGGGCTGGAATCACTGATGACTGTGACGTCCTTGTTTATTGATATGGCAGGAAATAATCCATTCCTCAATATTAAGGAAGCTGCAATGAATTTGCTTGTCTCCCCTGATCACAGGTGCTCTGTTTTTCTCCAGAGCCTCTCAGAGAACACAATCCAAAGGTAAAATGTTAAGAATTTCCAGATGGCCACACCTGAGACTAGCCGTCCCTCCCCCACCTTGCTCTCTGCCTCGTCTGATTCTGTGTCCATGACGCTGGGACCTCACAGGACAGGGGCTGTCATTGTGCCCCAGGGGTTCTTCTCTCAGGGATCCCTCCTGCCACTCAGGCTGCTGTTTATGGGTCTGTCTCACCCACTAGAACACAAGCTCCGGGGGCAGGGCTGTCTGTCCTATTGGCCACAGGCACCACACTGAGCCTGGTACCTGTGCTGAATAGCTATTAATGTTTGCTGAATAAATCCATCAACCACTCACTGAGTATCCATCAAACACCTAGGATAGGCTGGGCATCTCCAGAGTCCAGAGATACAGACAATATAACAGCTTCTGCCCCCTGGGAGGCTGGGCCTTCCCAGCCTTATTCCCACCTGGATGACTTCTAATTTGGGGCTCTGTGACGTGAGTGGGGCCCAAAGGATTGACCCATCTTGCTGATGTAAAAGCCTGGTTGCCAGGAGCATTCCCGGGACATGTGCTGACTGTCCTTTTGGCCCTGGACCTTCAGGATTCAGACCCTCAGGAGCCTGAGAATGAGAAAGTCTGGGCAGGCCCCCTGTCCAGTCTGGCACCCAGCTCCCCCTGGCCTCCTCCACTGCCCTGGGCTGCTGGGTTAGGGAGGAGCAGCCTGTGCCTGGAGGGAGGCCTCCCTGACTTGGAGCTGACCTGCTTCACCTTCCACTTTCCACTTCAGGGCTTCCAGGCCTGTGCAAGACCAAACATGGGTCTTCACCTGAATTTTGCACGATTTGCATTTACTGATAGAACACCTGCTGTGTTCATCTGGCCTGTTTTTCCTATTTTGTATACCTGTTCTTTTAAGCTCAACCTTGTTTCCCCAAAGATGACAAAGACTATTTCTCATGTATTATTTGAACCTGTGCATAATAACATGAATTGATCAGACTTACTGCCCACAAGTTTGTTCTGGGACACTGGACATGTAAATGAGATGTCTCTGAGAGCTGGCTTCTTGCAGATGAGCCAAGGACATGGCCTCTGAGCAGGGCCTCTGGCCCAGAAGACAGTCAGACTGGGAAGGCTGGACCGCAGAAGCCAGTGCCAGCCAGATGGAGGGCGCCAGCCCCAGAAGAGCCTCAGCCACCGCCGGGGCTCCCTATCTAGCTGTGTGCTGGGGTCACAAGGCGTGAACATGATACTGTGGCAAAAGCTTTCGGTCTCGGGTGGTGATTGCATTACCATCCTTTCAGGCGCTCCCCAGCTCCAAGCTTCCCTCCCTGGGGTCCACTGTGAGCAGAAACCTCAGCCAGCTTCTTGGGGGTGGGGGTGGGGGATTCAGGGCCCAGAGCGGCCACCCTAGCTCCACCCCCACTGCACTCTGACGTGTAAACATGGATGGGCTCCAGCAGGAAAAATCAGATGTGACCATGGAATTCTTTGAGTCTAGAGAGTGCCGTGGGCTGTGGAGAGCCCGGCAGTATGCTGGGTCCCTGGAACTTATTTCCGTTTGTGCCCAGTGCTGGTGAGAAATGAAGAGACCAGCTCCTGCCCACTACTGCCAGGGGGTGGGTGAACATGGGAGACACACCCCAACCTCTGCTCCTGAGACCTGGGTATGCCAGACGGGTGCAAGGGTCAGGTGAAGCCTCTGGTTGCCCACTCTGTGAGGCTATGAGGAGGGACCAGAGGTAGAGAGCAAGGGTCCCAACAGGTTTAGCCTGAGACCTTGCAGTGCCTACCTCTCTCAGCAATGCCAGCCTGGACCCTGCCTCTCCTGACCCGAGGGCAGCCACTTCCTTACTCCAGGCCCTTCCTCCTGAAGCAGGAGGACGTCCCAAGCCTGGAGGGGGGCCAGCACTGGGGCACCACTCATTGTTATCCCCATTCACTTGTGAGCTCTCTCTGACTTCCATGTGGCTGGGACAAATAAAAAAAGAGTCACATCGTTTTCCCTCTCCTTGTCTGTTCTGGGTCCTTTTGTTGTTCCTGGGTCCTCAGTGGACTAAAAGGAACATGGATTCCCTTGTGAGGAGTCCTGGTCTCCTGGTGTTTGCTTTCCTAGAGGATGGTTGTGAAAGATAATTCAAGTGATGACAGGGGATTCTAAGTACAGGATAAATATAGGCGGTTATTTTTATAGCTTGGGTATATACCTACACTTCGCTTCTCCTCAAGCCCCAGAACAGGAGGGGTGTGTGGAGGGCTGCAGTCTCTGAGCTGGTCTGGGCTTGGAATCTGGTGTAGGAGGGAGTGGACTGGGCTGAAACTGGGCTGGGGCCACAGCCACCAGATCGCCAAGTGGCTTCCATGATGAGGGTGAGTTAGAGGCCAGAGCAGCTGCCCAGAGCTGGACCAGAGCTGGGACTGAAACGAGGGCCTGCATAGCCTGATCGAACAGTGACCAGCTCTATAATCCAGGGCACCCACAGATACCTCCAAAGTCAGCCGAGAGCCTCTGCAAACTCAGACCCAGTCGTGGGCTGGGCGAGTTCATGAATGAAGCCCTGAGATCCAGCCTGGCCAGGGCCCTGCACTGTTCTGAGAGTAGTGGCAGCTGCCACTTTCTCCAAATCCATCAGCCTTTTTTTAATAGTTGTTTTTTTCCCAGTTCATTCCCTTGGTTTTCCTTTGTGGTTTTTTTTTCCTGTTTAAAATTTTAAAACTGTAGAAAAGTATGGTCTGTAGCAGACACCAGTGTCAGAATTTGTAAACGTTGAGATCTGGTCATGTTTACTTGAGAAGTTTTAAATTATGTAAAAGCAACAAAATATTGAAGAATTTGTCCTTTCCTCCTAACTCAAGGTGATTTCCATAGTTTGAGACATACAGACACAGATGCACAAAGGGCCCATGAGCATGTATGCATGGTGAAGCCACGCGGGCTTTAAACTATCATCTAAATTTGAGTTCATCTACATTGATCTAATTCACTCACTTTAACTTTTCCGCAAGGATTCTATTTCATAAATCTCTCACAATTTATTTGTCTGCTTCCCTAATGATTTAAGCTATTTCCAGTTTTGTTCTATGACAAACTTCAACCATAATGAACATTCTTATTCAGCTTCCCAGTGGTATCTAAGGGCATATACCAAGAGTGGAATTTCCACATCTTCAGGCATGCACTGTTTTGAATTCACACATTTCTCTTCCATCCTTCAAGTGGTTGGACTAATTTGCACTCCTGTCCATGGGTGTGAAATTTCTCACAATTCATCATTTCATCCCCTCTTGGGATGATCAGATGCCATCTTCCCCCCAAACTGATGGATATGAAATGATACTCCATTTTTATTTGTTTGTATTTTCTCAGTGGATTACTGACGTTGAACAGTTGATTGCACATTTTTATGACCATTCGTGTTTCCTTTTTAGTGAATTGCTCTTTTTTATCCCTTGCCTGCTTTTCCTATCATTATCATCAACAGTTGCTCAGTCGTGTCCCACTCTTTGTGTCCCCATGGACTGAAGCTCACCGAGCTCCTCTGTCCATGGAATTCTCCAGGCAAGAATATTGGAGTGGGTTGAGGTTGTTTTTGTTTTTTCTTACTGACTTTTTAAGTTGCTAGTGCTCAGTTTGCTGTATGATGGTTGCTTCCTATTGAAGCAACATCTTCTCCCTGTTGGTTACTTTTCTTATTGAATTGTTTTTGAAGCATAGCACCACACAGTGACAGCATAGCTCCAAATGTGTAGTTCTGTGAATTCTCCAGAATGCCTAAGTTGGTGTCACCCACCCAGGTCAGAGCACTGCTGGGTCCTAAAACCCCTTTGCACCCCACTAAACACTGTCCACCATCTCACCCATTAACGAGTGGACTCTGTCAATACCCTTTCTACCAGTGTTATAGCCTTACTTACCAGAGGGATGGGCCTCTTGGTTGTGACATATTATTTTATTTGCCAATAATTTAAGGTTTTTTGCGTCTGTCTTCATAGAGGAGAGTGGTCCATGGTCTGGTGATCTCCATTGTTTTTTGCTGTTTATTGAGTTATGGTATTCATGTTGGGCTGGCTCTGTAATAACTACCTTTCAAATGTGACTTTGTATTGATAATTAATCCAGAAGCTGTGGTAGGGATAAGAAAAAGCAGCAAAGAAATGCCCGTTCAACTCTGGGCATCGAGTGAAGGATCCATCCTATAACCAGAAGCCTGCAGCCCGTGGCAGGTCAGGCTAGGAGCTCAGGGACCAGGGATGTCCGAGAGCAGAGTGATGGATGCGTCCTGCCCATGGGCTCATGAACTGACTCGACCCCAGGCAGAGGCCCGGAGCTTGGCCCACGGCATGGAGCCTGTGATTCTGACTTCATCGCTAGGTCTGTGGTCTACTGGTCCGGCTGGGCAGGGCTCTGGAGGGATGCTGACCTGGCTACTGGGCTCTCATTCCTCTGCCAGCAGGGCCTAGGGGAAGGGCAGGTGACGTGTAGCCCCTCCCTGGAGCAGAACAGCCTAGAGACTCAGAAAGTCAGGGAACTGGCCCTGTCCCCAGCCCTGCCGTCACAGGAGGCGTCACAGAGGAGGCTCACCTGGGGACACAGAAGGGACAGTGCGGTCGGTGCCTAGGGCCTGGGTACATGTGAGGCTCAGAGAATGGGGTGCCCCAGAATTGCAATGGGAGGGGCCGGGGCCATGGGCTGGCCAGTGGGTAGGAACTGTGTGGCATGATAGGGTGGCCTCCCCATGGTCAGCATCCTGCCTGTGTGATGACAGTCCCTCTGTGCAGGAGCGCTGGGCCTCAGAGGTGGTAGGAAGCAAAAGGTCTCTGTGCTATGCTCTGTGACGCAAGAGGAGGAGGGTTCAGAGGCCGGCACTAGTCTATGGTCCAGGCTTTCCCTCAAGGAGTCCCACCAAGCAGAAGGCATGGCCGGGCAGCCTCGATCTGGCAGCCAGGCTGTCTCTTGCTCTGAGGGGATATGCCCAGGCCACGGGAAACACGGGGTACTGGCTGCAGTGTTCTCCAGCTTCCATCCCCACACAGGGAATATGCACCTGAAGAGCTAGGACAATCCATGCTCAGGGAAAGCCAGCTTGGACACATGCCGGAGAACACAGGAAAAACCCATCCCAACTCAGCAGGAGGAGGTTAGAGGCAACCCTGTGCTGGCGCCCCGAATCAGAGGGGAAACTGAGTTTGACGGCGAGGCTCCAGGGCTGCCCGCCAGGCACAGCCTGCAGTGCCGCAGGCTGAGTTTCTGGTTGGCTGAACACAAAGGAATAAACTGTCCATCGTCTCGTTACAGGGAGGCATTCAGCTCAGCCCGGAGCCAGGGGAGTTAGCAGAACTAGGACATGGAGGGCAAAATAACCTGGGCTGGCTTGTTTTCATTGTTTTTATTACTTCCGTCCTTTGACACAGCACTGGCACTTGGACTTCAGGTGGCCCTGGAGCAAGCAGAGCAGATCAAGCTCCCTTGACATGGCTGAGGCCTGGGAGGTACAGGGGGCTGCCCCAACCCAAAGGCCCCCACCCCGGGTGGCTGGAGAGCCTTTTCTGACACTGCTCTTGGTTTTTGTTTGTTTAATAGAGTGTAATTGATTTACCATGTTTTGTTAGTTTGGGGTATACAGCAAAGCTATATAAACAATCAGTTACATATATACATGTATCCACCCTTTTTTAGACTTTTTTCCATATAGACCATTACAGAGTGTTGAGTGGTCTTCTCTGTGCCATATAGGCGTTCCTTACTAGTTATCTGTGTTATATATAGCTGATTGAGATTGGTCTTCCCCGGCGGTTCAGATGGTAAAGAATCCACCTACAATGCAGGAGACCTGGATTTGATCCATGAGTTGGGAAGATCCCCTGCAGGAAGGAATGGCAACCCACTCCAGTATTCTTGCCTGGAGAATCCTATGGACAGAGGAGCCTGGAGAGCTACAGCAAAGAATTGGACACGACTGAATGATTAACACAAAGATGCAGATTGGGATTAACTGCTCTTGTTTTTAATCCTCCCCACATCCCAAATCTGGCTGCTGAAGGAGGAGACCACCTTGGAGAGCAATATGGACCCTGAACCTCCAGAGGACTCACCCTGGAGTCCTGCGACAAGAGGTGACAGGAGGTGAGGTGAGCCCTACGAGAAGGAGGGGTTGGTGTGGATCTCAGCTACCCCATCCCTGCCCCAGCAGCCCCAGAAAACCCACAAGCCTGGCTGGAGGGGTGGGTGCACCCCCCTCTGTGTGGTGTAGCACAGGTGCTGAAGCTTCTTGCCCCTTGCCAGCTTCCAGGGAACCCTTGGGAATCCCCAAGGGCTGACACTCTCCATCTTCCCAGGCTGGAAGATCTCAGGAGGCTCCAGGGGAAAAAGCAGAGTCCCCAGATAGGCCCACACCCAGCAGTGGAGGCCTGAACAGAGTTCAGATTTCAGCCGTGAGCCTGACGGTCTCCCTAGCTCCTGGCACCAGGCCGGCTTTCTTGGGCCTGTGTCCTTTCATGGACCTTCCCAGCTGCCTCCTGAATAGTTGGGAACGAAGTTGCCTCTGAGGTTCCCGGCTTCCCCGAGGTCCTGCCACTAAGTGTGCTAGACCCCGAGGTCTCCCTCCTGCCCCACCCCAGTCCTCTCCATGACACTGCCCAGCACCTTCTCCAGGCGGGAGTGGCCCTCAGCACTTGTCCTGCATTTTCATCCTCATGGTGAGCCTGAGAGTGATGTAGAACTGTTGTCCTGTTCTATGGATGAGAATACTGAGACTCGAGAAGTTGAATGGGGTGGAGCATCAGGAAGTGTGGCCTCTGAGATTCCGAAGCCTTTAGACAGCCCATGACACTATCTTTTTAAAAAGCAGACCCAACTGTGCTACCTCTCCACTCCAGACCCCTCTGTCCCTGAGGAGCAGCTCCACACACTCGCGTGCACATGCGTGCATGCACACACACACCTGCAGGGAAGCCCACCCTCCGCCCGCCTGCAGCCGGACGCTCCCCAGGCTCCAAGGAGCTAATTACATCACAGGAAATCGCAGTGTGAGTCTCACATCACCAGGGGCGTCCCCAGTGGAGGGTTCGAGACAGAACACATGTGGCAGAGCCGCAGGCCAGGCCCAGCTGCAGCAGATGTCCACCGCAGCTGGAGGGCCGCCAGGAGTCAGGCCATGTGCGGCTGGTCAGGGGCAGGGCCTCGCTGAGGGTCCGCACAGGCCTTCCAGCCAGTGCTGGCCCCGCTGCTGCTCTGCTCACTGGGGAGTGCCCCTCCAGGGCACGGGGTCGGGGAGGCAGTGTTTCCTCGTCTGTACAGTGGGAAGATCAGCACTGTGACCCTGTGAATGGAGCCCATGCAGGTCAGGGCATCACACGGGGCACCTGGCTTGGAGGCAGCAGGAGCACTGCCCTCAGTGAGCTGATGGCCTGCGGAGGGAGGGGCGACACTCGTGTGCCTGCAACCATTCAGAGCACGGGCCAGACAGGTGAGTCCCCTGCTTCTGTTAGCAGAGAGATGGCCAACAGGTCAATAAGGAGCATGCTCGCCAGCTCTGACCAGCAGGCCCTGTGAAGGGGGCAGACGGGCCGAGGGGACAGGGTTTGCTGGGAGGTGATTCACATGGAATGGCTGGGAGTGCTCAGGGAGGGCCTCTCCTGAGAAATGACAGTTGAGCTTGAGAGAGACAAAAAGCCAGACAGGCGAGGAGACAGGGGGCCCAATCGAAAGAAACGTGCAGGGACCTGCGGCTGGAAGGATGGATGGGCATCAGCGTGGTCCCAGGGAAGGAAGCGGCTGAAGACGGAGACGAGCCAGAAGGGCATGAAGGGCTCTGGGGGGCATCGGAAGGGATGTGGGATTTATTGTGCTAGCAACAGGAAGCTGCTAGGAGGTTTGCATGAAGGAGTGTCAGGGTCTGACTGTCGTTTGGAAAGCTCGCTCTGGCTAATGCTTGTGTGAAGGGGGGTGTTGGGGGACCCGAGGGGAGCAGGGAGGCCAGTGAGAGGCGTCTGCTCTGGTCTATGACCGAGATGCTGCTGCTGTCCGCTCCCCCTTTTCCCCTCCTTCTTCCCTCTGTGTCCCCTTCCTTTCCCTTTCTTCCCTCACCCTCCCAACCCACCCCTTCCTGTGAGGAGGCCCAGGCCTGACCCCTCAGATAGGCTCTCAGCATCCGGGACTCCGCCCAACCCTATCTGCTGTCAAGACTAATACTTGACCCACAGGG